>JANAVB010031619.1:18861947-19461947 GCA_029216955.1 Iris pallida
TGATTTTAATGTTTTGCTAGTGAAACCTTAGAGATTGTTTGACCTAGAGCCTAACCATGTGATTAGGATGTTTTCAGTATCATTTCTGGCTCGAGGGTATTTTGGTCATTGGACCTCTTTGATTTATTTTGATATTTTGCATTGGTGATTGTCGATTTGGCTTTTGATAGGTGAGATTTTGTGATAGTTTCGTGTCCGTGTCGGACACGTAACAATTTTTATTTGCAAGTGTTGTTGTGTCTTAAGAGATTTTAATTTTGTTTTGTTGAAATTTTTTTTCTTTGGAGGTATTCGAGAGGGATTGTTTTCTGCGTGTGTTTTCTGTGATTGCTTGGTATTAATTTCGAGGACAAATTTTTTTTTAAGGTGGATAGATTTGTCACCCCCAGTTTTTAGAAACAGGGGTATTTTTGTCATTTTGTACTTTTGAATATATTTGAAATTTATTTTATTATTTATGATATTTTTTTGGGGTTATTTGAGTCGGGTTCGAATTTCAGCTCATTCCGACTTGTATCGGAAACCCGGGGTAGCGTAGACTCTGATCGGGATCCAGCTGGAACCGACCAACTTGTCATGACCAAACCCAGATATTTATATTTGACTAATCCCATTTAATTTTAGTGGGATTAGGGATTAAAATTTGATTTAGAACTTGAAATTAGGAGTTTTCAAGTTACCATTTTGATCCCAACTCAAACCACTCATTTCTTTAACTTAGAGGGCATTTTGGTAAATTGCCAAATGTCCCCAACCCTCTGAGATGTGGCCGGCCATGTATGGAGCACCCCCTCTCCTTGCTTCACTTCAAAGCAATCTCTCTCTCTTTATTTCATTTCTTTCCAAGCTCATTCCCTCTCAAGAAATCAATTAGGTATGCTTTTAAAACCTTCATTAATTCTCTTTTGCATTTATTTCCTTCACCATAAATGAGGAGGAGACCACCCTCTACATTTTGCCCATAGAATTTGTAGGTTTCCCTAGAAATCTAGTTTAAGGATTTAATTGGGGGTTTTCCTTTAGAGAGGAGTATATATGTATATATATGTGTATATATATTTATTTATATGTATTTGAGTGTGTGTAGAGAGTGGTGGTGGTGGTATTGGTGTCATGAGAATAGTGGTAGTGGTGTTGAGAGTGTGTATTTATATATATATATATATATATATATATATATATATATATTTTATATATATATATATATATATATGTGTGTGTGTGTGTGTGTGTGTGTGTGTGTGTGTGTGTGTGTGTGTGTATGTAGATATATATAAGGAAGAGAATGAGAAAGAGGAGAATGAGGAGGAGAATGAGAAGGAGAATAAGGAGGAGAATGAGAAGGAGGAGAATGAGGAGGAGAATGAGGAGGAGAATAGGGAGGAGAATGAGGAGGAGAATAAGGAGGAGAATGAGAAGGAGGAGAATGAGGGGGAGAATGAGGAGGAGAATAGGGAGGAGAATGAGGAGGAGAATAAGGAGGAGAATGAGAAAGAGGAGAATGAGGAGGAGAATAGGGAGGAGAATGAGGAGGAGAATGAGAAGGAGAATAAGGAGAAGTATGAGAAGGAGGAGAATGAGGAGGAGAATAGGAAGGAGAATGAGGAGGAGAATAAGGAGGAGAACGAGAAGGAGGAGAATAAGGAGGAGAATGAGAAAGAGGAGAATGAGGAGGAGAATAAGGAGGAGAATATGGAGGAGAATGAGGAGGAGAATAGGGAGAAGAATGAGGAGGAGAATGAGGAGGAGAATAAGGAGGAGAATGAGAAGGAGGAGAATAAGGAAGAGAATGAGAAGGAGGAGAATGAAAAAGAGGAGAATGAGGAGGAGAATAGGGAGAAGAATGAGGGGGAGAATGAGAAGGAGGAGAATAGGGAGGAGAATGAGAAGGAGAATGAGAAGGGTAAATGTAGGAAATAGGGTATTGATGAGATATTGAGTTTGACTTTTAAGATGGGATTAGAATTAAGTTGTCCTGGTAGGTAATGACTATATGAGGGTAGTTTAGGCTAGTCTTGACCTCCGTTGACCAAGAGTGGACTTTTTGACCAAAAGTCAACTTCAAGTCAACACTTGACTTAGAATTGACCAAAACCAAACCAGAGTTGACCAGTTGACTAAAAATCAACTGTTAGTCAACATTTGACTTGTTTGACCTAGGGTTGACTCTATGTTGACCAGAGTTGAACAGAGTTGACTTTTTGACCAAAAGTCAACTGTAAGTCAACCTTGACCCGAATTGACCTAGTTTGACTTGGATTGACTTCCTGTGACCGTGTTTGACCTTGGTTATCCTAGTGTGACCTAGTTTAGCTTGGTGTAACTTAGTTTGACCTAGTTTTGACTTAGACTTGCATATCATGATTAGATTAGCTTTCCTTTCATTATTAAACCATGTTTTGACTTGTAGCATCTCATCTTTAGGTCTGTGATTACTCTGAGCATCTGTTCACCTTATCAGCTCAGGACCATAGACGAGTACATTCACTGATAGTTTTCATTGTTTTGATATCTTCTATATCCGATTCAGTTGTAGCGTCTTACTTGATTCTCAGACACGATAGTTCACGGACTAGTATATGTCGGATCCTGTCATGAGATGTTGTTCCTGGATTACTTGGTATACTTGTACATGACTCGATTTATTACTTGTACTTGTATAGACATGGACTTGGGAGTGGGCTGATCACCTGCTTTTAAATCTCGTGTCATGACGTGTTATGACCGGATCTTTTATACTATTCGGGGATGGGGAGTTATTAGTGGTTGTGTGATCAAAATACACACTTGTTGTTTCACACTTGTACTCGACACTTGTCCATAGCTACTCGTTCACAACTTTCCATGGTGACCGGCCTTATCTTCACAATTGTTGTTTCACACTTGTTATTTGTTCGTAGCCGGTCAGATGGAAAGCCTGAACATGTTTTTCCCAAGCCGATCACATGACGCGCTAATAATTCAAGGCACCTTTTATATTTATTATCGGGGAGGCTAAGTTCTGTTCGGGAGAAGGGTTACAACCCCGGTCCTTGTTTGGTTTAAGGGTTGTAACTCGGCTTCCGAATAGTTCCCAAGTCATCCTATATATATATACATATTGTCATCCTATTCAGTACTCACATCTTGATATATATTTCCTGTTGATTTTGTCTTGTATTTTATTACACTGTCTCTTATAGAATTTGTCAATTCATATGGAACTGCTGTTGGTGTTTGTACTTGCTCATTTTCCTGACAGGATACCGTTGACAAATTTTACAGATGATTTAGAGGCAGATTGCCCGACCTATTATGGAGTCGAGTCAGATGGAGTAGACCCGGACTGTGGCTTGTTGGTAGAGCCACTAGACTTTGCTCACCCTGAGTAGTGTAGTTTAGTTCGATTTGCCTGGCCTGCGAGCCAGCTAGTACTTTTCAGACTATAGATTTTTATACCATATTTCTGTGACTCTGTGGTGTTGTGTATAGCTTTGGACTTGCGTAGATCTTGAACTTATTTTCTGCTTTTATCTATCATATTTCCTTTCCATGCTATCTACCTTAGTTTTACATTTGTGATTGAGACTGTATTGCTATGTCACCTCCATTCGGAGTGTAGATACTGTACAGGTACCTTTATCTGTTTAGTTGTAGTATTTTTGGATGACCTAGACAGCGTTCTACCGCCGACACTGCGGCTTAGGCTGGACGCACCCACTTCTCGTGCCCCTAATCAGGGTGCGGGTCATGACACTGGCAACCTCCAAGCTATCTGTAAAATTTATCAACATGTCCAGTCAGAACAGGAGCGAGCACAATATATCTCAACAGATCATAGCAGGAAAAGGAAATATAATCATGCTAGAGAATAAAGTACAGAAAACTGAAGAATAGCATAATATAAGAGAGAGACTGTAAGTAAGTATCTATGATATATATAAAAAAGAGACAGTGCTAGTGATTCAGAGTACTAGATAAACATGTGAATGGCTAAGGACTGATTCATGATTACACTACTTGGAATTGATTCATGATTACACTACTTGAATTTATTCACATGTTCATTTATACTTCTCCATCCCCAATCAATACACAAGGATCCAGTCAAGTTACGTTAAGATTCATGATTATACTACGTTGCCCATAAGGGTGATTCATGAATTAATTCGTGAAGGCTTGGTGTTCATGAGGGTACATGAGTCGCTAGCTGATTCCCGAAGATTCATGATAATAGAAGCATGAGATACGTGATGTAAGTGAAACACACGAGACAAAAGTATCTGATGCTCCCGAGAAGGATAACATCTCATGAAGAGATCCATATAGTACCAATCGGTGTTACTAACGTATCAGCATCAAGTAAGATAGTCTAAAGCAGGAAATATAATCCTAAACATGATATGAAATGATCAGAGAATGTACTCGTCTGATACCCTGAACAACTGATATAAAAAGATGGCCAACTGGAGTCACAGAGTCCTTGTTATAGCAACATAGGTTATAAAGAGTTCAATTTATATGGTAATTGAAATTATAATACAATCTACATAATTCTAAGTCAATCTAGGTCAAAGTCAACTTTGGTCAACTATAAAATCAAACTAGGTCAACTCTAGTCAACTATGGTCATACTAGCTAGGGTTGGGTCAACAATGGTCAACTAGTCTAGGTTAGTCAATTCTAGGTCTAAACAAACTAATATATGCAAATCAAGTATCCAAGATAGCTACTAACTCATAGACTAAGTCACTTGCTAAACCAAGCACAAAACTAAACCATAAGCTAACAAGGCACACAAACTTAGTCATATAATGTATATATATTATTCACATTCACATATTCATATACATAGATATATATAGGAAAGCTATATACATAGGCACATACATATATATAGAGAGAGAGAAAGAGAGGTAAAAGAGTAAGTGAGTATGTATGTGTTTGGCATGTGTGAAAGGATATGTGTTAGTGTTCTAAAATTTAGTGATAGGTAGGTGTATGTGACATGGGATACATGATGTCAAAGTGTGTATGAATGCATGTGTGTAAAAGGTTATAGGTTAACTCAGTTTATAGAAATGCATACATACATACTTACATTGTATACATGCATACATACATATCATGTATATTACATTACATGATACATACATGTATACTTGTATTATATTATACTTACATTCATGCATATTAGATACTTGTATTTATATTAACATATTGCAAACATTCATTTCATTCATGCATCTATGCATTACCTACATGTTTTATACATATGCATACATTGTATATTCTTATTATTTCATACATTAACATAGAGACATACAAATATGCACACATCATATGTTTCATACCTTGCATTACCTTACATATCATGTATATATTATCATTCATTCCTTTCATATATTACATTATCTTTAAGTTGAATACATCATATATGGATACAATACATTATCTTGCATCACTACAAAAAAAGTGACCTTTTGGGACGACATTATTTGATACACAATATTTATGAGTCCTAAATAATATTATTTGGGACACAAAGTAATATCATTTAGGACGCATTGTTTTTCGACCCTGATAATATTTACTTATTTTGGACTGAACTTTCTGTCCGTCCCAAATAGAATTTCAGCCTGTCCCAAATAGTTTGGCGGGAAATGAAAAAACACCCGGGTAATTTTTTGGTCAAATTTTGAATTTAGGATTAACTATTGGATTATAAGTCAATATTTGGATTTTAGTTTAGTATTTTACTTGGCATAAATTATAATACAAATATTATAGTTAATTTATTATTTAATTATTGGTTGGTTGTATTTATTGGATGGTGCATTTGTATGTATTTAATTAGATCCTTGGACTATTAAATTTAACCCACTTAAATTGAACTTAGCTATTGGGCCAAGCCCTTAGTATCAAACCAACCCACATCCTGTGACATAGAAAGTAAAGAAATATTCTTTCCCAACTCTCCCGCACTCATTTTCATTTTCCCTCTCCTTCCCTTCTCGCTCGATTTCATTTTCCCTCCATGGAGCTTCCTCCAGCCCTCTCTCTTACCTCGATTTCATTTTCCCTCCATGGAGCTTCCTCCAGCCCTCTCTCTTACCTCGATTTCATTCGAGCTTCTCCAGCCTCAAAGCTCTACTGATTTTTCCAATTCCTCTCATTTTTAGGTCAGCTTCTAAACTCCTTTTCTTATTCTTTAATTACTTCTCAATTGTGAGATCTATTTTTTGAAGGTTTTTTGCGATTGTAATTCCCAATTCCTCAAAGTTTTACTGAAGATTTTCCTTTGTGAAATTTCCTATTAATTTGTTAGGGTTTTGTAAAATTTTATATTTTGGATATTTATTGTTAAATATTTATTGGAGGAGAATGACGAGTTCGAGACACTGAGGTACCAGTCACCTGATCCGATTGTCGAGGAGGAGGAGGAACAGATCGACCCTGAGGTCACACTGACGAGGTCCCTGAGGAGGAGGTTTTCGTGGTCGAAAATCTGGTACGTGCGAAAGGAATTGTTTGATTCTATTGTTGTATTATTTTCAATCTAAATTTGGAAGAGAGAAGAATAAATTTGGCACGTCCTACTTTTAAGTAGAAGTTTAGTTGATGAAGAAAAGGATTACGAAACCATTCATTTTCTAGAATAAAAATTTTTAGGGGAGTTTCAGTAGGGTTTACTTGGTGGATTCTAGGATTTATCTACTGGAATATGATATCTAGTTATTATACTTATTTCTGTAAAAGCAGTTAACATTCAAAATCAAAAGCTTTGCTAGATAATGTAGAAAAATATGGCTACTTTCAACCTTTAGTCTACCTTCGTAGGACAACATGATTATTGGTAGATTCTCTTAGGAGTTTGGCAAGTTTATTAATGTGAATAAAGATGATTTCCTGGAAAAAAAAAAGTGTTGTCTGTAGGAGAATTTTCCAACTGATGGTCTATACCATAATTGTCAACATCTTGAAATCCTTTGTCGGTAGGGGAAATCAATTTGCTATTATTGTTGTATGGTACTCGATGACCACAGTGAGTTATTATCTTTATTACATTAGGACTTCCTTGCAAACATGTGGTTACTTTGTTAATGTAGTGATTAGACATGCAAAATATGCTAATATTGTTATACTGTATGAACTTTCACTACAAGAAAATAGGGCTTTTTCGACGTTTTTGTTTTTCGACGTTTATGACAAAGTTGGCTAAGGCATAATATACCGACGTTCTTCAATAAACGTTGAAAAATACCGACGTTTGCTTGTAGATGTCAAGGAATCACCAACATTTGGTGAAAAACGTCGCATACGTGGGGCGTTCACGACATTTTTTTCTAACGTTTATCGTCAAGTCGGTTTAGGACCGACGTTTGACAATAAAGGTAGACAAATACAAGTAATTTTCTTGTTGTTAAACGTCAATCTACTACCAAAATTTGGCGCCCAAACATTTCCTTAAATTTTAAAACACTTCTATTTTTCGTTTCACTATAATTCATCCCCTTTCAAATCCATTTATCATCAAAATCTTTCAGTTCCATGTTCATGCCCATCACCACTACCACCACCTGACCATCAGCAGATGGTTCTACCACAAGCAGTTTTGGCAGGAACATAGAATGGCCCGTACGGAGAGGGTATGCCACCACACTACGATGTCCGTGGCAGGAGTGATCATTCCGGTTGCTGCGGTGGTGGCAAGCACGAGCGTGGAGAATGAGGCACAAAGATGTGGGCGGCCCTGGCCTCCGCGACCGAGCTCATGGCTTCATACTGCATGGAGGTTGCCAACCAGGACGGAGCCAACCATGAGCACGTCGCTTCTGTTATCAGGTCGACGATCGATGTCAGTCTACATCAATCCTCTAAAGTACTTCGATCTCTATGGCCTCAAATTCCTCGAGTTATCATAGTGACATCAAGCATACTAACATATAGGTCTTTATTTTTTGCCTTTTTGACAGCTCTAAAGTGAACTTTGTTCTAGAGTTTGGACTTAGAGCCCTTCAATGCTTCTTTTCCCCCGGCCCTCACTTTTAAAATCTAATAGGAATGGTGTGGAAATCACCACCTTTCCTCGATATTGTTTCATGACAAAGAAAGCATGTACCGACTGCTGGATTTTCTTCGAGTGCATAGCTACAAGGGGACGGTAAATTTCTTACCTACTTTTAAGTTGTTTCATATTTACCTACTTACTTTTCTTTACCTTGGTAGTAAAATTGGACCCAAGTTATAATACTTTTAATGCCTAGTTATGTATCTTATGTTTCCCATTTTGTTACCAAAATTTTAAATTAAGTCTTTATGTTTGTTCTGATTTCACATTCGCCAAGAATAAGAACTAATTATGACTACTAAAGAACCTATTGAAGATAGAGTATGACTTCGAAAGTTACATTATGCGTGCCAACTTATATAAGTCCTCACTGGTTCTTATCAATTGGTTAAGTGAAGGATACTTCATTTATTTATTTTTATTCATTCGCACAAAATAAATGTTCTATATTTAAATTCTTAGCATTTGAAAAAATAAAACGTATTACCAACCTAGTATCCTATATATCTCTAAGTGCTCAACCCATGTACTAAAATATGAACAGGGATATGGTTACATTCGTAAAAACTGTTTGAGCAGTGTGAATGCTAGACTAATATTGATAGGAAAATGCAGATCATGACGTTGAACGACAGAATTCATAGACTTAGCGCCCTGCATACATCGATCAGTATTTATTCAGTTTTCAGTACCGCGGGAATGTTTCAGTTTCAGTATCATGGGTATGTATCAAGTTTTAATTTTAGTTTTAGTTTGCAGTTTCGGTTCATGTATCGAGTTTCAGTTCGTGGGGATGGAAAGGCTAGCATGCTTCTGTTTGCAGTATTGGTTCAATTCAGTATTATGCAGTCAAGTACGATGTTGTCTATGGTTCTATCAAGTTAAACTATATACATGATCTGAATGATCCTAATCGATTGTCTTCTCATAGTGTTTTCTGGGTGTTATCCTATAACAAAGTGTATCACCAAAATTTTGTCATTTTATTGATTTTTTTACCTTCATTTGAAATAGCTTTCCAACTTAGCTCCTCATTTTGCATCATTATTTAGAAAAGAATGCAATTTCTGCAAAACTCCTCACATTCCTTCTCTAACTAGCTTTTTTTTCATGAATAATGTATTTCACACTACTTGGCAACTGGCCTTAGGTTTTATGCCAAACTCCTCTGTTACCTAGAATTTCCTATATACATGATCTGAATGATCCTGATTGATTATCTTCTCCTGGTGTTTTCTGGGTGTTACCCTAGGCCTTCGGCTTCACCCCTATATGCTTTGAGAGAGATGAGCTATGTTGGGAATGTTTGAGCTAAGGTAGCAGTGGTTAAAAGATAACTGATAGGCAAGAGCTTTATGTATGTACCAATCATGGGTCTTCTAAATTAGTGGCTAGTTTAATGTTCATGTTTGCCTTTTTGACTGTGTATCTGATATATCCTTCTTTCCACACAACCCTCTGTTAGAATATCTGGAGCTTTAAAATCGTAAGTGGGGTAGAAAAATTCTTCTGAAAACTTGTGAGCAGTTTGAAGGGGATTCTATAGTTTAGATGAAGTGATAGATTGTCTGCTCATGATCTTCAATTATAAGCCCAATGTTAACCCTATAGATGCCAATGTGGATTATTTTATGCTCCGTTATTGCTCCTTCAAAGCCACTGCTGAACTTTGTTATTTTATACAGTGACCAGTGAGTTTGGACTAATGTTTGATTTCATTGATCCTCATCCTTTGTTGGTATGGCAGGTGCCTATTTTTATCACTTCCTAACCATTGTTTAAAATTTTGAATGGGTATAGTGTTATGAAGTATCACAAGTGAAGTTGGATATCTGACTATAATGACTAATTTCATTTCTAGATCCTGAAATTGACTTTTTGGGACTCTTATGAAGACTTTATTTGTGCGTGTCTGGGCCATTTATGATGCAACCTCTAATTATTTCCTTTTCATTATTCTTTTTTTCTTTTTGTTTTTGAGTGCTACCATTGTGGAAAATTTTCATATTCTGAACTCTAATTGCAAAGTGGCATGAGAGACTCCCATATACACAGAATATTAGCACCCATTGTCTTCTTTTTTCTAATATTCAATTTTGTTTTTACTACATCTTGTTGTATGTAGCACAAAAGATTGTTATTTTAGGTTGATTTAGTCTGAAAGGAAGATTGGTTTGCAAACTCATTTTTTTAGATTCGTGATACATGTGCTACACATTCCCTCTTCTGCTTGTGCTGCAATATACTTTACTTTTTGATACCAGCATCCTCTATGTTTAGTCTTTTTGTCTGAGAATCTCTACAAGTTGAAGGCTCCACAGTCATAAAACTCGTGCATCATACAGGTCTAAAGAAAGCTCAATGGGTTGGATCCAAATATTCTACAAAGAATATCAGGTAAAGTCTAGGTAGTGCTAGTCCTAGTGTCTATGTTTTGAACTTAAACCCACTGTATCGGTCAGGTTTGAGTTCCATACGAGGAGATCTATGAAGATTATGGCCAGGCTTGAGTATTCATGACACAAACAATTGTGGTACTAAATGACTTGGTTCTCTCTGGTTGTAAACACTTGTTATGGAGATATTGGTTGTAATAAGCTTTGTATGTCAATATTCTCCTACCAAAACTTATTCTAGCTATCTTTAACTTTTCAGATCATTGAGGATTAGAAGTTGCTGCTATATGTTCTTTTTGGTTCTTCAAAAGTCAAGAGAATGGTAATCTACTGCTACTCTCTGAATTTTTGTTTGGGTTCTTGATGTTTTATCACAAGTTGTTGCTTTGATCGCCGTGCTCACTTGCTTAATTTTCTCTAAATGTGCAGAATGTCTAACCATTATTATAATAGAAGTTAACTTCATATTTTTGGTTAAATTAGTCTGTTACAGATTTTTATGTGATTGTTGTTCCAAAACTTCACAGACCTGATACTTTAAACCAAGCACTGTCGAAGTCCTGGAAGGTTGCATCGTAAGGTTGAATTTGGTACTCTATTTTCTCTATTTTCTTGCCTAATGGTACTCTATTTTCTCTATTTTTGCGTATGTAGAATGGGGTCAGGCTCTTTCCTTCTTGGCGTGTGGGTTTGAAATCTTACTGACATACTTTGATTTTTCGGGCTGTGATGACAAATCCTGTAATCTGGGGGCTATTCATTGTTGGTTTCAAGTGAATGGGCTATTATGATTAGATAACCTTTTACATGATTTGTGATTGCTAGTATCATCAAGTTTTCTTATAAATTTAGTATTAGTGACTAACTTTTTTGAATGAGGGAAGATATTTTCAGTTGAATTTTGGTTTGGAAATTGTTCTTCAAGATCTGATTATTCTTTTGGCTCTAATTTTGTTATGACGATACCATGTATTCTGAGCCCTAATTTTTTCATATCCGGGGTACTGTATGATCTAAGCCAACTTTATAATCTATGTTTTTTTCCATCTAACTTCATTGTGAGAAAGAGAGACTCCTCAGCGAGAAAGCTGACAGAAAGAGAGAAAATTCAGGTGATTGTAGCTCTTTGATTGTACACTGAAAACTGTCATTGTTGTTTTATCAACTTCATGTTTAGTAGTTCTTTTTTTTTAAATGTGTGACAGCCTTTTGTTTTTTATCAGTGTATCTATTAAATGTTTAGGTGTTCAAAATTTCATTGTGTTCACATTACCCATGGTCATGTATGCTGGTTCGCTTTTCTCAATTTGGCATGCCCTTTTGCATCTGTAATTTCTCTCAAAACTATCAAGTCATACTTCAGCTGAATCTTTTACTCCCATGAAGAACTTTGCCCTTATTTCTTTGTTTCCACAGGACTTGGCATTTGTTGTGGATGGTGTTGCTTTAGAAATTGTTCTGAAGAGATATAAGGAGGCTTTCACTGAATTGGTGATTCTCTCGAGGACAGCCATCTGCTGTCGTGTAACTCCTTCACAGAAGGCTGCTCCAAAGAAGGCTGCAGATGGTGCGTTTGACATGCACATGCGGCTATCGACGTGATGTAAACTTTTATTTTGTAAACAATGGGATATGAATTTTATGTTATAGGGGAAAGATTCGACGTGATGTAAACTTTTGTTTTATTTTGTAAACAGTTGGATATGACTTTTAAATGTTTTATAAAAATTTCTTGTCTTAATGTTGCAGCTACCATAATGCATTTGCGATTAAATAGTTCTGTGTGATTTTTGTTCTATATAAAATTTAATTGTATATTTCATATATAAATAGGAGGAGGATTAAGTTTTTGGGACGTATTTTTTGGGACAGATTTATAAACTGTCCTGCAGAATTTGCAATTTTGAAACCTTTTGGGACGGGAGTTTAACAATCCTTTATAAGTATTTGGGACGGAAAATATCCGTCATTTAACTTTTTGCCACGCCACCCTAATAAGACCACCCATTGCCGTCCTAAAGACCGTCCCAAATAGTAGTTGGGACGGTAAACCTATTTATTATGACGTTTTTTTTGTTGTCCCAAAAGGTCACTTTTTTTGTAATGCATGCTTGCATTCATATATTATATTCTATATTACATATATACATGTTATCATTATATATTATTTTACAATATTTATGCATTATGCATTCATATCTATCATTACATATATATCTTGCATGCATATCTAGCATTCATTATATACTTTCATGCATACATTGTATATCATTCTTTCATTCATGCATTTATGCATTGCTTATATGCATTATATTAATTGCATTCCTACATGCTTGCATTCAACCATATATATAAATTAATATGAGAATATATATCATATATATATCATTTCATTCATCTAACATATCATGCATTACATACTCTATATTCATTTAATATCCATACTACATAGGCTCATAGGTTACACAAAATGCATATATCGTATAGTCACTCTTCTACTTAAAACCAATACTGTACCAATTGGGCATTCACTAAATTCTAGAATTAAAGTATGTCGTAGCCCTTTGTGTTAGCTTTTCGAAACTTTAAACGGATCACATTTTCGTGTCCGGAAGCTCCCGAAATCGCAAAAACACTGAAACGCGTTCGTCTTTCGTACAGCCGACGCTCAAATAATTTTACAGAAAGTTTCAGAATGAATTTGGATTATTATAATATATATTTGAAAAGCTAACTTCGATACGGTTCTTTAAAAAAATGGGAGATAAATCGGAGTTCTAAGCTAAAAGTTATGACATTTCTAAGTTGCTTTGGCTATAAAACATGGATAAAAATTATGACGAATTTGGGTTGTTTTGAACAAAAGAAATACATGTAAGCCAAGATACTTGGATACCAACATAACTATCCCAATAAAACTTATTCTAACCATCCTAACTAAGATAAATCCTCTCTCTAACCATCTAACCACACACACAAATAAATATATATATGCACAAACCACACACACCTACATATATATATAAAGAGACACACCAATCTAAATATAAAATGAATATGATACAATATGATACTATAAAGAACACATTAGGAACAACTCTCTAAAAATATAAATCTGAGATTAAAACACTAATTAATCATTCCTACAATATATATATGCATACAAGTGTCCAAAATAGGGGATTTTTTCACTATGACACAACCACAACACAAAGGACACTCCTATGACCTCCAAATGGACACAAATGGAGATACAACTATGGGGGTCATTCCTATGGATTCAAAATATTCCTATATGCATATAGGGATGGATTAGAGGAGAGATTATACCTTCCGGGAGAGAGATTCAAAGAAAAATCCTTCCGACACGACACCAACACGTAGAGATTCTAAAAGGACACGAACGAGCTCCGAATCCTCCCAAACTTGGCTAGCACCCTCTAACCATGGAGTAGAGAAGAAATAAAGAAGATTTGTTGGAAGAAGGGGTTGATTTGGAGATAAAATCAATGGAGGTTCATCTCTAAATTAATTTGGAGAAGAACAAGAGAGAGAAAGTGGATGAAAATAAATGAATGAAGGAGTGACTCACTCCTTATCCCCCCCATAGGTGGATGCCCAAAAAGGGTGAGGTGTCTCCTATTTGAATGTCCAAAATGCCCTCCACTAATCTATTTGATTTAAATTAGAAATGGGTTAAAGGTTGAGGTCAATTTAGTCTAGTTTTAAGTCTCTAATTAAACTAAACCTATCCATAAATAATTAGTCTAACTACTAACTAAAAGTAATATCATGTGGACTAAAATTAATATCATGTGGGCCATGCCTAATTAGTGTATGGGTCCCACTAGTGTCAAACTACCCCCCGGGTCCCCGTTTCAAGTCGGATTGAGTTGAAATTCGAACCCGACTCAAATAATCCCAAAACAATATCATAAATAATAAAATAAATTTCAACCCCAAAATAATATCATAAATAATAAAATAAATTTCAAAAATATTCAAAAATGTAAAATGACAAAAATATCCATGTTTCTGAAAACTGGTGGTGACAGGTAAGGATTAAGCACAAAGTCTGGATAAGTTGCCTAGCGGGGATATCTCTACACACGATACATGGATAGTTTTGAGAACGTGAAGAGTTGCGAGTTGTGAAACCATATGGTCGTGACGAGACTTGGGCAAGTTGAACTTAGTTCATGCCATTAAGATAGGACCTCCAGAATGGTTGCAATCGGATTCACGATGACTTAACGCGATACATAGAATTGATGGTTCGTACGATACCTACGAAAAGAGGAATGCAATTTTTTGATCGCATCGTGTGCCGTGACTTTCGTCGGATGATCACGTATGCATTGAATATACATATATGATAGAATTGTAAGAAAAAAATACTAGAGACCAAGTCCGATCGTGAGTACGAGATGACAAATAATTGATGATAAGAAGTTACCTATTAGCTTTATCCCAATATCCTACAACTGAGCTTGGCTAAAAATGCATATATTGGTGGGACGCCTAAAATATGTGTATGATCCAAACTAAGTTGTATGAGATGATTCAGATGGCAGTGGCATGAGATCGTGAAACGATCTAGAGAAACACTTGGATTGAGTGTTGGTTTCAGTTCGAGGACGAACCTTGTTTTGAGTGGTATATTATGTAATGTCCCGCTCCATACGGTGCATTATGATGAGTCGTTGACTTGAAGAGTTGCGTTGACCTGATCAATTATCGATGTGAATTGATGCAAGAGTTACGTTGGCCCGAAAGAAGCTTTGAGTCGATTCGAATCTATAAATCGAAGTGATGCAAGACATAAGTCTGATTCGAAAAAATATTGAATTTAGTTGATTTTGTGTGTAGGCTATGCTTTTACGCTGAATTATAAAAGGTCAACATTTTTTCTTATTCGTAGCGGTGTTCGCAAAACCAGAACATCGTCTTGCAGTGGACTGAGGCATGGACACGGTAGGCCGAATCGGTCGAGTAGTTCAACAAAGCACGAAGTGTTCGAATGGCTAAGTCAGAAAAGTTGGGCGTGCAACAGAGTTATAAACTCGAGCCGCATCAGCTCGACGAGACGATAAGGCATATCAGCTTAAGGTGGGCGGGTTCTTGACCCATCTCCCTACTCTTATATACCTATTAAAATGTATCTTTGTATATGTATGCTACTATCGAGTTAATGAGTATGGCTCAAATCGAATAAAGGCCTTAGTGTGTGTTGAACATTAAGATAAAACATTGAACTATTGAGGCGACGTACATCAAGTGCACAAGTCGCGATAGGACCTTGATGCTAGAACATTGAAAGACAATATCGAGATGTGTATCAAGTGCACGACTCAGAAGAACATTGAACATAAGGCATAGAACATGGAAATACGGATCGAAGCGTGCATCAAATTCACGACTTGTAGGAAAGAGGATATATGTGTCAAAGCGTGCGTGTGTGCATAGGACACGTAATAGATGGCTTCATTTCAAAGAGAACAGTTGTGGCACGAATATTGTGACAAAACTGTCGAATGTGGCATGGTGCCTTCGAAATGGTTGGGACCTTCGGGTCGATCGTTGAGGAACATTGAGTTGGGGCATCATGCCAATGGAATAGTGATAGGTGAACTGATTTGATTATATAAAACTCAGGTGCATATTGTATGGTCAATGGACTTGGATAGATGGCCCGTGCATTGACGTGCTTCCCTCGAATGTAGGATCGCCGGGGTACAGGAACCCTTCGGCTACTGGGCTAGCAACCCGTACGTGGAGTGATCATCGACTTATAAGTTGAGATACCAGTCCATTACGGTACGAAACATCGTGACCTTTCATATAAATAGGACTAGTAGGTTGAGATTAGATTTGGGTACAGGTGCAGAGCCTGCCACCCTTATACATATGTCTAAGTTTGATTTATTGTTGATGGATTCGTTGGTTGCTTATGCAAATTTCTAACAATTGAAGGCTAGGAGAAATGAGATAGAGACATGCACGATCACTATGCTTATATTCATGATGTCTAACCGTAATCTGTTGTATGGATACGGTACTTGAAACATTATGATTCAGTTGCTATCGATAACATGCTTTACTACTTTAAACTTTGTCATGAAATTGATCCTAAGGCAATAATTGAAAGATCACCAATTAAAGAAGCATGTTTCACTAAATTTACTTAGTGTTGGGTTAGTCGAGTGGGTCTTGATCAGTACAGTGAGGACGAAAGTACTAATCCTCCACTAGTTTGCTCGCAGGTTTATGATATATTTGGCTCGGAGCGGGGTTTGGCTTGGACGTGTCGAGACATGGAGTCCTTAGCGTTTCGAGACGAGCTACCGTATTGGCGTTTGGACTTGCAACATGGAGATGTTCGGCCGAAGACTGCTTGTTGGCTATAAGAGGCATAATGTATGGAATAATATAATCCTTTATGAGCTAGAGAGATCATGAGTGTTATTGTTTGCCATCAAAAATGTGACAAGATTTTGTTGATTAAAACTTTGGTATTTCAATTACAAACAGAACAATATACAATGTAGGACTTAGACGTAGTCCTAGGAGTACACTTCTGTTTTTATCTGGGAACTGTATCGGTGGAGCGAATGGTAATTCGCTGACTCCGTTGATGATCTGGCGACGATCTTGGATTCTCTGAAGTTCTGGGTTGCTCTGGCTGCCGGAGCGTTTGGAGGAGAAGTCGACGTTAAGTGTCTCTTCTTGATATGATGATCTATGTTCATCTGTGTGTTTGTGTAGAAGGAATGATCCCTCTATTTATAGGCAGCAGAATGATCTACTCATGCGTACATATGTAGGATGCGCCTGTACGTGGAAACGCCACATGGCTGATGTTGTTGGGCACATGGATGATGCATCCTGATTTGGAGCTGAATCTGTTGAACTGCTCTGTTAGGCTGCGGTGGAGCTGACATATGCCAGTCGTAAAAATTCATCTGTTGTTGAGATCTTGGGTGATTAGCACCCATTATTGAGCAGAACTGATTCAAAAGACACGTGACGCATGTCTGTGGCTCGAAGATCTTAGATTTGGTGGGGGGAATGATCTGTCAGGATGTGCCTAGGATCTGACGAATGGGGCGACTCGATCTATGACTTTTAGTAGTCACATACAAGTCTAGGCGTATGGCTTTTGAGACACATGTAAAGCTTTGGACGCATGGCTGTGGAGGCGCATGTAGAGACTTGGCTTCTGTCTTTTGGGATCAGGAGTAAGTCGGGGGCGCATGGCTTTTGAGGCGCATGTAGATTTTTGGACGCATGGCTACGGAGGCGCATGCAAATATTCGGTCGGCCACGTGGCAAGGACAGCTGTAGCCGACAAAAAAGTAAGTAATAGTGTTGCTGACATCGGCAGCTCTTCATTTTTTGCAAAAGCTGCCACTGTTCTAACATCGGAGGGTGTGTTTGCCCAATCTATCACATAGCATTAAATGCTTGATGGATGACTAATTGAAGTGGGCACATCCGTTTGTGCCCTACTAGGTGTATGGGTCTATGTCCTATTGGAAGCATTAGTATGGAGCGCATGGTGCTGGTGGCACATCCTCTTTGGCCCATCTGTTGAGTTCTTCAAGGCATTGATGATTATTTTGACTTGGCTGAATTCGAAGAGGCATATTCATCGACAATAATGCATATTCATTACACAAAATACGAGGAGACTGCCAATTGGCGTTTGGGTGGGAGTTGCCCCGGCCTATAAATAGCTTTGTGAAGATTTCTTATTTTTACTTAGCTCTCTTTCATGGAGACGAACTCGATCGGTCTCTTGTCTTGGCGAGACACCGCTCAGCGAGTTGTCGATCTCCTCGTTCGAAGAAGCTTTGCCGACGAACTCTTTCTGAAGACGAAGATGCACCGAGTTGGTTTATTTACCATCGGCCATGTTTTCGTACAAGCCTGTGAAAGTGCCTGTTGCATCCGAATATTAGGATCGTCGTGTCCGGACACAGGCTGAAGGTGCCTGTTGCATCCTTAGATCGGGGTTATCGTGCCCTAATTTTTGTTATGCTGGAAGAGCCCTTCCCCTTGCTGAAGTGCCCGCACGTTGACGAGGAAGTGATTCGCTCTGATGATGCACGGGAATGAACCTACGCTGAGATGCTGAAGTGATGCGTCTGGCTGTAGCACCTGAGTGATGCGTCTGGCTGTAGCTTTTAGTCTTTTTCTTTCAAATAGAATTTTCTTTGTAAAAGTGCTTTGGACATGTAATAGACTTTTATATGAAATAGAAGCCTAGCTTTTAATGTCTCTGCTTTTTTGCTGTTTTCTGCTATGCCAAGTGTTCTGGTTCTTTGGCGCATGTCAATCAGGGGTGCATGTCACGACCCGCACCCTGGAGTAAGGGCACGAGAAGTGGGTACATCCAGCCTACGCCGCAGTGTCGGCGGTAGAACGTTGTCCTAGGTCACTATCACAAACTCAATACACTATGATATACTCTCCGAACGGAGGACAAATCACATAAGGTACAACTCAATCAAAAATCTAGAGATGGAAATAGCACGATATGATAAATATGAAATCCTCAAACTGAGGTACAAACAGAAGAGAAAGTCGAAGTGTCTAAACGACACAACATCACAATATCCAGAAAATAATACAACTCTGAAGTCAATACAAATGACATAAGAAATAAGATAAAGCCTAGCTAATCTAGTCTAAGCAGTATGGATGACGTCCTCAGCTAGAGCTGGATCCTCCTGTGGGTCCAACTCACAGGTATCGTCTAGATGGCCTCCATAATAGGTTGGACAGAAGTCCTCAGTATCATCTGTAATCTTTTTAACAGGTACAGTCAGGACGAGAGCGAGCACAGTACATCTCATACAGTTTATATCATGGCAGAAAATATAAAACAAATAATATAGTAAGATACATGAAATGCTGTAAGAAGATGTACATAAAAATAGGAGAGATATTTAATAACTGAAAATATATACATGATAAGTAAGAACTATAAGTGACTAGTGATTTAGAGTACGAGATGGCATGTAATTGGCTTGGGTTGAACATGATATACATGAGTGAACATGAGGGACACCAGCCAAGATGGCTGTGTTGTACATGATAACACACGAAAAGTAACAGAGTGAACATGATGGGTAAATCACATGACCATTTATACTCACCCCTACCCACAATCAATACACAAGGATCCAGTCAAGTTACGTTACGAACATGATATTTTGGTTACACACGAAGCACACGAGGAAACATGAACGTACACGAGAGCACATGAAAGTACATGAGCGTACATGAAAGAACATGAGAGAACATGAGTGTACATGAATAACGCAAGAGCAAGGAATACATGATGTACATGAAACACACGACATGAAGTATCCGATGCGCCCGCTAAGGGAGATAACATCCCAAGAAGAGATCAATATATTACCAATCCGTGATAACAAGTGTCAGCATCAAGTAAAGTAATCTAGAGGAAGAATATAAGTCGTGATGTATATAAGAGGATTATAATTTGAAGAGTACAATGCATCTACATGGTTCTAGGTCAAACTAGGCTAAAGTCAACACTTGGTCAACTCTAGTCAAACCAAGTCAACATCTAGTCACACTAGGTCAACAACAAGGCTATCTTGGTCAACTGGTCAAACTTAGGCTAGCAAGGTTCAATGGTCAACTATTGGTCAACTTTAGGTTTGGTCAACTAAGTCAAACTTAGTCAACAAGTCAAACTAGGTCAAACTTTATATAAGGCTAAACTCACAATCCTAACTCAAATATACCATAATCTAAGGTGTAACACAATGCCTATAACATATACACATATATTTTCTCATTCATATACATATATACATACAATGTATAACATATACCTAGACTAATAGGAACACTCTATTACCTTAAGCTATAGGTTATCATATCCTTAGGCTAAATAGATAATCTTACCTAGATGTTACATACCCTAGATATTGAATCTCCTCTCCCCTAAAGTATGAAACCTGGAATCTTGAATGAATTTGGTCAAACAAGAAAGGGGACTCAACTCTAAGTGCATCAATCCATTGAACAATCATGAACTGGTATAAGCTAGAATATGAAGGATGAAATGAGTTGAGTATTAAGTCTATTAGACTCTAAAGCCAAGTTCAATTTAGGACATATGCCAATTGCCTTCTATTAAACAATAATGGCAGGACACAACTGAAATATCCATAATAAGAGACCACTCATAACCACCCATACTCACACAGGTACTCCCTATACAACTCACAATTAGATACCTAAGGGGATAGGGAACTAATACAGGGTCTGAACATAGGCAAGGCATATCTATGGTAAACTAACTCAGAAGCATGCAGGACAACATATGTGGTCCGACCTCAAGTACAAGGGGCAGAACAATGTATGAATGCAAGGATATCTAAGGGTAGGACACTAGTCAAGAACCTAGGATAATTCAACTACCTATACTAACAACTATTGTGAACCCAACTTGAGCCCACTGGTACATGCTTCTTTGTTTACTGTTACTGCTACTGTGGCTTCCTTGCCATGCTGCTGTGCCCAACCCTCCACCTTCACATAACTCAATCATACAAGATCTCATATACTCATATCTAACACAGGTAGATAATAACTGGGACTGAATCAAAATGCAAAGCCCCATCTCCTCACCCTCTCGATACCTACTCCCACACCACCAGCAATACTAAGACTCACACACACACATAGAGTATCCAGCCTCAAAGCCACATATACAACCTGAAATATACATCCATATATAATCAATACTTATGTATATGAATAATAACTACCCATATACTAAACCAATAACCAGGAACCCTCAGATAAATTAACACACTTACAAACCTAAAACTAAAACTGCATAGTACAAATAGTCAACTGGGAATAGACAAAATGAATCCTGAGCCTCTTACAACCTCTGAACATAAAGTTGGCATTATCCCACCTCAATATATACATAACCCACATAACCACATATCAGATCACATGTAAACACATTAGGAAAGCCCCAAGATGATACCAATACCAGACCTATTTAGCCCTTCTCTGTTAACTTCATCCCCCATTTCAGTTTTCAACATACATTCCAATCTCAGTAACAGGTTTTGTAATCAGGGAATTCTCAGTTTTGAAACATGTTAAACCCATTCTCAGGTTTTAAAATTTTTATCTCAGTTAACACATAATGGGTTTATTCTCAGTTAACTTCTGAAATAAATTCTCAGGTTTCAACCATGTTTTTCCCAGGTTCATGAATCATTCATCTCAGTTCATATTGAGTTTAACCAAAACTTCAGTAATATATATACAATTCCCTGTTCATTACAATTTCGAACCCAAACCTAAATTATCATTCGAAAAGTTAATTAAACATCAAATTAATCACTGACATAGGTTCGTGTATACATGAAGGTGTCCTACGAGTCTATTCGTGTCTAAACATTTGGACACGAGGTGTCCAATCAAGTAGAAACCCACACAGACACGTTCATACAGTACAGTATCGTGCTGTGAGGACAAGGTGTCGTACACGCGACTCAAGACACGTGATACTTCGTGCTCGTGTCCATGTGTTCGCCACATATAGGGCTACACATGTGTCACCCTGTACCGTGTCCACAAGAGTCGTGTCGAGAGTTTGGAGGCCGTATCAGAACCAAAAACTGTGCATGCGTGCGACAGTGTAAGACCCGTGCACACATGTTTCCTCACTCGATACGACACGATACAAGACAAGACTTTAGGGAAGTCGTGTCAGACACTAGACCGACCTCTGTCAAAGGAAACGTGTCCAAGTGAAACAGACACTGCGCACGAGTCCACGAGTAGCAGGGCACTGCCCTAAAGCTGCTGCGGGCGTGTTCGTGTCCATTTTGGACACGGACACGACTCGAATTCGTGCTCAGTCAAAATTTTTAGTGATATACACATAATAACCTAATTTTCTATTCAATTAGATTCTGAAATTAACATAATTTATTTCTCACAAATATTTCAACGAACACCTTATTAAAAATACTGATACGTGTCCGATACGGACACGAATTCCTATCAAACTTGGGCTAAACCTAGGGGAACCCTAAATGAATGCATCTATGAAAATAAAACATGATTTTATATGGTTTTATGGATTTACCTATTGAGAGTAAATCTCAATGAAAAGGGTGATGATAAGGGTTTCTCCTTGAACTCCAATTGACCAAAGCACTCCCAATCTTAGCTAGCAAGCCTCCACTAGCTTTCCCTATGGTAGAGGGTGATGATGCAATTGATTAGGATCAAATTGGACTTAATTTGGATATTAGGGGAAGAATTTTGGGGAGGAACAATTAGGGCTTTTTCTAGATATTTAAAAATAGGCAAGAACAATATTGGAGCATACTTATAGGAGTGGGAGGGCCCTTGATGGCTGCCATAAGATGGATTAGGGTTTGGTTTTAGGTCTAGATGAGTGGCTATGAGTTGTCCACCTAATTCTAGGCCTTCCTATTAGTTCAACTAGTCATAGGCTTCCTTTTTCACAAATATCCTAAGAGTATAAATATCCTACTATGAAATATCTAGATAATGATAATCATGTCATTACTAGGTTAACCTAATCAAGGTTATAAACTCAAGGCTAATCTAGATTAGGCTAAATTTCTCGGTCAAGTCTCAACCTAACAATTAGCACATATTTAATTAATACAATTTACAATTTCACAAAATTGTCAAAATGACCAAAATACCCTTAGGCTAAAAAGTAGTGATTAGTCATCCTAATCACACGACTATGCTCCCTTGGTCATGGTTAGTCACTAGGCTTAGCAAAACTAGAATTTAACTAGGTAACCATCAAAATCACAATTCAATGTTTTAAATAGTTTAAAATTAATTAAAAATCACCAAAATCATAATATGATTTAAATATCATTATTAAATGTTTATAATTATAAAATTTCAAATTTTCCTCATTTTAGAAAACTGGGTGTTACAGTGCATATGATTTTTGTTCTTAGATGCACCTGAAATTCCTTGCTTCTACAGTTGTACAGCCAATTGGCAATATTTATGAGTTGGGTTATTCAGTGCCTTTGTAACCAAAGTTTATTTATCAATAAAAGAGATTCTTATTATATACTTTATTTCCTTCTGCTGCAAATATTATCAATTTGAGATAAACTTATGTGAACCTGTTATCTTGCCTTGCACGAGCACAACTCCAGGCTAGTGCGGTATCACGTCCCAGCGAGGACGATGATTCGGGTGAAATCTAGCGAGGACGAGCGATTTCTCGGGTCGGGGCGTGACACATACTAAAATATATGACCATCTGGGTAAGATCATGAATAAGAACAAGTAATGGTACAGCTTAAATCCCACATGCACGGGTGTGAGATTTAAGCTATCAACATGAATCCTAAATTGGACTTTGGTCACATATCCGTAATATTTTCCCTTCCCCAGATTCAAATAAAAGATAAAAAATCATAGTATAAGACCAAGTCATATAACAATGTGTCCAATATGAAAAGACCATTACATAAAGTAAATGAGTCAAAATCGTAGAAGTACTTGCCTTGCACTTGAAGATCAGTGATAGGAAGATAGTAATCTCTAGGTCCACCTAGCATATGTTCAAGTTGGTTAGGTTCTAATTACTGACAATGACTAGCTAACCATTTGTTAATCAAAACTAACTATTTAATAATAATACATATTCTAGTTAACTATATATATAATTAGCAAGAAAATAATATGTTACTATTTAGATAATAATTAGAGTCTAAATAACTCACTAACAATTTACTAGTAGAATAATACTAATTAAATATAGGCTAACCAATTATTATATATACTAATTAGCAAGGAAATATTTTAGTGAAATAGTAATAGCTACTAGCAACATATTAAATCATATAGATACTAGTAATAAGATCAACTACATTTACTAAAATATTTACTAAGAATTAGCGACAATAATGAAAACAGTCCCAAGCCCAGTTAAGCCTAGGCTACATGCTGTCATATCTTATTTTCTGTTTCCTTAATAATTCCCCACAGTCCAGCCCATTCACTCAAACCCAACCCATTGCTTTATTCTGATGTTGCTATTTTCTTTTCCTCTATTTCTAAACATAATTCCTAATCTCTTAACTCCTTAGCCCAAAATAACCCAGTCTATGCTGCCATCCCTTATTCCTTTTTCCTCTATTCTACTAACCACTTAGCCCAAACCATCGTGCCAAGCCCAACCTGGCTAGTCGAGTAAACCCTAACCCTATAAACTAAATCTCTTCTTCTCCCTCCTTTTATTTTTTCTCACCCAGCCGCCCGAACGAAAATCCTAACCCTACTGTCCTGTTCACTAGTCGTAAGCTTTGAGGAGACACGATAGTCATGACGAGGGCCTCTGCAGTGACAGCGAGGCAGATCTATCATCTTCGATCGACGGTGAGTCCTTGGCTCTCCCTGTAGACAGACCCCGGCGAGTGGTGGTCGGATCTGTGAAGATCTGGTGCAGTGGACTCCGGTGAGGTCTGATCGTCGACAAACAGTGAGGAACTTCCAAAGAACAAGAAAAAATAGATAAGGAAGAGGAAACAGAGAAGGGGAAAGAAGAAGATGGTCGGCAACTCACCGTGACGTGGTGGCAGCGACGAAGAGCGCGAGCAAGCTCCGTTGGTTCTGTAGTGCCCCGCTCCCGTTGGGGCGAAGCACTATGTAATAGGGTCGTGGCAAGTCAGACATGGTCGGTAACATAGATGGCTAGTCTGACTCGACGACGGGTTTGGTATACAAAAACCATGGCATCAATAAAATTGATTTGGACGAGTGATATGAGTACCGTTCCAACTAATGGATCGGCTACTATTGGAATAAGTTCCAGATGCAGTAGGTTGTGTCTTGGTGAATGAACTCTAAAGAGAGCGACGCAACCAGTCTGCTATTGGTTTGATTGGTTTTTTGGCTTTCTGAATGAATTATTGCATGGATTTGATAAGTGTGCTTTTGCGTCAATTTCTGAATGCGTCTTTGAGAATTTCGAAGGAAGGATTGAAGAAAGGGTTCTAATTCGATGCTCGTGCCATTGCAGGAGTTCATGTAACTGATACTTGACCATCGTGAAGCTTCTCCTACTCTCGGCGTAATCTTTCTAGGTGGGTGGTTCTTCGGCCCCTTCTTTTCTACTCCTTCCCGCCAACTAAATTCTTAAAGTTCAACGTTCAAATCGATGATGCTAACGGGATGTATGCTTTGCCACTAAGATCAAAAACTCGGGATAATATGGCAACCTAGAGAAGTTAACTCCGAATCTATAAGTTCACACTAAGTAGAGAAAAAATAAAGTTCTAGAAAAGAGAGAGAATTTATTTTATGCTCTACAAAACACAACGAAGAAACCTTGGTTGTGGTATATCACGTCTCAGAGAATTTGGTGCCTAAAGGATACTAAATCAGAACGTACGACTTCGGAGAAAAGGACCCTGGCACGAGTAGGAATGATTATGTGGTTTGATAATGTTTACGCTATGTAATTTACTTATACATATTAAACTGTTCATACATTCGCATGGTCATGGACGACTTGTGCACAAGGTAAGCTTTCCTCAAGAGGGTACCTGGGGCGCTGGGACTGAATCGGCCTAGGAGGAAATTATGGAAATCGTGCTTCGGCGCGAGGCATTGCGAGACCACCAGTTAGGCTCGCAACCTGAACTGGTAGGGCGCGTCGCAATGCTACGTAATCGTCCTTTATGGTGTCGATATCACTAATGACCACATATAAGATAGATTGCATGCTCACCTATTGTCTTGTACAGGTGGTAAGTATTATGTATATTTTGTGCAGAAAAGGAGCACGACCGTGGTAAGAATAGTTGAATTGGTTATGTTGTTATCGTTTAAAAATGTGCCTTCGATATGAACTGCAAATCATATAGTTCTAAATAGAAAGATCACTTCGTATGCTAAAATCCTTAATAAGCAATGTCGGTTTAGATGAGTGGGTTAGTCCCATCCACTAGCAAGTGTGCTAACCCCCAACTCCCCAGGTAACGAGCGCGCTGCGGGAGCTCGAGATTAGATTGAAGCTGAAGAACGGGAGGCGGCTCGAACCTCTCCTATTTTGAAGTATTTTGAAGCCCAATTCAGATCGAAGGCTTTTGTTTAAATATATAAAGGGGCATGAATGTATGGAACGTCGAAGATTATTTCACAGCAAGCTTGTCGAGAGTTTTCTTTTTGTGTTTCAAGATGTAGCCGCAATGGCATATGTAATGTAAAAATAACCTTGCATATACTTTGCAAGTTTATGAATGAAAAGCTAAATTTTTTCCTATTCTATGTCTTCAACTCTCTGCACTGTTTAATTTCAACGCGTCATGTCAAAAAAAATTTCAAGTGCACATTCTTGCCTTGTGCAAGTCAAATAAAGGTTTGTATGACATCACGTCCCAGCTCGTAGGATCTATTTATCTCGAGTCAAGGCAAGAATGATCGATTCGGCGAGTCGGGACGTGACAAGTTGGTATTAGAGCACGATTCACACCTCGGACCGTTTAAAATACCTTCTTTTAGATGCCGTTGCAATTTTTCAAAAAATTATGCTTTTTGACATATGCGGCTGGAAATAATCATTCCATACATATAAGCCTATCAATATTTTGGGAATACTAACGGGTTTGCTCAATTTTGTAGGAATGCTGAAAAGACCGGGTGTCCCCGCTGTCAACGCCATGTTGATTAGCACGGATAGTACCGAAGATGCGATGCCTAGCGAATCCGCCATGGAGCGATTACTGCGCCTCATGGAAGTCCAACAGTGCCAGACGGAGATACAACGACAGCTGCAAGAACAGATCCAGGCCTAAATCAGCGCCCAACAAAAGCAGATGGAGGCCCTGACCCGGATTGTGAGCACCATAGCGACCCAACAGAATTCGACGACCGTCATGTCAGAAGAAGAAGTGCAACCCGTAACGACGAAGCATATGTCTTCCTCCACCCTGCTCAAGACGACCAAATTCAAGAAGATAAACCCACCTGAATTCAATGGCCGAGTAGAGACTGACGAAGTCATGGGGTGGCTAGTGAAGATTGAGGGTCTGTTCAATCTCCTCAACATCAAGGGGTCCAAGAGAGTCGGGTGTGCAGCCCTGCAGTTAAACTTGAGGGCCTACGACTGGTAGGAGGCGAAGAAACAAGAGCTCCAAGAGGCCAACCCCAATGCCAAGATCTCGTGGGAGACGTTCAAACTAGCCTTCCTCGAGCAATACATTCATCGTGCAGTTCGTCGACAGAAGGAAGAGGAGTTCATGTCCTTGAAGCAAGGAAACATGTCAGTTGAATATTACGACGCGAAGTTCGCAAAGCCTGTAAAGTTTGTCGGGGCCTTTCTACCGAACTAGGAGGCGTGGTGCGAGCGCTTCCAACAAGGTCTGAATGACGATTTGCATCGGGACGTTATGAACCAAAGATGCCAAACTTACAGAGAATCGTATAATGTCACTCTTGATAGTGAACGGATCTTCGGCCGCGCTTCGCAAAGGACCGGGTCAGGCGTCCGCAACAACTTCAACAAGCGTCCCCACGACGCGGGAGGCTCTGGTGTGCCAAAGCGCCAAAATACGTTCGAGTATCGAGGGCCTTATCCCGGCGTACAGTGCTATCGATACGGCAAGATAGGACATCTGGCGGTCGATTGCCAAGGGAGATGCTTCAAGTGTGGCCAGCTAGGATACAAGGCGATAGACTATCGAATGGGGAGGGCAGACCAATATCCACCAAGGAACATCCAAAACCAGAACAGGGTGCCTTCCGCCCATGGCACAAACGCAGTGCCTGTGAACCCATAAAATCGCCAAAGGATGCAAGGCCGAGTCTATACACTAACTCAGGAAGAAGCATTCACGTCCGACACTCTTGTGATAGGTATATTACTCTATAAAAATATGCCTTCTAGAGTACTGTTCGATTCGGGTGCTACACATAGTTTCATATCTGCCGACTTTGTAGAAGAGAAGAAATTATCCATGCAACTTTTAGATATGAATCTTAGCGTTAGCACTCCATCGGGAGTAGATATGCCTGCCACTAAAATTTATAGGGATGGTTACATCTGCATCGGAGGGAAAAGTCTATCATTGGAAGTTATCGTCCTCGACATCAAGGAGTACAATATAATCCTCGACATAGATTGGTTGGTTGCATGCCACGCAACGATCGAGTGTGCGGAGAAGAGAGTCATGTTCCGCCTTCCGGGCGAAATCGAGTTCTCCTATTCGTGCGTAGCGGCGTCAAAGACAACAATGATGATATCAGCAATTTTGGCAAGGCGTATGTTGCATTCTGGTTGCAACGGATACCTAGCATCAGTTTGAGACACGAGAACGGAGATTGCAAGCACGGCCAGACTGAAATCGTGGCAGAATTTCCTGATGTGTTCCCAGACGAGTTGCCAGGGATGCTGCTGGACCGAGAGATAGAATTCAGTATCGACACCTTTCAGGACACCCGACCGATATCCAAAGCACCCTACCGAATGGCGCCGGCAGAGCTGAAGGAACTGAAAGCACAACTACAAGAGTTGCTAGATCGCGGATATATTCGTCCTAGTGTCTCCCCGTGGGGTACTCCAGTGTTGTTTGTAAGGAAGAAGGATGGGTCGATGCGGCTGTGTATCGACTATCGAAAACTTAATAAAGCCACGGTACGAAACAAGTACCCGCTGCCGAGGATAGATGATTTGTTTGACCAATTGCAAGGGGCGACGGTATTTTCCAAGATTGATCTTCGCTCAGGCTACCATCAATTGAAGATCAAGTTCGAGGACGTGCCAAAGTTCGCCTTTCGAACACGATATGGTCACTATGAATTTCTAGTCATGCCCTTCGGTTTGACAAACGCTCATGCCATGTTCATGGATCTGATGAACCGAGTGTTCTGACCGTATATAGACAAATTTGTCATCGTATTCATTGATGACATTCTTATATATTCGAAAAGCATGGACGAGCATGTGGAGCACTTGAAGACGGTGCTACAGACTCTGCGTGAACACCAACTTTATGCCAAGTTAAGCAAGTGCGAGTTCTAGATGAGCAGCGTGACGTTCCTTGGGCACGTTGTCTCAGATGAAGGCGTTACGGTGGACCCAAAGAAGATTGAAGCAATAGTTGAATGGAAGCGGCCTACCTCAGCAGGCGACATCCGAAGTTTTCTCGGCTTGAAAGGCTACTACCGAAGATTTGTGAAAGACTTTGCCAAGATTGCATCCCCTCTGACTCGCCTCACCAAGAAGGGAGTCGCATTCGAGTGGAACGACGCATGTGAATCTAGATTTCAAGAGTTAAAGAAACGACTCATCTCAGCGCCGATCCTTGCACTTTTGGACGGGCCAGAAGGGTTTCAAATATTTAGCGATGCATCGTGAACTGGTTTGGGATACATACTTATGCAAATGGATAAGGTGATTTCGTTTGCTTCGAGACAATTGAAGCAACACGAGAAGAATTATCCTACGTACGATCTTGAGTTAGCGGCGATCGTGTTCGCATTGAAGCTATGGCGATACTATCTCTATGGTGTGGCTTGCAGCATCTATACGGATCACAAGAGCCTCAAATATATCTTTATCCAACGAAACTTGAACTTACGGCAGCGACGTTGGCTCGAACTCATCAAAGACTATGATCTGACTATCGAGTACACGCCAGGTAAGGGAAACGTCGTGGCAGACGCTCTGAGTAGAATGTTTGCTGGATGCTTGTCTATCAACCATAACATACAACGAGACTTGGCAGAGATGGATATCGAACTCCAAATTTGCTACCGTGGAGCACGATTGGCCTAATTGCACCTTGAATCGAGCTTGCACAACAAGATAAAGATCGCACAGAAGGATGACCCATTCCTGAAGAAGATGTGCGAGCTGATCTCGACGGGAAAGGCGACCGACATTATGGTGGACGAGGGCGAAATGACGCGGATGAAAGGAAAAATATGTGTGCCGGACCATGCCGAACTTAGGAAAGAGATTCTTACGGAGGCCTACTATGCGAAGTACTCGTTGCATCCCGGAAGTACCAAAATGTATAAGGACTTGTGCACGACCTTTTGGTAGCACGGTATGAAGAAAGATGTGGCAACTTTTGTGTCACGGTGCATGGCTTGTCAGTAGGTGAAGGCCGAGCATCAAAGACCAGGCGGGAAGCTACAAAATCTCGACATTCCAGTATAGAAGTGGAATAATATCTTTATGGATTTTATCATGGGCCTTCCAAAGACGTCGCGGGGAAATGATGCGATTTGGGTCATTGTCGATCGTCTGACCAAATCTGCTCTTTTCATCGCTATCAAAGCATCCTGGAGCATCGATCGGTTAGCTCAGATTTATATTAATGAGATTGTTAGACTGCACGGGGTACCTGCCATAATTATTTCGGACAGAGATGGACAATTCTTGTCACGTTTCTGGACGAGCTTGCAAGCGGTGCTGGGTACTAAGCTGAACCTTAGCTCCGTGTACCACCCGCAAATCGATGGCCAGACAGAAAGAGTGAATCAAATCCTGGAGGATATGTTACGTCTGTGTGCGATAGATTTAAAGACTAGTTGGGACACGCACTTGCCGCTCGCGGAGTTCGCGTACAACAACAGCTATCAATCGAGCATCCAGATGGCTCCCTACGAGGCACTTTACAGGAGGAAGTACCGATCTTCAATTTGTTGGGACGAAGTCAGGGAGCGACAGGTGCTCGGGCCAAAACTAGTCGAACAAGCCGTCGAGAAGGTCCGTATGATTCGAGATAGGCTCCGTATTGCTCAGAGTCGACAGAAGAGTTATGCAGACACCCGTCGACGATCGTTAGAGTTCTTGGTTGGGGACCATGTGTTTCTGAAGGTGACGCCGATGCGGGATGTCATGCGATTCGGAGTAAAGGGCAAACTGAGTCCGAGATTCGTAGGGCCCTTCGAGATTCTCGAAAGAGTGGCGACAGTTGCTTACCGGATCGCGCTACCTCCTGTCCTGGCTGAAGTGCACGACATCTTCCATGTCTTTCAACTTCGGAAGTATGTGCACGACCCAAGTCATGTGTTTAGCTTCGATCAGTTGGAGCTGCGCGCCGATCTATCATACTCGGAGGAGTCCGTGCAAATTTTGGACCGTAAAGAAAAGATCCTGCGAAGCCGATCGATGTCCTTGGTTTGCGTACTCTGGCACAACCATTCCGTTGAGGAGTCAACGTGGGAACTAGAGGCGGAGATGAAGGAGAAGTGCCTTTCACTTTTTGCCGACGAAAGGTCAGACCCTTGTTCTTAAGTTTCGGGATGAAACTTTTTCTTAGTGGTATTTTATATAGAGCCCCGCTCCTATTGGGGCGAAGTACTATGTAATAGGCTCGTGGAAAGTCAGACATGGTCAGGAACATAGATGGCTAGTCTGACTCGGCGACGAGTTTGGTATACAAAAACCATAGCATCAATAAAATCGATTTGGATGAGTGATATGAGTACCGTTCCAACTAATGGATCGGCTACTGTTGGAATAAGTCCTAGATGCAGTAGGCTGTGTCTTGGCAAATGAACTCTAAAGAGAGCGACGCAACCAGTCTGCTGTTGGTTTTATTAGTTTTTTTGGCTTTCTGAATGTATTGTTGCGTGGATTTGATAAGTGTGCTTTTGCGTCGATTTCTGAATGCGTCTTTAGGAATTTTGAAGGAATGATTGAAGGAAGGGTTCTAATTCAATGCTCGTGCCATTGCAAGAGTTCGTGTAACTGGCGCTTGACCGTCGTGAAGCATTCTCCTACTCTCGGTGTAATCTCTCTTGGTGGGTGGTTCTTCGGCCCCTTCTTTTCTACTCCTTCCCGCCAACTAAATTCTTAAAGTTCAACGTTCAAATCGATGATGCTAACGGGATGTATGTTTTGCCACTAAGATCAAGAACTCGGGATAATATGGCAACCTAGAGAAGTTAACTCCGAATCTATAAGTTCACACAAAGTAGAGAAAAGATAAAGTTCTAGAAAAGAGATAGAATTTATATCATGCTCTGTAAAACACAATAAAGAAACCTTGGTTGCGGTATATCACGCCTCGAAGAATTTGGTGCCTACGGGATACTAAATCAGAACGTACGGCTTCGGAGAAAAGGACCCTGGCACGAGTAGGAAAGATTATGTGGCTTGATAATGTTTACGCTATGCAATTTACTTATACATATTAAACTGTTCATACATTCACATGGTTATAGACGACTTGTGCACAAGGTAAGCTTTCCTCAAGACGGTACCCGGGGCGCTGGGACCGAATCGACCTAGGAGAAAATTATGGAAATCGTGCTTCGGCGCGAGGCATTACGAGACCTCCAGTTAGGCTCGCAACCTGAACTGGTAGGACGCGTCGCAATGCTACGTAATCGTCCTTCATGGTGTCGATATCACTAATGATCGCATATAAGATAGATTGCATGCTCACTTATTGTCTTGTGCATGTAGTAAGTATTATGTATATTTTGTGCAGGAAAGGAGCACGACCGTGGTAAGAATAGTTGAATTGGTTATGTTGTTATCGTTTAAAAATGTGCCTTCGATATGAACTGCAAATCATATAGTTCTAAATAGAAAGATCACTTCGTATGCTAAAATCCTTAATAAGCAGTATCGGTTTAGATGAGTGGGTTCGTCCCATCCACTAGCAAGTGTGCTAACCCCCAACTCCCCAGGTAACGAGTACGCTACGGGAGCTCGAGACTAGACTAAAGCTGAAAAATGGGAGGTGGCTCGAAGCTCTCATATTTTAAAGTATTTTGAAGCCCAATTCAGATCGAAGGCTTTTGTTCAAATGTATAAAGGGGCATGAATGTATGGAACGCCGAAGATTATTTTACGGCAAGCTTGTCGAGAGTTTTTCTTTTTGTGTTTTAAAATGTAGCCACAACGGCATATGTCATGTAAAAATGACCTTGCACATACTTTGCAAGTTTATGAATGAAAAGCAAAATTTCTTCCTATTCTATGTCTTCAACACTCTACACTGTTTAATTTCAACGCGTTGTGTCAAAGGAAATTTCAAGTGCACATTATTGCCTTGTACAAGTCCAATAAAGACTTGCACGACATCACGTCCTGGCTCGTGGGATCGATTTATCTCGAGTCAAGGCGAGGACGACCGATTCGGCGAGTCAGGGCGTGACAGGTTCAAGGCGGCATGACGAGGAGATCTGCCATTCAGAACTTCAGATTCGATGGTGGCTCGGTCGTAGTGTGGTGGCAGCGACAACACGAGTCTGATGTATGGTGGTTCGGCAAAAATGGCGAGGCGGAACTAGGTTCTGGGGATCATCGACGAGGAGAGAACCATTAGGAGCTCCGCATGCGGTGGAGATCAGTCACGGTGAGTGGCATCTCGACAAACGATGGTGGTACGATGAGAAGACTAATGAACTCCGGTGAAGCTCATGGTGGCACGCAACGGCGATCGTCCTGAGCAGTGGGTGTACAGTAGGGTGTGTTAGTATACTGTGTGGTGTCAGAAAGTTATTTTTGTAATAAAATAATAACTGGGGGACACCCCCAATATTTATAATAAAATATTAGTCCAAGTCAGCCCTACTGGTGCTACCTGTAATTTGTAATATATCTAGGGTTATTAGTAAAGGATAATAACTAACAGCTAACTAACCAACTAACCTGCTAACTAATCATATTAATTAATTAACAGCTAATTAATAACTATAACTAATCCTGAATTAACTAAAACTATACTAAGACCTTCTCTAGAAATTGTAGGCTAAAGCTCACAATCCAAAGCCCAAGGCTTGGTAGGCTTTAATAAAAACCAATTAGTTAAAATAAATCCAGCCTATTATAGTAATTAATTATTAGCCAAAATTATTAGTAATTAATAAATAATAACTAAAAATAAAAATAGAATTAATTGTTTACAACCAGATTTTATTAATAGAAGAAATCATGATTTCCAAATAGAATTTTAGAAAAATTGTAGCTAAATTCCATAAATCCTTGAAAAATAATTTTAAGGAGTTACAATACTAGTCCGTGTAACTTGCGTGTCAAAAATCAAGTACACATTACTAAAACATGTAATATATAAACTATCATATACTAAAAAATAATCTGAGAATTGTACTTGCATGTAGTCCTAAGCTAAAATTACAATCAAAGTCCATAACGAAGTACAAGACCTATATTATGAATGCACATCATCAAACTATACAATCTAACCTATAAAATTATTCTCTCTAATCCATATAACATTGATGCCAAGTTGGTATGGGTAGTGGATACACGTTCCTACAATTTCTAATTCATAAACCACCCAACTTAGAAGTTTCCAAAAATTCACTTTATTCCGAATTTAGGTTAGTGAACAAGTAATCAAAAATAACGATGAATGGTTCAAACTTAAGGATTCAGAAGAACAACATTTTATCTAATAGCAGAAGAAAATCTCATACCAATTCAACGGTTGGATATTTCAGTATTGAAGCACAAAGTTGCATGAAAAATTGATTTCAGACTTGGACATAATGAGTGCAGAAATTTATAATTTTTTTAGTTTTTGAAGCAAAGTTCGAGTGAACAACAATATTATTTGTGGCTCAAACTCCATAATCTAATATAGATTTAACTGGAGATTACTATGGAAGAAACCACACAGAATCCAACAGTTATATTTTTGGAAAACTGAGCTTAAAGTGACCTCCAAAAATAGTTTTATGCTGAAAATGTAGATCATGAAGTTCACTTTGTCCTCAATTTACATAACACAAAGTAAATATTAAAGTCATAAAACTTGCATGACCTGATTCACAACTTAAACCAAGAGTACATACAAGGTACTACAATGTAAGAATATGATATACAAAGAAAATGACGTATATCTAAAGTTGATAAAAATAATTCCAGACTTCGAAATATTTTAGTGTGTAGAAAACGGCTCATGATACCAAATTTGGTCTCATTTTACACTAATAAAACGAATTATTTTGGACATGACTTCAATACAAAGTTGACAAAAGAACTATTCTAGATTTCATTCAAACAATTGGATCTGGAAAATAATACCTACACAAAAAATTATGCATGCTCAAAGTAGAAGAAATCACAGTTTTAGAATTTGGTGTTCATGAGGTCAAGTTTGAGTCTTATTTGCACCAATTATCTGAATTATTTTGGACATAGCCCTAGCATAAGATTTGTAGCAACATAACCAAGATTTTGTATATACTTCTGGAATTGAAAAATATTTATATACATAAAAAGTTCTAATACTTCAAAGTTGAGGTAAATACAACTTTGGGAAGGTAGTTTCGAGGCAACATTCACTCATGAATCCAAACCCTTAGAGTTTAATAATTATGGTTTCTACCTAGTGGAATGATATACCAAGTATGTCCCTATGCCCCAAATCATAAAATGAATGTTAACTGGGTACTTACCAATTTACGTAGTACAGATAACGGCTTATTCCCCAAATTCATGCTTGCGCGCCTTTCGATAAACGTTCTCTATAGAAGAAAGTAAATATTAAACATACCACAAATTATATATGAAATCAAAGGAAATTCATAAAGGTACGCAATGGAAAAGGTTTGGAAGATATCTACCAGGTGGTTTGGGCTGCACACCCGATCTTTGCACACTCTACAGGATCTATTCTGGACACATTATCGTGTAACAATGATTAGAAAAAGATAAACCATTAAAACTGCAGTGAATTATACATGGATGAAAATCTAAGACATAGAGCTAGAGGTTAGAGAAAAATTTGAATGCCATACCTTTAGTTTTGGTGGTAAAAAAAGGCCTCGGAACATGACCTATCCTACTGTACCTATGGCTGAACGCTGTTGAATGTGCTGCTTTGTGTGGACTATTAAGGGTGAAAACTTGATAAAATGCATGGGAAAGAGCGTATGGGGATGCTACCAAGGGTTAGGGGGAGGTGTGGCCTTAATTTTAGGTGTGTGTAAGGAGTGGGGAGGTAGTTTTGATAACTAAAAGTGGTGGTTTTTTTCAAAAGTCCGAAAATGTAAGGGATGTGTATAACCTGTTGTCCACCTATTATATGTAGAATATTTTTGTACAAGTATAAGTTGATTTCGGTCCCATAGGTCCTAGGTTGGTGTGGCTCAAGTTTGGGTTCAAAAAAGTTTGATTTGGATAGGTCTGAGTAGCCTACACCAACCCAATACCCACTAACACCAATGCTGAATTTATACCAACCAAAACTAGTCTAGACCATGTGTCTGACATTGTACTATCTAAGAATATTAACCTTAAACATAGTACTATATATTATTATATATAAAACATGCAAACAAGTATCTATATATTTTAAATACATGCAATAAAAAATTTATTTGAGGCACGAAGGTTACACTGGGGCACCAAACCTAGCCAGATTTTGTTGACTACATGATGTGGCAGCCTGTATTTTATACTATTGATGCAGTGATTCCACACATGATCAACACATAGGTTGCCACATCATGTAGACAGCAAAATATGGTCAGATTTGGGTGTCCCCATATGCATTGCCCAATTAGATGATCCTAGCAAGACAAATTTGATGCTCAATATACCACGTGATCATCGCGTACAAAGAAGTTATAACATGATAAAATGGAGAAATACGGTTGTTATCAATGACTCAAATAAAGAAAAGTATGAATTTCGTTACCTCAAAAATGGTTCCACCCAAAATAGATATACAAAAATCGAATTATCATTTATTGTTCTTCATCGTAGTGGGGAACATACATATCAATTATTTAATTCTCTTAGGTCAACTATAATATTACCATTTTCAAATCTAGGCTTTATTGTTTACTAGCATATGTGCACGTGTCTTACACGTATTTTAACATTTCTTAATTAGTTTAGGAAGACCAAAGAATAGTCTTCCTAATTACTAAGTTGTCCTTATTAAAATTAATGAACTATTTTTAATTAGTATAAGTATGTAAGGATATTTTTGGAATTTAAAAGTTTCACCATCTCAGTTTTCTTATTATATAGTAGAATAGATTAAGGACCGCCTAGTCTATTGATAGTAACAACAATGCATTATTGCTAAATTTGAAATTTCTCTTCTTGTTATTGAAGTCTTCCTAGAGGTAAATATGCTTCTTCATTTACCAATGTGTTCATTTATGTAGAGATCGAGAGGCGTGGTACCACAAAAAAGATAACAATCAAATAACTTCCTACACAAGAGCCAAGACAAATCACACGATATATTTGGTGACTTCATAACATAGACAAATCACAATCTCAATTAACAATAATAAGATTGATACAATGTAAGAGCATCTCCAACCCTATTGTCTTATTTTGTATTGTGAATCTTAGATGGCATGGAACACAAGATAATATCTTGTACAGATGGCAAGATTATATTCACAAATGACAATGAGTTTAAAAAGTCATCTCCAATGCAAAAGTATAGAGAAGACAATACAAAGTAATTTTTTACAACTTCCAATACAACTTTTACTCTTCTACTTTTTTTTATAAACATTTTTATTCACAAATGATGATGTGGACATAAAGACATTGTGAAGTGCATTGTCTAGATCTAGACAACCAACTTCACATTGTCTTAGCCATGTCATTGCCATGTCAACTCCACACTTTATTTCACATTTGCATTGGAGAAGTACTTTTGAAAAAAATGGTTGTCATTCCTATGTGGCAACCATTTTTTTCAAACTCACAATAGAGTTAGAGATGCTCTAATGGCTGTTTATGGAATTCTGCATGCAAAAATAAGTAAATCTGCATTGTTCAGTGTTCACTTATTTTACATAGGAGCATTCCATGTAGAAATATTTTTCCTTTACTGAGCATAAATTACAGAATTGCACTGACTTAAACGTTTACGCAAATCACTGACCGCGTACCACATGGCATCAGTTTCGAGAAAATATAATTAACCCACATGATTACTATATGTTTTGTAATTATTTAACGTTCGATGGCTTAACTTTGTAATTTAACAATTTATAGAGGTTTTAAGATGGAAGATTACCTCTTTTTTTTTAAATCAAAAAAGTAGAAAGCCGGAAGGGTCCCAAAAAAGCTAGTAAGTGATGATGTAGCTCAGATGTTAATTATCTCAACTAAAAACTAGTAAGTGGGGATGTAGCTCAGATGGTAGAGCGCTCGCTTAGCATGCGAGAGGTACGGGGATCGATACCGGCATCTCCAATTTTCCCTTACTCTTCCTTTTTTTTTCCCATTGTTTTGCACGCACTCTGCTGATTAATTCAGCAGATGTGTGGGAGTCATATGGACTTAATTTGATTAAATATAGAGTGAAACAGTTCGCATGGCAGTGCAAATTTCATACCACTGGGAGCAAGCATGAACCACGTTCATTTGCATGCAAGGTTGGGTTTTGAAAATTAATTTGGGATGTGGGCAGTCCCAAAAAAAACTCGGATTGTCCTGGATAAAAATTGGATCAACCTGAAATAGCACCAAGTAACGGGCTGTCCCAAATAAAAAATAAAGTACCAATAGAATTTTCCTACATTATATAGTAAAAAAAATCTAGTGCCCTCTAAAATTTTGGGTCTGAGATAGCCGTCTCATTAGCTTCATATCAAGTCTGGGTTTGCGTGAACTAGATCGGGGAGACAATGATGCCATAATGCTTTCCACCCGCAAGAATGCTTATCTATATCCCTAGAAGAATTGATGCTGCAGTCACGTAGAATGTTTAAAGGTTATGACGGTTAGGAACGGACATGGAAAAAACTAAATGAAACATCGAGAAACGAAGAGATACCCACAACATGCATACAATGTTAAATTTCCACACACAAGAGCACAACACGAACAAGGTGATGTCAAAAAATTTGACAAAAAATCAAGGAACAATTTGAGCTCAAACCAAAAAAACATTAATTATTTGATTAGAAAAGTACACTGCTCATCTACAAACATTTTTCACGGATCCAACATGACCATCACAACTACTCAATTGAGAAAATTAATTACAATAATGAAAAATATGTTCATCGAAGCGAAGAACACAAAAGCGAGAACCAATATGGATCCCTTGAAATGAACTCCTCGAGATCAAATCCTAGAACTCTCCAAATCCTTCTCCTTGAAAGTTGTTACTCTTGAGAATCTCTCTCATTGGCGAATGGATGTCGTAATTAGGATTAGTAAATCCCATTTATGTCCTACTACTGTATGAACAATCATGGTCATTCAGATCGAACCAAATGACTAGATTAAAAAATATATATATCTTCCAACTTATGCCTGAGGGCATACCGTCGGCATATCATATGAGGGTATTTTTGGAAGAAAAATTCCACAGTGAAGGGTATTTTTGGAAGAAAAATTTTTATGGTAAAGCCTAACTTTTGGCTTTATATATATAATTTTTATTTTTGAAAGAAGGTAAAAAATTTATTCATATAATAAACACATAGTACATAAGAAGAGCCCTTATGATGGGTTCATCGAAGATACATCAAAATCTATATTATGCAAAATTTCAATAGGCGATGTGATACATTCATCAGAAGCACGCCTATTCCGTTCCCTCCAGACATGCCAAACCGTAGAAGCCAAGCGCATCCTTGCCTCATTAAACCACCCAACTCCTTGATGACTGCTAGTTCGAATTTGACCAATGATCCCTTCAATATCTCTAACCTCTGCCCTCATTCCCAATCTATGACATTGTTCTCGCCAAATAGCCCCAGCCACAGTACATGCAAAGAAGAGATGGCTAATAGACTCATCTGTGGAAAGACAAAGCACACAACAAGGTGAAGTAATGTGAAGCCCAAACCGAAGAAGTCCGTCTCTCGTAAGAAGACGACCCAGTAGCACCCGATACATGCACAACTGCATTTTCCTCGCCAGACCTTTCAACCATACAAACTCAAAGTTGTCAATATGCGGGTGGCGAGTTCGGACCAGGTCATAGCAATCTCGGAACCTGAACCCAGCTTGGTCGCCGCTGCCATTAGCATGCGACCAAACCCAGCAATCATAGGGCGCCTCCTCATGAATAGAACATTGGTAAATCTAGTCCGCATGCCTTGTCGTGTGAACATAGGTCTCTGGCCTCCAATTCCCATTCAATATGATTTTATGAACCCCAAGTCCTTTACATGCCTCATGTTCTAGCTGCTCCCCAGAGAGTTCCCACAAGCTGCGATGAGCAATCCATAGGTCGTGCCACAAATTCGTACTTCTACCATCCTTAAACTCTCGAAGAATGGCATGCGAGAACGATTCGTAGAAGTTGTTTGAAGGTGACAGAGACATTATTATTGAATGTATAAGACCAAAAGTTGCCCCCTTTTAAGTACCTATCTGACGTCCATTCAGCCCAAAGAGACCCACCTTGAATGAATTTCCATGTGAGCTTTAACCTGGAAGCTTCGTGGATAGCTTGAAGGTTCTGAAGTCCCGCACCACCCTCCTGTATAGGTCGACTGAGCTGATCCCATCTAATGGCATGTAAGCCCATCTCCCCCCCTGCCAAATGAAGTTCGTGCAGATGCGTTCTATTTTACAAATGGTAGCTAGCGGGAGCTTAATAGACTGCAACCAGTATAATGCCAAGGACGTAATAACCAACCGAACTAGTTCGATACGGCCGCCAAATGACAGACCCTGGGCCTGCCAGCCCTCCACCCATATTTGTGTATATTCCACTAAAGACCTGTTGGAGTGGGTAGGGTTTCCAACCTATGTGGAGAAGATCCCGGAGTGCGACGAGCGCCGTTCGATGTCGAAGAAGCTCGGGAAGTAGGCAACGAGGAGTTGTTGTTGCTGCTAACAAGAAGGGGGGTTCTGGACTGGATCCACCGAGTTCGGGCCGAACTCGGTCCCAGGCCGAGTTCTGGACGAACTCGGTCTGGCTGTTCTAGAATGTTGCTGGTTGGTTCTGGTTGCCCGACACAGAGTTCTGGCCGAACTCTGTCGTCGGGGCTGAGCAGAAATCTGGGGTGAATTTTCACCATTGGATCTAATCAAACGGTCCCGATTTGTTGCAGGATTAGGGAGTTAAGTTGGGATTTCCAAACCGTAATCATAGGCAACCCAATTGTAGACAACACAAGAAAATAGAGAGAAAGGAGGCAAGTGTGCCATTGCAACTTTGGGCGATAAGACGGAGGATTGAAGGTCTTTTTCAAAGGAGAATCAAATTCGGGTAATCTCTACTCGTCGTTCTTGTTCTTCGTAGCCTTGTAATCATTGTTCTTGCTTCCAAGTGTTGTGGGAATCCGATTTGGATCGGAAGAAGTTTGTAGAGGATGTAATTCTTGTATTTCATTAGTGAAGGCTTCTCAGTGTTGGACTCCGATCGTCCCATGGTTTTTCCTGCAAGAGTTTTCCACGTAAAAAATTCTCTGTGTCTGCGTGGTTGTTTTTGGTGTTTTGGTTTGTGCGTTGTTTGCTCGGTTCTCTCGCAGGTACTCTCTAGTTTGGGGAAAGGTTTTCCGCGTTTCTTTCCCAACAGAGTGGTATCAGAGCAAGGTTCTAGAATTCAGAAGGGTGTTAGGAATTGACAGAAACTAGAGAGGAGAGATGGACGCGAAGTCGGTGCGCATGGTGAATCTGAACGGCACCAACTATCACTATTGGCGGAGCAAGATGAAAGATTTACTGTTCGTCAAGAAGCTGCATCTGCCCGTATTTGCATCCGAGAAGCCCAGTGATAAATTCGAGGAGGACTGGAAATTCGAGCATATACAGGTGTGCAGATACATCAGGCAGTTCGTTGACGAGAACATGTACAACCACGTTGCCAATATTGAGCACGCAAAGACGTTATGGGATAAGCTGGAATCTCTGTACGCGAAGAAGACCGGGGTAAACAAGTTGTTCCTGATCCAGACGATGATGGGTCTGCGGTACAAAGATGGGGAGTCTATTACGGATCACTTGAGTGATTTCCAGGGCGTGGTTGACCAGCGGTCTTCAATGGGAGTCAAGTTCGATGACGAAGTTCAGGGACTATGGCTGCTGTGTATATTGCCAGACTCGTGGGAGACCGTACGAGTATCTATGATCGTTTCTGCTCCAGAGGGCATGGTCAGTCTGGAGTTTGCCAAGAGCGGGGTACTGAATGAAGAGATGCAGAGACGTTCTTAGGGCACTTCATCCACATCCCACCACTCAGAGGCATTGGTTTCAAAGAGCCACGGAAGGGGAAAAAATAGGGATCCAGGTGGTGGCAGAGACAAGAGCAGAGAAAAGTCCAAGGGTCGTTACGAGGACTCAGAGTGTTACCATTGTGGTAAGAAGGGCCACATCAAGCGGAACTATTTTGCTTGGAAGAGAGAGAAGAAGGGCGACAAGGGGAAGCAAGAAGAGAACACTACAGCGGCGGCCTCGATACATGGAGGCGATGTGATCGTCGTAGGTGATGAGGTTATCACAAACCTCGCCTGCGATGACAATTCTTGGCTGGTGGACTCAGGGGCTTCAGCACATGTATCTCACAACAGGGCACTATTTGCCACTTACACAACAGGCGACTGTGGAGTATTGAAGATGGGCAATGGAGATGTGTCGAAGGCGGTTGTCGTTGGAGATGTGTATTTGAGAACGAAGACGGGTGCGGTTCTTATTCTCAAAGATGTTCGTCATGTCCCTGATATCTGTTTCAACCTGGTGTCGGTTGGAAGGATGGATGACGAAGGATTCTTCAGTCTCTTCGGGAACAGTCAGTGGAAGCTTTCCAGAGGTTCGATGGTGATTGCCAAAGGAAGCAAGAAGTCCGATCTCTACTATATGGAGGGGACCGCACAGGAGGCACAGAAGGTGAACGCAGTCAGTGATGCGTCTACCAAGTTGTGGCACAGGCGGCTCGGCCATATCAGCGAGAAGGGGATGAGCTACTTGGTGAACAGGAAAGTGATTCCAGGGCTCAACTCTACAAAGTTGGAGAAGTGTACGCACTGTTTAGTTGGGAAACAAAATAGGGTGTCTTTCCAAAGTCACCCAAGTTCAAGGAAGCCGACGTTGCTCGAGTTGATTCACTCGGATGTCTACGGTCCTATGAAGGTAAAATCTATTGGTGGTGCTTTTTACTTTGTAACTTTTATTGATGACTGTTCCAGGAAGGTTTGGGTCTATGCTTTAAAGACCAAGGATTAGGTGCTGCCTACTTTCAAAGAGTTTTAGGCCTCTGTTGAAAGAGAGACGGGCAAAAAGTTATTGTGTGTTCGGTCCGACAATGGCGACGAATACATCGGTCCCTTTGATGCTTATTACAGAGAGCAGGGGATACGACACCAGAAGACTCCGCCCAAGACACCTCATCTCAATGGTGTAGCGTAGAGCATGAACAGGACACTGATGGAGAGGGTGCGGTGTTTGCTGTCAGAAGCAAACTTGTCCGGCAGTTATTGGGGTGAGGCTCTTCTCACAGTTTGCTTATGTTATTAATTTGTCTTCTAGTGCTCCTTTGCAGGGTGATGTGCCTGACAAAGTATGGTACGGCAAAGAGCCGTCATACAATCACCTGCGAGTGTTTGGCTGTAAGGCCTTCGTACATGTACCGAAGGATGAGAGGACCAAACTTGAGCCGAAGACGAGGCGATGCGTCTTTGTCGGCTACGGTCGGGATGAGTTTGGCTATAGACTCTACGATACGGTGGAAAGAAAGCTCTACAGAAGCAGGGACGTGGTGTTCATCGAGGATCAGACCATGACCAACACTTAGGATTTCGAGACGCCTTCTGAGGCTGAGGAATTGCCTGAGTTAGAGTCATTTCGCTTCGAGCAGTTTCCGGAGGACATCGCAGAGGATCCCATTATGGGGGAGCCAGTACATGGAGTTGCTCCCAACCTTGATCATCAGCCTGCTGACGGTGGTCAGGGTGTCCCTTAAGAGGATGAGCATGCCAGGGAGGCAGTTCCTGAAGGGGAGGAGGCTGTTGGTATACAGCCAGCACCAGTGGCTCCACTGAGATGGAGCGACAGAGATCGTCGACCATATACGAGATACTCACCGAGTGAGTATGTGCTATTGACTAACGGGAGAGAGCCCGAAAGTTTTACAGAGGCTATGGAAGACGAACACAGACAGGAGTGGATGGAGGCTATGCAGGAGGAGATGAGTTCCTTGTACACTAATTCCACTTATGAGCTGGTGCTGTTGCCAAAGGACAAGAAGGCTTTGAAGAATCGATGGGTGTTTAGAGTGAAGCAGACGGATGATGCTACTCGTCCTCGATACAAAGCGAGGCTGGTAGTTAAAGGCTACGGTCAGCGGAAAGGCGTGGATTATGATGAGATCTTTTCGCCTGTCGTCAAGCATTCATCTATTCGGGTGGTGCTAGCATTAACAGCCAGTCTCGACTTGGAGGTCGAGCAGATGGACGTGAAGACGACATTCCTCCACGGTGATCTTGAGGAGAAGTTGTACATGGAGCAGCCAGAGGGATTCTGTGAGAAGGGTAAGTCACATTTGGTCTGTCGGTTGAGGAAGAGCTTGTATGGTCTGAAGCAGGCTCCGAGGCAGTGGTACAGAAAGTTTGAATCGTTTATGGGGGAGCATGGTTATGCACGGATGACGTCGGACCATTGTACATTTGTGAGATACTTTGTCGAGGATGATTTCATCATTTTATTGCTCTATGTTGATGATATGCTATTAGTGGGTCGGAATGCCACTAGGATAGCGGAGTTGAAGAGCCAGCTGGGCGCAGCCTTCTCTATGAAGGATTTGGACGCAGCGAAGACTATTCTTAGGATGGAGATCAGCCGAGAGAGAGTCTAAGCTGCTACACTTGTCCCAAAAGAAGTACATTTACCGGGTACTTCAGCGTTTCGGTATGGACGGGTCGAAGAAAGTGAGTTGTCCCCTTACGGCTCACTTTAAGCTAACTGAGGAGCAGTATCCATCTATCGAGGACGAAAAAGAAGATATGGAGCGGGTTCCATATGCCTCAGCTGTAGTACCCCGCTCCTGTTGGGGCGAAGCACTATGTAATAGGCTCGTGCCAAGTCAGACATGGTCGGGAACATAGATGGCTAGTCTGACTCGGCGACGAATTTGGTATACAAAAACCATGGCATCAATAAAATCGATTTAGACGAGTGATATGAGTACCATTCCAACTAATGGATCGACTACTGTTGGAATAAGTCCTAGATGTGGTAGGCGACGTCTTGGCGAAGGAACTCTAAAGGGAGCGACGCAACCCGTCTGCCGTTGGTTTTATTGGTTTTCTTGGCTTTCTGAACGAATTGTTGCATGGATTTGATAGTGTGCTTTCGCGTCGATTTCTGAATGCATCTTTGGGAATTTCGAAGGAAGGATTGAAGGAAGGGTTCTAATTCGATGCTCGTGCCATTACAGGAGTTCGTGTAACTGACGCTTGATCGTCGCGAAGCGTTCTCCTATTCTCGGCGCAATCTCCTTAGGTGGGTAGTTCTTCGGCCCCTTCTTTTCTACTCCTTCCCGCCAACTAAATTCTTAAAGTTCAACGTTCAAATCGATGATGCTAACGAGATGTATGCTTGCCACTAAGATCAAGAGCTCGGGATAATATATCAACCTAGAGAAGTTAACTCTGAATCGATAGGTTCACACTAAGTAGAAAAAATATAAAGTTCTAAGAAAGAGATAGAATATATTTCATGCCATGCAAAACACAACAATGAAAACCTTGGTTGCGGTACATCATGCCTCGGAGAATTTGGTGCCTATGGGATGCTAAATCAGAACATACGATTTCGGGGAAAAGGACCCTTGCACGAGTAGGAATGATTATGTGACTTGATAATGGTTAAGCATGCAATTTACTTCATACATATTAAACTATTCATACATTCGCATGGTCAAGGACGACTTGTGCACAAGGTGAGCTTTCCTCGAGACGGTACCCGGGGCCCTGGGACCGAATCGGCCAAGGAGAAAATTATGGAAATCGTTCTTCGGCGCGAGGCATTGCGAGACCTCCAGTTAGGCTCACTACCTGGACTGGAGGGCACGTCGCAAGGCTACGTAATCGTCCTTCATGGTGTCGATATCACCAATGACCGCATATAGGATAGATTATATGCTCACCTATTGTCTTGTGCAGGTGGTAAGTATCATATATATTTTGTGCAGGAAAGGAGCACGACCGTGGTAAGAATACCTTTAAATTGGTTATATGTTATCGTTTAAAATGTGCCTTCGATATGAACTACAATTCATATAGTTCTAAATAGAAAGATCACTTCGTATGCTAGAATCCTTAATAAGCAGTGTCAGTTTAGACGAGTGGGTTCGTCCCATCTACTAGCAAGTGTGCTAACCCCCAACTTTCCAGGTAACGAGCGCGCTGCGGGAGCTCGAGACTAGACCTGAAGCTGAAGAACGGGAGACGGCACGAAGCTCGCCTATTTTAAAATATTTTGAAGCCCAACTTAGATCGAAGGCTTTGTTCAAATGTATAAAAGGGCGTGAATGTATGGAACGACAAGGATTATTTCAGGGCAAGCTTGTCGAGATTTTTTCTTTTGTGTTTCAAGTTGTAGCCGCAACGACATATGTAATGTAAAAAATGACCTTGCACATACTTTGCAAGTTTATGAATGAAAAGCTAAATTTTTTCTATGCTATGTCTTCAACTCTTTGCACTGTTTAATTTCAACGCGTCGAGTCAAAAAAGAATTTCCAATTTTACATCCTTGCCTTGTGCAAGTCAACTAAAGACTTGCACGGCATCACGTCCCGACCCGTGGGAATCGATTTATATCGAGTCAAGGCGATGGTGACCGATTCTGTGAGTCAGGGCGTGACAAGTTGGTATCAGAGCACGGTTCACACCTCGGACCTTTCAAAATACTTTCTTTTAGATGATGCCGTTGCGATTTTTCAAAAACTATGCTTTTCGACATATGCGACCTGAAATAATCGTTCCATACATATAAGCCTGTAGATATTTTGAGAATACTAACGGGTTTGCTCAATTTTGTAGGAATGTCGGAAAGACTGGGTGTCCCTGCTGTCAACGCCACATTAATTAGCATGGATAGCACCGAAGGCGCAACGCCTAGCGAATCTGCCATGGAGCGACTACTATGCCTCATGGAACTCCAACAACGCCAGTCAGAGATGCAGCAACGACAGCTGCAAGAACAGATCCAGGCCCAAGTCAGCGCCCAACAAAAGCAAATGGAGGCCCTGACCCGGATCGTGAGCACCATAGCGACTCAACAGAACTCGACGACCGTCATGTCTGAAGAAGAAGTGCAACCCATAAAGACAAAACATATGTCTTCCTCCTCCCTACTCAAGATGACCAAGTTCAAGAAGATGAACCCGCCTGAATTCAATAGTCGAGCAGAGCCTGACGAAATCATGGGGTGGCTGGTGAAGATTGAGGGCCTGTTCAATCTCCTCACAAGGGGTCCAAGAGAGTCGGGTGCGCAGCGTTGCAGCTCAACTTGAGGGCCTACGACTGGTGGGAGGCAAAGAAACAGGAACTCCAAGAGTCCAACCCCAACGCCAAGATCTCGTGGGAGGCGTTCAAACTGGCCTTCCTCGAGCAATACATCCCTCGTGCCCTTCGTCGACAGAAGGAAGAGGAATTTATGTCCTTGAAGCAAGAAAACTTGTCCGTTGAAGACTACGATGCGAAGTTTGCCGGGGCCTTTCTGTCGAACACGGAGGCATGGTGCGAGCACTTCCAGTAAGGCCTGAATGATGATTTGCATCGGAACGTCATGAACCAGAGATGCCAAACGTACAGGGAATCATATAACGCCGCCCTTGATACTGAGCAGATCTTCGGTCGAGCGTCGCAGAAGGACGGATCAAGCATCCGCAACAACTTCAACAAGCGTCCTCACGACACGGGAGGATCTGGTGCACCAAAGCGCCAGAACACGTCCGAGTATCGGGGGCCTCACCCAGGCGTACGGTGCCATCGTTGTGGCAAGATGGGACATCTGGAGGTCGATTGCCGAGGGGCATGCTTCAAGTGTGGCCAGCTAGGTCACAAGACAGTAGATTGTCACATGGGGAGGGCGAACCAACATCTACCAAGGGACGTCCAGAACCAGAACAGGGCACCTCCCGTCCATGGCGCAAACGCGGTGCCCGTAAACCCACAAAATTGCCAAGGGGCACAAGGCCGAGTCTACGCACTGACTTGGGACAAAGTTTTTGCGTCCAAAACTGTCTTGACAGGTATACTACTCTATAAAAATATGCCTGCTAGAGTATTGTTCGATTCGAGTGCTACGCATAGTTTCATATCTGCCGACTTTGTAAAAGAGAATGAACTACCTATGCAACTTTTAGATATGAATCTTAGCGTTAGCACTCTATCGGGAGTATATATGCCTGCCACTCAAATTTGTAGGGATGGTTACATCTGCATCGGAGGAAGAAATCTATCCTTGGAAGTTATCGTCCTCGACATCAAGGAGTACGATATAATCCTCGGCATGGATTGGTTGGGTGCATGCCACACAACAATCGAGTACGCGGAGAAGAGAGTTGTGTTCTGCCTTCCGGGCGAAACCGAGTTCTCCTATTCGTACGGAGCAGCGTTAGAGGCAACAATGATGATATCGGCAATTTCGGTAAGGCGTATGTTGCATTCTGGGTGCAGCGGGTACCTGACATCAGTTCGAGACACGAGAATAGAGATTGCAAGCACGACCCAGACTGAAGTCGTGGCAGAATTTTCTGATATATTCCCAGACGTGTTGCCAGGGATGCCGCCGGACCGAGAGATAGAATTCAGTATTGACACCTTCCCGGACACCCGACCGATATCCAAAGCACCTTATCGAATGGTGCCGGCAGAGCTGAAGGAAATGAAAGCACAACATCAAGAGTTGCTAGATCGTAGATATATTCGTCCTAGCATCTCCCCGTGGGGTGCTCCAGTGTTGTTTGAAAGGAAGAAGGATGGGTCGATGCGGCTGTGTATCGACTATCGAGAACTTAACAAAGCCACGGTACGGAATAAGTACCCGTTGTCGAGGATAGACTATTTTTTTGACCAATTGCAAGGGGAGACGGTATTTTCCAAGATTGATCTTCGTTCAGGCTACCATCAGTTAAATATCAAGTCCGAGGACGTGCCGAAGTCCGCCTTCCGAACTCGATATGGTCACTACGAATTTCTAGTCATGTCCTTCGGCTTGACCAATGCTCCTGTCGCATTCATGGATCTAATGAACCGGTGTTCCGACCGTTCATAAACAAATTTGTCGTCGTATTCATCGATGACATTCTCATATATTCGAAGAGCAAGGACGAGCACGTGGAACACTTAAAGACGGTGCTACAGACTCTGCGTGAACACCAACTTTATGCCAAGCTAAGCAAGTGCGAGTTCTGGATGAGCAGCGTGACGTTCCTTGGGTACGTTGTCTCAGCTGAAGGCGTCACGGTGGACCCAAAGAAGATTGAAGCAATAGTCGAATGGAAGCGGCCTACCTCAGCAGGCGACATCCGAAGTTTTCTCGGCTTGGCAGGCTACTACCGTAGATTCGTGAAAGATTTTGCCAAAATTGCGTCGCCTCTGACTCGCCTCACCCAGAAGGGAGTCGCATTCGAGTGGAACGACGCCTGCGAATCGAGCTTCCAAGAGTTGAAGAAACGGATCATCTCAGCGCCGATCCTTACACTTCCGGACGGGCCAGAAGGGTTTCAAATATTTAGCGATACATCGCGGACGGGTTTGGGATGCGTGCTTATGCAAAGGGATAAGGTGATTTCGTTTGCTTCGAGACAATTGAAGCAACACGAGAAGAATTATCCTACGCATGATCTGGAGTTAGTGGCCATTGTGTTCGCGTTGAAGCTATGGCGGCACTATCTTTATGGTGTAGCTTGCAGCATCTATACGGACCATAAGAGCCTCAAGTACATCTTCACACAACGGGACCTAAACTTACGGCAGCGGCGTTGGCTCGAACTTATTAAAGACTACGATCTGACTATCGAGTACATGCCGGGTAAGGGAAACGTCGTAGCGGACGCTCTGAGTAGAATGTTCGCCGGGTGCTTGTCTATCAACCATAACATACAGCGAGACTTGGCAGAGATGGGTATTGAATCCGAATCCGTTACCGTGGAGCACGATTGGCTCAATTGCACCTTGAGTCGAGCTTGCACAACAAGATAAGAACCGCACAGAAGGACGACCCATTCCTGAAGAAGATGCGCGAGCTGATTTCGACGGAAAAGGCGATCGACTTTGTGGTGGACGAGGGCGGAATGACGCGGATGAAGGGGAGGATATGCGTGCCGGACCATGCCGAACATAGAAAGGAGATTCTGATGGAGGCCCATTATGCGAAGTACTCGTTGCACCCTGGGAGTACCAAAATGTATAAGGACCTGTGCACGACCTTTTGGTGGCACGGCATAAAGAAAGACGTGGCAACGTTTGTGTCACAGTGCATGGCCTGTCAATGGGTAAAGGCCGAGCATCAAAGACCAAGCGGGGAGCTACAGAACCTCGATATTCCAGTATGGAAGTGGAACGACATCTCTATGGATTTCATCATGGGCCTTCCGAAGACGTCGTAGGGTAATGATGCGATTTGGGTCATTGTCGATCGTTTGACCAAATCCGCTCATTTCATCGCTATTAAAGCATCATAGAGCGTCGATCGGTTAGCTCAGATTTATCTCGACGAGATCGTCAGACTGCACGGGGTACCTGCCACAATTATTTCGGACAGAGACGGGCGATTCTTATCACGTTTCTGGACGAGTCTACAGGCGGCGCTGGGCACTAAGTTGAACATTAGCTCCGCGTACCACCTGCAAATCGATGGCCAGACAGAAAGAGTGAATTAGATCCTGGAGGATATGCTACGTATGTGCGCGATAGATTTGAAGACTAGTTGGAACACGCACTTACCGCTCGCGGAATTTGTATACAACAACAGTTATCAATCGAGCATCCAAATGGCTCCCTACGAGGCGCTTTACGGGAGGAAGTGCCGATCTCAGATTTGTTGGGACGAAGTCGGGGAGCGACAGGTGCTCGGGCCAGAACTAGTCGAAGAAGCCGTCGAGAAGGTCCGCATGATTCGAGATAGGCTCTGTATTGCTCAGAGTCGACAAAAGAGTTATGCAGATACTCGTTGACGACCGTTAGAGTTCTTGGTTGGAGACCATGTGTTTCTGAAGGTGACGCCGATGCGGGGCGTCATGCGATTCGGAGTAAAAGGCAAGCTGAGTCCGAGATTCGTAGGGCCCTTCGAGATCCTCGAAAGAGTGGCGACCGTTGCTTACCGGATCGCGTTACCTCCTGCCCTGTCCGAAGTACACGACATATTCCATATCTCCCAACTTCGAAAGTACGTGCATGACCCAAGTCATATGGTTAGTTTCGATCAGTTGGAGCTACGCGCCGATCTATCATACTCGGAGGAGCCCGTGCAAATTTTGGACCGTAGAAAAAAGATCCTGCGGAGCTGATCGATGTCCTTAGTTCGCATACTCTGGCGCAACCATTCCGTTGAGGAGTCGACGTGGGAACTAGAGGCGGAGATGAAGGAGAAGTACCCTTCACTTTTTGCCGACGAAGGTCAGACCCTTGTTCTTAAGTTTTGGGACGAAACTTTTTCTTAGTGGTATATTATGTAGTGCCCCGCTCCCTTTGGGGCGAAGCACTATGTAATAGGCTCGTGCCAAGTCAGATATGGTCGGGAACATAGATGGCTAGTCTGACTCGACGACGGGTTTGGTATACAAAAACCATGGCATCAATAAAATCGATTTGGACGAGTGATATGAGTACCGTTCCAACTAATGGATCGACTACTGTTGGAATAAGTCCAAGATGCGGTAGCGGCGTCTTGGCGAAGGAACTTAAAAGGGAGCGACGCAACCCGTCTGCCGTTGGTTTTATTGGTTTTCTTGGCTTTCTGAACGAATTATTGCGTGGATTTGATAGTGTGCTTTCGCGTCGATTTCTGAATACGTCTTTGGGAATTTCGAAGGAAGGATTGAAGGAAGGGTTCTAATTCGATGTTCGTGCCATTGCAGGAGTTCGTGTAACTGACGCTTGATCGTCGTGAAGCATTCTCCTACTCTCGGCAATCTCCTTAGGTGGGTGGTTCTTCGGCCCCTTCTTTTCTACTCCTTCCCGCCAACTAAATTCTTAAAGTTCAACGTTCAAATCGATGATGCTAACAGAATGTATGCTTACCACTAAGATCAAGAGCTCGGGATAATATATCAACCTAGAGAAGTTAACTCTGAATCGATAGGTTCACACTAAGTAGAGAAAAGATAAAGTTCTAAGAAAGAGATAGAATATATTTCATGCCATGCAAAACACAACAATGAAAACCTTGGTTGCGGTACATCTTGCCTCGGAGAATTTGGTGCCTACGGGATGCTAAATCAGAACGTACGATTTCGGGAAAAAGGACCCTTGCACGAGTAGGAATTATTATGTGATTTGATAATGGTTACGCTATGCAATTTACTTCATGCATATTAAACTATTCATACATTCGCATGGTCAAGGATGACTTGTGCACAAGGTGAGCTTTCCTCGAGACGGTACCCGGGGCCCTGGGACCGAATCGGCCTAGGAGGAAATTATGGAAATCGTGCTTCGGCGCGAGGCATTGCGAGACCTTCAGTTAGGCTCGCTACCTGGACTGGAGGGCGCATCGCAAGGCTACGTAATCGTCCTTCATGGTGTCGATATCACCAATGACCGCATATAGGATAGATTGCATGCTCACCTATTGTCTTGTGCAGGTAGTAAGTATCATATATATTTTGTGCAGGAAAGGAGCACGGCTGTGGTAAGAATGCCTTTAAATTGGTTATGTGTTATCGTTTAAAATGTGCCTTCGATATGAACTGTAATTCATATAGTTCTAAATAGAAAGATCACTTCGTATGCTAGAATCCTTAATAAGCAGTATCGTTTAGACGAGTGGGTTCATCCCATCCACTAGCAAGTGTGCTAACCCCCAACTCCCCATGTAACGAGCGCGCTACAGGAGCTCGAGACTAGACCTGAAGCTGAAGAACGGGAGACGGCACGAAGCTCTCCTATTTTGAAGTATTTTGAAGCCCAACTCAGATCGAAGGCTTTGTTCAAATGTATAAAAGGGCGTGAATGTATGGAACGACAAGAATTATTTCAGGGCAAGCTTGTCGAGAGTTTTTCTTTTGTGTTTCAAGTTGTACCCGCAACGCATATGTAATGTAAAAATGACCTTGCACATACTTTGCAAGTTTATGAATGAAAAGCTAAATTTCTTCCTATGTTATGTCTTCAACTCTCTGCACTGTTTAATTTTAACGCGTCGAGTCAAAAAGGAATTTCCAATTTTACATCCTTGTCTTGTGCAAGTCAACTAAAGACTTGCACGGCATCACGTCCCGACCCGTAGAAATCGATATATATCGAGTCAAGGCGATGGTGACCGATTCAGCGAGTCGGGACGTGACATCAGCTGTGGGAAGCCTTATGTATGCCATGTTGTGTACGAGGCCAGATATTGCTCATGCAGTTGGTACGGTTAGTAGGTATCTTTCAAATCCTGGAAGGATACATTGGAGTGCGGTCAAGTGGATTCTACGATATCTTCAGGACACTGCTGGTTGGAGACTTTCCTTTGGTGGTGACGAGCCGAAGCTAGTTGGGTATACCGACGCTGATATGGCTGAAGATGTAGACACGAGGCGATCGACTTTGGGCTACGTGATGATGTTTGTGGGAGGAACGGTGTCGTGGAAGTCGCGGTTGCAGAAGTGTGTTACCTTATCGACGACAGAGGCAGAGTACATTGCGGCGACGGAGGCTTGCAAGGAGTTGCTGTGGATGAAGAAGCTGCTACAGGAAATGGGACTAAAGCAATAGCAGTATACTTTGCTTTGCGACAGTTAGAGTGCTATTCACCTTGTGAAGAATCAGACGTTTCATAGCCGGTCCAAACACATCGAGACTCGGTATCATTGGATACGGGATGTGGTTGAGAAGAAGGACGCGGAGCTTAAGAAGGTTCATACAGATAACAACGGAGCAGATATGTTCACGAAGATTCTACCAAGGGGAAAGTTTGAGTACTGCAGGCAGATCGTCGGGATGACGATATCCTCCCCATAGTTGTGAAGGGGGAGATTTGTTGGAGTGGGTGGGGTTCCCAACCTATGTGGAGAAGATCCCGGAGTGCGACGAGCGCCGTTCGATGTCGAAGAAGCTCGGAAAGTAGGCAACGAGGAGTTGCTGCTGCTGCTGCTAACAAGAAGGGGGGTTCTGGACTGGAGCCACCGAGTTCTGGCCGAACTCGGTCTGGCTGTTCCAGAATGTTGCTGGTTGGTTCTGGTTGTTCGACACAGAGTTCTGGCCGAACTCTGTGTCGTCGGAGCTGAGCGAAAATCTGGGGTGAATTTTCACCATTGGATCTAATCAAACGGTCCAGGTTTGTTGCGGGATTATGGAGTTAAGTTGGGATTTCCAAACCCTAATCATAGGCAACACAATTGTAGACAACACAAAAAATAGAGAGGAAGGAGGCAAGTGTGCCATTGTAACTTTGGGAGAGAAGACGGAAGATTGAAGGTCTTTTTCGAAGGAGAATTGGATTCGGGTAATCTCTACTCGTCGTTCTTGTTCTTCGTAGCCTTGTAATCATTGTTCTTGCTTTCAAGTGTTGTGGGGATCCGATTTGGATCGGGAGAAGTTTGTAGAGGGTGTAATTCTTCTATTTCATTAGTGGAGGCTTCTCAGGGTTGGACTTCGATCGTCCCGTGGTTTTTCTCGCAAGGATTTTCCACGTCAAAAATTCTCTGTGTCTGCGTGGTTGTTTTTGGTGTTTTGGTTTGTGCGTTGTTTGCTCGGTTCTCTCGCAGGTACTCTCTAGTTTGGGTAAAGGTTTTCCGCGTTTCTTTCCCAACAAGACCCACAATCCATATCTCTGGCATAGTTTACAGACAGCGGTACGCCTAGATACTTCACTGGCAATTCTCTCTTCTCCACGCCCAATATCGCTGCACGCCCAATAGACGTAGCTCAGTTGAGATAAGTTTCTGATCCTCAAATGTCAGTTGTTCTTGAGGATATTATGGGCACTCGAAGTTGGTCTGGACGAGGTAAGGGTTTGATGAGCTCGGCATTGTGGCTTGGGTTTGAATAGCACTGAGTTGTGACGATGTGCTCAAATGCATGCTTACCCAGGAGGGGAACGTCGGCGGAAGAAGTTGTCGAGTTAATGATAATGGAGGTGATGAAGAGGGAGGCACCTTTGAGAAGGAGGGGAGAGAAAGTTGAATGGAACTCCGACCAATTGGTTAATTTAATAGATAAAGAATAAAGAGAGGTTAGAGTCATTTCTTCGTTACAACGATTGTACAACATACTGAAAATCGAAAAAATACAACTCCTTGTTCTTTTGCAACCAGGTTACAAACTAACCTTGAAACAAAATATTACAACAAGAAGTTGCTAGAATATAAAGTTATTAAAATTTTGCAACATGGTCCACAACCAGAAAGACCAGAATAAGGAACACAAGAATAAATCGTCAATGGGGTAATGAAGATCACTGTTGCTCAAAACAAGATTAGTCATTTTTCGTCGATATGCTCCCAAGAACCAAAAAGTTAAAAAAAAAATACTTTTGGAATGTTCCTTGTCACCCTCGTTGTGGATTTGAAACTTGACGAACGAATGAACGGACGATACTTCATGGATCTCTGAATAAATCATCAATGGGGTAATAAAAATTACTGTTGGTCAAAGCAAGATTCGTCACTTTTCGTCGATATGCTCCCAAGAACCAAAAAGTTAAAAAAAAAAGGACTTTTGGAATGTTCCTTGTCACCCTCCTTGTGGATTTGAAACTTGACGAACGAATGAACGGACGATAGTTCATGGATCTCTGAATAAATCATCAATGGGGTAATAAAAATTACTGTTGGTCAAAGCAAGATTCGTCACTTTTCGTCGATATGCTCCCAAGAACCAAAAAGTTTTTTAAAAAAGGACTTTTGGAATGTTTGTTCTCACCCTCGTTGTAGATTTGAAACTTGACGAATGAATGAACGGACGATACTTCATGGATCTCTGGGTGCTACCAAGTCTCCTCTCTTAGCAAAATATACTTCTTCTAACTCTTTCTATAAAGGAAGAGAAGATAATGTATATAAAGAAGGCACGAGCCAAACCCTAATAGCCTGGAGAGAATCCCTATGTATAATGAGTGGTTTATATTCAAACCAATATCCCTAAATCCTTAAGGATAAAGGGCGGTTACAACAGAAGATCCAACCAAACAGCCGCTACGCACAATTTTTTCGCAAGCCAGATTTTGCTCCAACATCTGATTAAAATAACAATTTTCCATAAACTACTTCAGCGCAAAAATCGTTCCCTATGCGTCCTGCTGCGCTCGCACGACACCTATGAAGAAACTCACGTTGTGCCCACGTTGTGTCCATGTTGCGCCCACACGACACTCGCACGTGCACCATCAAAATGTCACTTTTGTGCCCTTCGTTAGAGTCCGAGTTCGAGTCGCTAGGCCCCCTCGGGGCCTAGATTCTAGGGGAAACCCCAAAGAAATGAATGACAAAAAACATAAATGTTTCTTGGAGGTCTTGATCCTTGTCCTATAGGAAAATACCCTACCATACCAACTACATAGGCTACCAGTACTCTCCATGGGCACAAGTCAATAAAAGAAAAAAAAATCTTATATTGAAATACACACTTGGAATTGTCACATGTATGTTGGACTATCTTCTAGATACTAATCTTAATAAACCCCAACGATGAGGTATTTAGTTTATACAGGTTTTACTATAGGTTGGGGTTCCTAAGGATGGGATGTAGTTTGCAGGAGCGGCCCCGGCCCACGGCAGGCCAGGCGACGGCCCAGGGCCCCCTGACGAGAGGGGGCATCAACATTGAACTATCTAAAATAGAACTAGTTTGTATAATGTGCCTTTTTTAACCAAAAATTTTGTGGTGTAGTGGTTATAATGTTAGACTTATATTTAAGAGGTCTTTGATTCAAATCTTGACTACAACAATTTTTTTTAACGGGCCTATTTTGAAAGTTTTGCTTCGGACCCCCATTAGCTCAGGACCGGCCCTGGTAGTTTGTTTAGATAAGATTATGTCCCATTGTACCTTTGAAATCCTCCGATTCAGTCTGGATGATCATATGAAGAAGCTTATGAAACTAGCATAATGGCTATGCTAGGATTTCACATCATTAAGCACGAGTGGTACTCCATTCTTCTTGCATGAAAAGAGCATCTAGACTCACTTTTATGGACATAGCTTTTATATCCAAGAAGAGGGCACCTTAGAGCATCTCCAACCCTATTATAGTTTGGAAAAAAATTGTTGCCACATAAGAATGATAATTTTTTATTTAAAAAGTTCTACTCCAATACAAATATCAAATGAATTATGTAGGTGACATGCCATGACATGGCAAAGACATTGTAAAATTTGTTGTCTAAGTTATAGACAATGCACTTGACAACGACTTTACCACCACATCATCAATTATAAATAAAAATATTAAAAAAAAAAGTAAGAAAATGAGTTGTTGTCTTGGAAGTTGAAAAAAAATATTATTTATTGACTTTTCAATATTTTTTATTAGAGAAAACTTTTCTACCTCATTGTCTTTTTTGAATATAATATTGCCACATTGTCTTGTATCTTATGCCACATAAACATAACAAAAATAATAGGGTTAGAGATGCTCTTAGTCTAGAGTGTTCCATAACTTGATGGTTTTTTGCCTCGAAAATCGACAAAGCATATATCCTTGGTATGTCCATTGAGGTTAATTAGCTCTGAAAAAAAGTTGTCTAGCGATGCTAGCTCCCACCGGATCTGTACCGCTATCCGGCAAAATTTTATTCATCCCGTTATGCAGCTCCATCGTTTAAGCTGAGTGGCTTTAGTCATTTTGAATTCCAAGAGAATTTGAAACAATTCAACATCCTACGACGAGTCTATAGCAAGGAGTCTTTTTTTTTTTTTCCTGAGATGCTATAGCAATGAGTCTTTAAAAGAACATTTTGCTCTTCTTAGGATCTGCTTGGCAATGGTAGGAATTACGGTTATGAAATATTTTTAGAGTACCAATTATGAGGATCCGATTTTGGGTGGTTATAAGTAGCAGTTTTTAAACCAGTCCAATTCATGCTTGGTAATTCATTAACTAGCGGTTCTGAAAATTTTTTACACGAATAAAATTACATATACGTCCACATATAAACAAAAGGGTCTCGGACGCAAGAACTGTCACCAAGTAAATAATATAAACACATGAAATGATAGAAACGCCTAGTTGAAAGTAGGATTTAAAAAGAAATTACCGGAAAAAGTAGCCATAATTTGGAAGAAGTAAGTAGAAGAGAAACACAGATGAGAAAGAAAAAATAGCGTAGAGTATTAGTAGTTATAATTATATATTGTTGGTGAGGATTTAAATAGAACAAAATAATAAAATCTCTCAAAATCCACCGATTTGTGGTATTTATAAATCCACCCAAAATTATATTACATCGGCTTTGGGATTTTTTTGAGCCGACCAAAACCCGTCGTTAAAAAAATTAACAAGCAGAGATTTTCATAATTGGTCGGTTCAAAAACGCTCTAAAACCATTAAAAACACTGTTACCAAGCATACCCTTAGAGAGTTTTCGTTTGTGCTCTTCTTAGAGAGTTTTCCCTCTACTTTCAAATTCTTTATAGAATTATCTTCTCTCTTCCATCTTCAAGCCCGGAGCTATTCCCATGGCTCCCAAAGCTTCTTAAAAAGGGAAAGAGTGTTGCAACCTGTCCAAACATCTCTCACATTTACAGAACTATAACTGTCATATAGGATATGACAAGAAGTAAGAAAAAGAAGAACTGAAAGCATACAGATGAAAACTAAGCATTCTGGACTATCATAAGGAAGAATACAATAATGAACTTTGATCCCAATCACAAACCTCTGCAGACTAGGGTGAGAGTCACAAAAAAAAAACTTTGATATAGAAAGTTTTGATATCCCTATGTATGACAAATGGGCTCCTCCCTCTCCGTAAAACGTGTACACATAAATATATACATAAAGTTTGAAAGGAGCCCACCTGTTATACATAGGGTTTTTTCTAAGGGCACCACCCTTTTTGCTAGGGGCTAGCCCAAAATAGTTCAAGTTTATTACAAGTTTGCCATCAAAAAATTTTGCTAGGGGCTAGCCCAAGCACACCTATAAATACCAATTTTCATTTTCTCTCTCCTTCTTCTCTTTTCTTTTCTCCCTCAACTATTTTCTTCTCTCCTTCTCTTCTCTTAGGTCAAAGAATTAAAACCCTAATTCTTTTCTTTTCTCCCTACATTTTTGGCAAATTGTTCTCTCCCTTAACTCTAGGTCATTGACTTCTCAAAATTTTTGGTAAGTCATCGAACTATAATATGTTTCATGTTTTAAACAAGAATTTCACATATTAAAGTTGAATTATGTGTTAAATATAGAAAAATATTGAACATGGATCAACCGAGATCATCAAACGTTCCCGCCACGTCCGAAGAACACGTTCCCGCAACGTCCGAAGACAACTTTGATGCATCAGAAGCTCTCTTGGTAACTACATTTGAACTTGTAATCGGACTTAAAATCGTGCTGTGACACAGAGGACTGCCAACACTATGGCAGTCCAGATCATAGACTAGAACTGCCATAGTGGAGGCAGTCCTTCACAGAAGAAGGACTGCCAGGACCCTGGCAGTCCTACAAATATGTAGGACTGCCAGGGTCCTGGCAGTCCTTCTTCTGTGAAGGACTGCCACCACTCTGGCAGTCCTAGTCTATGATACTAGAATGCAGAATTTTATTGCAGTCCTTCACAGAAGACGGTCTTGCGATTAACACAATTTGCTATTTATGGACACCAATCTTATGCACGGGCCTAATCTATGAAACCTATTTGCTTTAGGATTTTGTCTAATTGTACTAACCTTTAAGTTTTATTGTAGGACTTGAGATCTTCCGATTTTGCGGTACCGGATCCAATTGCAGTCAATGTAGCCCATTTATTTTGGACCGATCTATGTTTTGAATCAAGCGAGGGTGCGATATATTGGTGTCGAGAAGTCGGACGGGAAAATAATATTGTTCTAGTGATATCTAGATCAGCCCGAAATTGACCGGGACGACAAACTGTGGTGGTGGGCTGTGAAAGAGGTGGTGTGTTCAGAACGCACAAAAAAAATACAGTTATCCAAAGTAAAGTTCCAAAAAGAAATATTGGAACGAGGAAATGTGGTTGTCCATTCATGATACATATCAGAAATGAAGAAGAAGGGAAATGGACAGTAGAAGTGAAGAATGGAATCCACAACCATGAGATTACCGAGATACTATTGGGTCATTCGTATGTCGGACGGTTGAACAATACGGAGAAGAAGATAGTCGAAGACTTGTCCACCTCCGGAGTTGCACCGAGACAAATATATTCCATCATACGACATGAAGATGAGAAGAACATGTCTACAATAAAGTCAATATACAATGCCCTAGCTTCTTCAAACGCTGTCCGGACGAAATCAAGAATGGCGATGCAAGAAGTGCTCAAGTTGCTTGCCGATAATCATTATGTTGAGTTCCATAGAAGACATCCCCAGAGTAATAAAGTATTATCAATCTTTTGGGCTCATCCTGATTGCACAAATTTGGCCAGGTCTTTTGCCGACGTGTTAGTCCTTGATTGCACGTACAAGACAAATAAGTTCAAGATGCCTCTCTTTCATGTTGTCGGGTTCACCTCTACTTGGAAAACATTTCTAGTGACATTTTGCTTCATGAAGAGTGAGAAACTTGAAGACTACACATGGGCGTTGGAGAAACTGAAAACACTTTACACTGGTCATACAGAGCCGTCAGTATTTGTTACCGACAGAGAGTATGCCCTCATTAATGCTATTCGTATTGTTTTTCCTCAAGCGGATACATTGCTATGCACTTGGCATGTCAATCGTAGTATTCAAACCAATGTAAGTTGAAGTTTCGGAAGGAGGATGGTAAAATCGACATGCAGATTTTTGACGAATTCTACAATTATTGGAATTTAGTATGGCGAGCATCTACGATTGCCAGTTACGATGCCGCATGGTACTTGTTCAAGCAAAAGTGGGAGGCGAGGGAGCCGGCATGCATTTCTTATATCAAAGATACATGGCTTGAACCGCACAAAGAACAATTCATCTTAGCATGGTCGAATGTGGTGAAGCATTACGGCACGACAACTACCAACCGTGTCGAAGGAGCACACTCTTTATTGAAGAGGCACCTAAAATCATCTCTCGGCAACTTCGTCTCTGTTTGGCAAGCTATACATTTATCAGTAGACCGGACGGTGAATGAAATTAAGGCATTATTTGAGATGAGTTTGAATATAGTCAAGCATGAGCATAGAAAGGAAGTACTCTTAGATGCTTTAATGCGCGTGGTATCTCACAAGGCGTTGACCTTAATAGCTGATGAGATTGAAAGATCAAAGTTTGTCGGACTTGATCCCGAGGTTTGCGGGTGTGTATATCGACATACACTGGGCCTTCCTTGTGCACATCAGATTAATGAATATCGTCGTGAATCCATTCCGATTCCAGTAGAAGCAGTCGATCAACGTTGGAGGCAGTTGCCTATGATGGCTGTGGTGAAGGCGGACGATGATTTCTTCTCTTTGCCACAACTGAAACTTCTCCACGCAAGGTGGTTAGCCTCGGTAGCAGCGGAGCGGCAGTCTATTGAGCTTTAAATCCAAAAAATTGCATGTCCGGTCACTACTACAATGCATGAGCCGACCGTTGTTTCCAATCCTAAAGGCAGGCCTCAAACAAGATTGACTAGTTCACAGAAGAGAAGGCTGGAATCAACTAGGAGAGATCCATCGCACTTTGAACATGTTGAACGAAGCTTACAGCAACCTTCGCCTGCACAGAAGGGCAAGCTTGTCGTTCGCCGAAAAATGGAGAAAATGGATCTCCCAAGAAAAGATACAGTTGCAAGCCAAACAACGAGTTTGTATATTGACAAATTTCAACCTGCGCTTCGAAGTTAAATTTGGTCTATTGTTGATGTCCCCGGTGATGGCCATTGCGGATTTTATGCCCTTGCAATGCATCTTGGTTATGATGACAAAGACGGATGGAGACGGGTGAGGCAGGAGCTGTACGAGGAGTTAGAGACTCGTCTTCCATTCTACTCCCGCATCCTAAGCGAAGAAACAGTTGTAAGTTTGTTGTTAAGTATCCCTTGCACCGACAGTGTTACCGGGACAGACCACTACATGTCAGTCCCGTCTGCCGACTATTTATTTGCTAATAGGTACATGATACCTGTTGTACTTATCTCGCCGGATATTAACAATACATTTTTTTCGATGTGCGCTCCTCCGACGGACCATGGAGTGTCTAACCTATGTACTATAGGTCTGATCGGGGATCACTTCGTTGTACTAAAGATGATCGCTCATTCTCCGATTCCTCCACCTTCAACAGTTTGGTACAAAAGAGCACCTGTCGAAGCCATCGCTTGGACCACACCTTTCGTTGAGCAGATCAACCATTGTAAGAGGTTGTTGAAGATTGAGGAGCCAAGAGACTTACCTGCTGACCACTACGACGTCGAAATCGACTAAGTATAGATATATTTACAGTCTAACATTTTGTATATGGAGGACCACTTTTGTATACAGTAAAATATGAAGTCCAGTAATATATATAAAGTAAATTTTGAGTTATATGTGTTTGATTTTGTCTACCTGTGTTATATGTGCCTACCTGTGTACTATATGTGTCTGTCTGTGTTATATGTGTTTACCTGTGTCTACCTGTGTTATATGTGCCTACCCAACCTGTGTTATATGTACCTACTTGTGTCTTATCTGTGTTATGTGAGAGTCCACTGTCACATCGTTTCAGTTTGAGAAACTGTTACAGAGTATCAGTATCAGGACTGCCATACCCTTGGCAGTCCTACACTGAAGTAGGGCTGCCAGGATGCTGGCAGTCCTACCCAAAACTTGTTGTTACAGCAAGTTTTTGGTAGGACTGCCAGCATCCTGGCAGTCCTACTTCAGTGTAGGACTGCCAAGGGTGTGGCAGTCCTATCTAAGAATCTCTGTGATGAATATATGTGTGAATCAAATTCACACGGAGATTCTTAGATAAGACTGCCACATCCTTGGCAGTCCTACACTGAAGTAGGACATCCAGGAAGCTGGCAGTCCGATCTAAAACTTGCTGTTGGGTAGGACTACCAGCATCCTGGCAGTCCTACTTCAGTGTAGGACTGCCAAGGGTGTGGCAGTCCTATCTATGAATCTCTGTGTGATGAATTTATGTGTGAATCAAATTCACACAGAGATTCTTAGATAGGACTGCCACATCCTTGGCAGTCCTACACTGAAGTAGGACTGCCAGGATGCTGGCAGTCCTATCCAACAGCAAGTTTTGGATAGGACTGCCAGCATCCTGGCAGTCCTACTTCAGTGTAGGACTGCCAAGGATGTGGCAGTCCTATCTAAGAATCTCTTTGATGAATATATGTGTGAATCAAATTCACACAGAGATTCATAGTTAGGACTGCCACACCCATGGCAGTACTACACTGAAGTAGGACTGCCAGGACCCTGGCAGTCCTACTACAGTGTAGGACTGCCATGGGTGTGGCAGTCCTAACTATGAATCTCTGTGCGATGATTTCTTTCTGGGACTCAACACACAGTCACAAATTGCCACATAGTTAAGATTCATCACAAAAGTTCAAATTGCCACAGAGTTCAAATTGCTACAAAGTTCAAATTACCACAGAGTTCAAATTTCTTTGTAGGACTCAACACACAGAGTTAAAATCATCACAACTACAATAATTCATCACAACTACTTAGTCCCAAACATTCTACATCCAAATTAAGTTTCAAACAAGCAAAATATCCACAGTAACTCATCAAATGTATGTTACTAATCCACAGCCAACTAAAGTTTGAAACATAAAAAATATCGAAATCCATCTACATATCATGTCGGGCCTTGGAACGAGACTTCCTATTGTTCATAAAGGAGAAGTCGACCATGTCGTCGATACGATCAAGCTCGTTGGCGACGGCGACACACTCATCACTTTGGCAACCTCTCCGGAGTGTCTGTGCCAACTCCTTCACCCTTTGAGACTGAAAATGAAAGTATAAATGAATTAAGTCTACAAACATGAAAATCTCAGTCTTATTACAAATACGGAACTCACCATTCTCACCAACCCAGCATACAAGGCATTCTTGGAAGGAAGAGCTCCAACTGCTCCGACGGCCACGGGACCCGGGTTGGTAGGGTTCGACAACTTAGGATGTCCGACCCCAGGAAGTACTGCATGTAGTCCTCGCTGCAGTCGGCCATCTCGGTGACTGGTCGTCTCTCAGATTTCCGAAGTACATGTCGTTGCCACTCCGAGTAAAAGTCGGTCACCCAGTCGAATTCTGCCGATTTGTAACTTAAAGGTTGGGTTCCGCACGGAGGCTCCAACAGCCATAGTGTGCGCTTCGGTACAGTTTGCACGAAGCCAAACTGACGAAGTACTCTGTCGGGCATGTACGGCTCCGTGATTTCATAGCATGTGATCATGCCATGAAATAAAGAAACTGGTTTGACCTCACGATTCAACTCACGTAAATTTTGGTATGGATTCCAAAAAATCTGTAGGAATAAAGTTAATAACAATACAAAATTAACATGAAAAAGTTAGTCAAAAAATAGTACCTCTTCTGGCACCAAACTGTCTAATACTTCACGAATGGAAGCCAGTATTTTCCAATTTTTTGTTTCCAGCTGGGATGGCCTCCATCGACACACTCGGGGAAGGTGTTCAAGATACGTTGGGTTTTCGTCAGCCCGTCTAAGCATCGGAAAGTGCTCGTATATCCATGCCTATTCAATTTATAAATAAATAGTAAAAATTAAAACAACAAATTTAAGTATACAAGATTAAATTGTTAGAAGTTTTCTTACATGTAGCAGAGTCTGACAGCCGGCCATAGTCTTAGTCCCGACACGGGATGCGATGTCGAGCTCGCGATAAAGGTTGGCCAGGATACCGCTTCCCCGGGATATCTCGATGAAGTCATCTACTTCAGATAAGTTTAGCATGTACCGAGCATGTATTGACGTACCGGACTTGTCCGGAATGCCGACCGTTCCTAGGACGAACAACATATACGCACGAGCCACCGCGTCGACCATATCATCGTCATCGTCATCCACCTCCATATCCATGAACTGGTCCACCAGAAATGATAGAGGAATTCCGTACGACTTCTTAAAGCCTGGTAGAGTTGTAAAACTCGTAGCCGTAACTCCAAGGTGAGTTGAGACGAACTTGACGATATTCTCGTACCATTTCACGGATTTCTCATTCGTGTAATATTCTTTGGTCATTACACGCCCGGTCACTGGCAGCTCCAATATCTGGTAGACGTCGTCGAGTGTAATGGTCATCTCCCCTGTTGGGAGATGAAATGTGTTGGTCTCCGGGTGCCATCTCTCCACGAAGGCGGATATGAGTGCTCTATCCATTGTTCGGTAGGCGTTTTGTGCCAAATTGTGCAAGCCGCTCGGTATGATTTTGCTCCGGACGGCCTCGGATAAGCTTGTAAACTGCCAGGACACGGTTTTCTTCCCGTGACTCACAGCCCTAAGGATACGATATGTCCTCTGTATACAACAAAACACATATCAATTATGAAATACATATATATATAGTATACTAAACTTGTAGCTTACAAACGTCATGTACATACCGGGTTCTTCTATATTTCATACGCAATATGGTTCTCAAAAGAAACCAACAATGAGCAACCGGGCGGACGGACAGGCGGCTCAGAAGGACCGACCTCCTCAGAAGGACCGACCTCCTCAGAAGGACCGGCCTCCTCAAATGGAGCAGAACCCTCTTGAAGTGATAGGAGTCGGCCAATTGGCAGGTCGTCGTCGTCGTCGTCGGAAGGAGGCGTCGGAGTAGGAGCTCGTTGCTTCGACCGAACTTGACGTGCCGGTGGCGATGTCCGAGACCGAGCTTCGGGCGCCGTTTCGGTAATTGTTATCGGACGCTCGCGAGGACGTTCCGCACGTTTCTTCCGCTTTGACGCGGTGGGCCGTATTCTTTTGTTAGCGGCCGGTAGACTGCATGACGATATACACTTATTAAGTAATAGAAACAACATGCACTTACCCAACTCCTATATGTCATAACAAGTAGGACTGCCAGGAATGTGGCAGTCCTAATGAAAATTAGGACTGCCACAGTCCTGGCAGTCCTCTTTCAGAAAAGGACTGTCAGGACTGTGGCAGTCCTAATTTTCATTAGGACTGCCACATTTCTGGCAGTCCTAAGGTCGTGAACCCGAACTCCCATAACGACATCCTACTTTATCGTGTTCTAGGGTTAGGGTTTCAACATAAATTTCGGGTTTCTTGTGTTCGAAAATAAGGGAAGAGAACGTGCAAGAGATTATAAACCTATTTTACGAAAAAAATTTCAAGAATTAAACCAATTCTAGGGTTTCGAATATAATATAAAAAAATTCGAAGAAATTAGGAAAGAATGTACCTGGATTTCGGTTGCTTTGACTTGCGTGTCATCTCTTCGAGAATCTTCGTGGAAGGATTGAGAATGGAGTGATGGAGAAGAAGAAATTAGGGTTTAGGAGAGGGAGAGGGAGAGGGAGAGAGAGAGAGCTTTCTTTCTTTTCTTCTTGAGGAGAGAGAGTCAATAATGAAAATGAAAGTGAATGGTTTGGTTTGGGGGGGTTGGGCTGCCCCTAGCAATTTTTGGGTGCCCCTAGCAATTTTTCCACATTCATGGGCTGCCCCCAAGTAAGGGCTGCCCCCAAGCATTTTTGGTGGTGCCCATAGAACCTATACATAGGGGGTATCAAAACTTAACTTTGATACCGAACGTTATCCAATTAATATATAAAAAACTGGAAATTGCTGAGAAACCCGATTTCGGGGTTGGTTTTTATGAAAATCCCACCCGCATGATGGGTTTTATGAAATGCCCAGAATTATATATTTTCACGTTAAGTATTCCAAGATTTTCTTTAGATGCTCTGTATTTACAAAATTAATACCATAACTACCCTCCGCACAAACTCAGATCTGGATTGCGATTCTCGTCTTCTTCTTCTTCTTCTTCTTCACGAGAGATCTGAATTCTATTGCTATGATCTTCAACAGAGATCGCAAAGATCGTTCGTAGTTCACCATGCTTCTTTTTTTCAGTCGAACTCCGATCATCGCTCATCATCATCTTCTTCTTCTCCGACAATTAGGTCAATTATGGAGAGAAGATCTTCTTCTTCTTTTCCATAAGAGTTAGCATCGTTTTGAAAGAAGAACGAAAACTTTTGAATCTTTATTCATGTCAAATTTCTTTCCACAAAACGAAAAAAAAAAATTAGGTTTCTGTCAACTGTTTTCCGTCGATATCACACCAAGAATAGTTATTCTACTGCATTTTTAACAAGGAGAATGCAATTCTCCGTATTGAATGGCATTCTCCATGATACTAACACGGAGAATGGCATTCTCCGTGTTTCTAACACGGAGAATGGTCATTCTCCTGTGCTTTAACATTTGAATGACCATTCTCCGTGTCATTTAACACGGAGAATGTCATTCTCCGTGTTATTTAGCACGGAGAATGGTCATTCTCCGTATAATTTAGAAACGAAGAATGCCATTCTCCGTACTAAATTACACAGCGAATGGTCATTCTCCTACGTTTTAACACTGGGAATGACCATTCTCCGTGTAAATTAATACGGAGAATGCCATTCTCCGTGTAAATTAACACGGAGAATGCCATTCTCCGTTTTATTTAACACGAAGAATGTCATTCTCCGTTTTATTTAACACGGAGAATGGCATTCTCCGTGTTTCTAACACGGAGAATGGCCATTCTCCTGCGTTTTAACACTGGAATGACCATTCTCCGTGCTAATTACACGGAGAATGGTCATTCTCCGTTTTATTTAACACGGAGAATGGCATTCTCCGTGTTTCTAACACGGAGAATGGCCATTCTCCTGCGTTTTAACACTGTAATGACCATTCTCCGTGCTAAATTACACAGAGAATGACCATTCTCCGTGCTAAATTAGGACGGAGAATGACCATTCTCCGTGTAATTTAGCACGGAAAATGGCCATTCTCCGTGCAAATTAAGACGAAGAATGCCATTATCCGTGTTACTAACACAGAGAATGACTATTCTCCGTGTAAATTAAGACGGAGAATGACATTCTCCGTGTTACTAACACGGAGAATGACATTCTCCGTGTTACCAACACGGAGAATGGCCACCCTCATGCGAAATTAACATTTTTCGTGTTCTAACACGGAGAATGACCATTCTCCTGCATTTTATGGTCAGTTGAAACTTTGAAGGGCCATAACTTTTGACTGGGAGGTCGAAACGAGGTCCGGTTTGTCCCAAAATGAGCGTATCTTCGAGGAGCCTGAGATTAACAGTTTCTTTGTTAGACGGCCTTTTGAAATTTTAGAATCGTAAAAAAATGATGTTTGGACCTCCGTTTTAGCACTTTTGCTGTTTGTCTCGGTATTTCCAAAATTTTTCGACGAGTTTTTGAAGATTTTTGAAGAAAAAACCTAGATTCGAAAATGAGCAGTGTATGGAAGAAGATGAAGTATCGAAACATTTTTTTTAAGAGTAGTTTCGTGGGTGTTTTCAACAAATTAGAAGGAAGGGCAAAAAGGTAATTCGGAATCGTCTTTATATATTTTTTGCTAATTCTGGGCACGCGATGAAATGTTTTTGTGCTGTGGATTTTTCATAAAACTTTTTCGTTTTTTGGGCATTTCATAAATTTCCCCTATAAAAAACTTAACTAAAAAATGTTTGTTTTGTGATTTTTCACCAACACATCAAGCAAAATTGATGAACGTCTGATCTGATTGCAAAAAAAAAAAAAAAAAAAATACTACCTTTCACTTGATTTTGATCCATATGAAAACTTCAAAAAAAACATGAAAACAAATCTGTAAATAGCCACTTACTAAAACATTAAAATTAACCAAAAAGATGCAAACTTTAATGTTAAATCAAAGAATTACCTGAGTACAAACCATAATGTTGATATCTTTAAGGGAACGTTTGCTATGCGAAATACTATAAACCCGAAAATTTCTATATTTCCGGTAATCAAATTTCAAGTAATTACATTTTCTGAAAAATTATATTCCCATGTGGTGACTATATAAATATGGTTTTTTCTAAGGGCACTACCAACTTTACTTGGGGGCAGCCCTTACTTGGGGGCAGCCCAAGAATGTGGAACTTTTGCTGGGAGCTGCCCACAAGTTGCTTGGGGGCAGTCCAACCCCCCAAACCCTCATTTTCTCTTAATTTCTCATTTTTCTCTCTCTCTCCACCAAAAGAAAAGTTCTCCACCAAAAGAAAAGCTCTCCCAAAACCTTACTCTCTTCTCCACCACTCCTCCATCACTCCATTCTCAATTCCTCCACCAAAATTTCTTCTACAACATTCCAAGATTCAAAGAGATGACACACAAGTCGAAACAATCATAGGATTCTAGGTATGTTCTTCCCTAATTTCTTCTACAATTTTCTACATTCTATTCAAAACCCTAGAATATTTCTTAATTCTCTAAAAAGTTTTGATAAATTAGGTTTAGGATCTCTTTAGGGTTCATGAATGAATTTTTCGAACACGATAATTCGCACACATTACTTAAAACCCAAATCCTAGAACACGACACGACGTTCGGCTGCTACAGTCGAGCAATATTAGGACTGCCAGGGATGTGGCAGTCCTACTGCAAAGTAGGACTGCCAGACTCCATGCAGTCCTACTGTGAAAGAGGACTGCTAGGATTCTGACAGTCCTACTTTACAGTAGGACTGCCACATCCCTGACAGTCCTAATATAGCACTGGGGGTGACATTAGAAATTCTTAACATGATTTTAATTGTTGTCTATTTTCGTTTCTATTATTTAATAACTGTATGTTGTCCTGCAGTCCTCCGGCCGCTAACAAAAGAATACGTCCCACCGCGTCAAAGCGGAGGGAACGCGAGGGACGTCCTTTCGAGCACCCTATTAGAATTTTTGAACCAGCGTCCCAAGCTTGGTCTCGGACGCAGCCACCGGCACCCCAAACTCGGTCGAAGCCAGAGTGAGAACTGTGTCGCGATCGCCAACGAGCTGGAGCGCATCGACGACGAGGTCGAGTCCTCCTTCATGCATAATATGGAGTCTCGTACAAAGGCCCGCATGATATGTAGTTGGATGTTCAAAATTATTTTGTATTTGGATGTAATTTGGATGTGGTTGTTGTTGTTTGGAAACTTGACTTGTGGATTTTAGGGTATTTTGTCGTATACTTCATTTTGGATAATTTGTCGGATATTTTTGAAGGATATGTTATTGTTTGGAAACTTAACTTGTTGGATATTTTGTCGGATATGTTGTTATTTTTTATGTAATTTGGATCTGATTGTCGTAATTTAGACACGTAATAGTAGTTATGTTGTTATGTAGACATGTGTATATAAACTTTCTTTGGATGCCTAATTAAAATTTTCTGTGAGGAGAGTTTGTATTTCAAACTCTCCTCACAGAGAGTTAGTATCAGGACTGTCACCCACCAGGCAATCCTACACCAATGTAGGACTGCCAGGGTGGTGGCAGTCCTATTTGGGATAAAGGCTTTGTGTTGTGTTGTACCCAGTTTGATGGGTATTAACTCAATTCCAATCCTTTGCTCCCATAGATGACTTTCAGAAAAATGACTAATATGGAAGTTATAATACATCAAAATTGATTTCTGAATTAGTATTTCCATGGATCCACCTAACTGAAATTCCAATTTAAACGAGTAAAACACTTCTTTACAAGCTGTCCAAGGGATTTTATTGCTATTACTTACTGAAGTAGGACTTAAAACAACAAAAAAATAAGCCCATATGAAAAGACATCATACTCAAGAGGGCCTAACTTGTCCTTAGGATCCTGTTAATCTCTTAGCATGTTTTGAAATTATGGGTCGCAAGTTATAACGGCTCTTTTATGGTTAGGTTGTACTGGTACTTCCTCCAGATGGTCATATTCTTCTATGACTCATATTGGACATGATACTTCCTCCAGTATACTTATTCTATGAAACTCTCTGCTTCGATTAGGACAGCCAGCATCCTGACAGTCCTATTTTAGTATAGGACTGTCAGCATCCTGACAGTCCTACTTTAGTGTAGGACTGCCAGGGGTGTGGCAGTCCTAATTGAAACTCTCTGTGAGGAGAATTTGTATTTAAAACTCTCATAACAAAAAGTTTCAATTAGGATTGCCAGCACCCTGGCAGTCCTACACTAATGTAGGACTGCTAGTACCCTGACAGTCCTACACTAATGTAGGACTGTCAGGCTCCTGGCAGTCCTATTTGAAACTGTAGCAGCCGAACAGCCACAACGATTTGTCGTGTTCTAGGATTAGGGTTTCAAGAAATATGTGAGAATTATCATGTTCGAAAATTTTATTCATGAACCCTAAAGTGATTCTAAACCTAATATTTATGTTTATGTTTTCTGATTTTGAGTATGAGTGGAAACATTTTTTGGTAGCTGATCTTAGAAAAGTTTGGAAAAAAAATTTGTGCCAAACATGATTGAGATAGGAGAATTTTTTTTGGGGGATAATTCTCGGAAAGAAAGGAAAAAAAAATTTGGGAAAAAATTTGAATTAGGGTTTAATTCTATGACATAGAAATGTTGGGAGAGAAAAAATAAGTAGAGCGAGAGAAGAAAAGAGTTGAGGGAGAGAGAAAAAGAGTAGAGGGAGGGAGAGAGAAAAAATAGAAAAGTTATGTTTTATACCTAATGTTGGGCTGCCCCCAAGTAAAAAAAACTGATGACAAACTTGTAATATTTGTAAACATTTTTGGGCTGCCCCCAAGTAAATTTGGTAGTGCCCTTAGAAAAACCATAAATATTCAAGAAAAAGATAAAGTTAAAAAATATAAAAAGGATAAAATTAAAAAACAGATATAAAAAGGGTAAAAAACTGAAAAAAAAATTTCCAAAAAACATAACAAAAATAAAAAATTCTTAAAAAAAATTCATTCTCACAAAATGCAAAAAGAAGAAAAAAGCAAAAAAAATGAAATGAAAAAAAATTGTGAACTAGAAAAAGGAAAAAAAAACTTTAGATTGAAAAAAGAAAAAAAAAATACTAAAAAACAAAAAATGAGTAAAAAATAAAAATAGTATAGAGAAAACAACATCAAAAAAACCTACCTATTATACTTTGATATTCGTAATTTCTTGGAATATACTTTTGTAAGCTAACCGAATATGGGGATAGGTTTCCACCGTAAATTTGCCGTGTAATAAAAAAAAATCCGTGTAACGAACGCTCCCTAGAGAAAATAAAAAAAAGGTTGAAATCATTAGAAAAAAAAAAAGGGAGAGGTCCCCGAAGGAGCTGGAGCATACTAGAAAAAAATATACAACTTATACGAGGATTTGGGAATGATGAGGCCTTTAGAGGGAACCAAGAAAAAGGATGTGTGAGAAAAATTTTATTCTCTACTGCACAACTTTCTTGCTTATGGGAGCAGAAATTGTAGGTACTTTTTTCTTTTCTTTTTATATTCACTTTTTTGGTTAGTTTTATGCAGTATCCATGGAGAAATATCTGTATCCATGGAGAAATATCTTGGATATTTTTTAGGCTTAATTGCTAATTGATACCCTCAACTATTCCGCTTTTTCAACTTGATACCCTAAACTTTTTTTGTAACAACTTGGTCCTCAACTATTATTTTTTTTTCAACTTGATACCTAAATTTTTAAAAATACCGAGAATGCCCTTCCTTCTTCCTTCCCTCCACCCCCTTCCCCACTCCGACCACCCCTCCTCCCCCCCCGCTAGCTTCGCCCCCCCCACCCCCCCCGCTCGCGCCCGGCCAAGCCCGCCGCCGCCGGCCGCCGCTGCTGCTGCGCCTGCTGCTGCTGCTGCTGCGGCGGCGGGCTTGGCCGGGCTCGAGCGGGAGGGGGGGGCGAAGCTAGCAGGGAGGGGGGGAGGCCGGCCGAAGCTAGCAGGGGGGGGGGGGGGGGGGGGGGGGTTGGGGGAAAGGGGGGTAATTTTCGGGAAGGATGAGGGGTATTTTCGTCCAAAAAATTCTTTGGGTATCAACTTGTTACAAAAAAAAGTTTAGGGTATCAAGTTGAAAAAGCGGAATAGTTGAGGGTATCAATTAGCAATTAAGCCTATTTTTTATTGTCGGTCAACTTGTCTGATTGTAATTTAGGATATTAATAGATATAATATAAAATTTTAGGGTATCAAATTGTAAAATTAAAAAATGAGTGTACTTTATTACAATTAAGCCATATATAGAATTTATTATTATTATTATTATTATTATTATTATTATTATTATTATTATTATTATTATTATTATTATTTGGGAAAGGATTTACGAGTATTAGAGCATCCACAGTGGGACTACATTCAAGTGCTATATATAACCTTTAGCCAAATTTTGTAGCACTTGAAGGCTACAGTGGACACTTGTCCACACTTGAAAATGGGTAGAAAGCCAAGAGACTTTCCAAATTTGGAGAGTCCACTAGCTCTTCTATAGTCATTTGCGGGCCCACCAAAAGTAAATGAAGAGGAAAAATTGGGAGAAAAAGGGGAAGGAAAAGGGAAAAGTTAATTTGGAGTGTACACCATTGTGTACCAATATCAAGGAGACACTCCAAAATTAATAATTGGAGTATGACATGGAGTAATTTGGAGTATGATTTAGAGTGTACCCACTGTGGATGCTCTTACACGACCTAGAACTCTTTCAATCCCCTTCCGATCCCCAACTTCTTATAAATATGTAGGAGGGATCGATCTGTGAGGCTCAGTTCCCACATCAACCCGGAAGACCGGAACAAAAATGTTCGGACCTCTCTCTCTCTCTGGAAAAAAGTTCGGACTTCTCTCTCTCTTACTATGTATTGTCACCATCAAAATCACTCCTCCAATCAAAACGACACCTATCATCACCATCATCATCATCAAAACGGCAAAATCCTAGCTATTAGGATCAAAACTATGCCTATCATCATCATCATCAAAACCCTAGCTATTATGATCAAAACTACGCCTGTCATCGTCGTCAAAACCCTAGCTATTATCGTCAAAACTACGCCTATCATCATCAAAACCCTAGCTATTATGACCAAAACTACGCCTATCTTCAACAAAACCCTAGCTATTATCATGATCAAAACTACGCCTAGTCATCAAAACTCCAGCTATTATCATCAAAACTATGCCTATCTTTATCAAAACCCTAGCTATTATCATCTTCATCAAAACCCTAGCTATCATGATCAAAATTATGCCTCCTATCATGGTCGTCAAAACCTTAGCTATAATCATCAAAACAACGCCTATCATCGTCGTCGTCGTCAGCATCACCATCAAAACCCCTCTTATGATCAGATCCCCTATCATCACCACCACCACCAGCAGCACCATCGAAATCCCAATAGGCTTGATCCTGTTGCCAAAGTAAAGCCAAAGCCATCGGTGGTCGTCGACAACGTCCTGATCCTAATACTTGCCAGGCTCCCCGTAAAGACCCTTCTAAAGTTCAGATGCGTATGCAAGTCCTAGAATTCACTGATACAACACGACCATTACTTCATCTCTCTGCACCTCAACAACAACAACAACAACAACAACAAGAAATTGCCGCCGCCCTTGTAACTTTCTATCTTCAAGGATTTTACGACATCCTAAATTATTGGTCTTCCTCTTCTGATTCAACGACTTCTGTGATAGAATTCAATAGATTCGAAGATCCACCGTAGCGCATCACAAACTCCTGTCACAGTTTGCTCGGCGTCTACAATTGTCACAGTTGTAGGCGGAAGTGGCAGTTGGAAGCTGATCGATGATCCTCCGGTCCATCCCGCATATATCTCCTTGCCTATTGTGTTGGAGTTTTGTCTGGATTTGGTAACAACATACTTGAGGAATCCAAATCTTATTAAATATTTAATTAGATTAGATTTGGATGTCCATAATTGGTGTTGTACTATTTTAGATATAATATGATTCTTATTTTAGGAAATCCTATTATGATCTAAAATAGGATAATTGATGGGCTATTTTAGGTGTAATAGGATTCTTATTTGAGGTTTCCTATTTAAGAAATCATATTATGATCTAAAATAGTTTTTTTTTTCATCCTGTATATATGGGGTAAGGGTGGAGGCACAAAGAATAAGCACAAAGCACAAAAATGGAGATTCGGGTGCTTGTCCACAAAGAAATCTAAGAGAAAGTCTGTACTTTCTTTAGAATTATGATTATATACTATAACTATAAGAAACAAAAAAATTCATAACCGTTATTTTATTTTAATTTTACAAATCATTGAAAATATTTCAGTTTTATCATGAAAATTAAAAATGATGTTTGTCGCTCTCCCCTTTTTAGGTGTTTTAAATTTGAAAATCTTTGCAAAATCTTCCATTCTTATCTTAGAATTAAAACTGACAACTAGAATTCCGCATGGCTCTCTCTTTTTTAGGCAAGGTGCGGTTGTCATTTTTTGGGTTGTATTTCCTAGACTGACACCATGATAAATCACCCTACATTATATTAGGATTTTTAGGGGCCCACCCAGTTTATGGGCCATGGGCGGTTGCCCTATGCTAGGGTCGGCCTAGTTGCAACTTATGGTGATGATGGGGGATCTAATCATAAGAAGGGTTTTGGTGGTGATGCTGATGACAGGACGGTGATAGGCGTAGTTTTGATCATAATAGCTAGGGTTTTGATCATAATAGCTAAGGTTTTGACGACGAGGATAGGCATAGTTTTAATGATGATTGCTAGTGGTTTGATGAAGATGAAGGCATAGTTTTGATCATAATGGCTAGGGTTTTGACGAAGGTGATAGGCATAGTTTTGATCATGATAGCTAGGGTTCGATGACGATGAAAATAGCTAGGTTTTTTATGATAATATATAGGGTTTTGATAAGGATGATGACGACAACAAACGTCGTTTTGATTGTAGTAGTAGTTTTGATGATGATAGTACATAGTAAGAAAAAGAAGATAAGAAAGAGGAACTGACCTTCTTCTACTTCTTTCTATCGAGCTGATGTTGGAATGGAACCACACACCATACCTATTTCAGTTTTGATGAAGATATCTAGTGGTTTGATGAAGATGATAGGCGTAGTTTTGATGACGATGATAGGCATAGTTTTGATGATGATAGCTAGTGGTTTGATGAAGATGATAGGCGTAGTTTTGTCGACGAGGATAGGCGTAGTTTTGATGATGATAGCTAGTGGTTTGATGAAGATGATAGGCGTAGTTTTGTCGACGAGGATAGGCGTAGTTTTGATGATGATAGCTAGTGGTTTGATGAAGATGATAGGGATAGTTTTTATCATAATATCTAGGATTTTGATGAAGATGATAGGCATAGTTCTGATCACGATAGCTAGGGTTTGATGACGATGAAAATAGCTAGGGTTTTGATGATAATATCTAGGGTTTTGATAAGAAAAAGAAGATAAGAGAGAGGAACTAACATTCTTCTACTTCTTCCGATCGAGTAGATGTTGGAATGGAACCACACAACCTACGTATATCAGGAAGGAAGAGAGGGAACAAAATGATTTAGGGATCTAAATGGGTAGGGATTGCAACAGTTCTTTGTTGAGATGGGTTAGATCCGAACGCGACTCAACCCGAAATCCTTTCCCCAAAATAATAATTTTATTTGATTTTAATTATGGCTTAATTGTAACTAAATATCCTTACCTACCTATTTCAGTTTTGTGGCTTGATATGATAAGAGACAAATACAAAAATGTTTAAAATATCCCTCCATACATATGTCTTAAAAAGTAACCAAAAAAGTGAATTTATATTGAAAAACCTAAAATTCTTCTTCCAAAAAAAAATAGAAGAAATTTTGAGAGAGAATTTTTTTGCTCACATGCGCTTTGATTTTGTTCCGATTAAAGCTCTTATTGTCGCCAAATTCTCATGGAAGTTTGCATCTTTTCTTCCCAGTATGCCCTTGTTCCGTAAGAGATCTCTCCATTTTCTCTAATTCTTTTTTTTTTACATAACTTTATGCTCCATTCGCATGCTAATTCTTGGATTTATCGTAAAAGTGTCTTCTTTTGGAATAATTTTGATGTTTTGAAGTGATTTTTTTTGTTAAGTTCTTTTATCATATTTATCGTAATCGAGTAAAAGATTGTAATTTTTTGCAGTCAGATCGGATGTTCATCGATTTTGGTTGATGGGTCATTAAGAAAAATAAAAGAATATTTTGACATAGGAAGAGGGTTTTTAAATCTCATGTTGGAAAAGTTTATATTTTTTTAATTTCAACTCTCTTTTTCAAATTGAAAGATTTCTCCTTTTTCTAATTTTATATTTTAACCATTAATTTTACAAGGATTAAAGACTTTTAGATATGCTTTTGTTTAACGAAGCTCCAGCCTTTGAACTTGGTGTTTATTGTTTCCATGTAATAAATTTAGTTTACATGCTTCACTTCACTGGCCTTAATGAGTGGTATACTTGGGTAGCAAGCCTCCTCCGACCGCCAGCACGTCCGAACCCCCCCCTCCCCCCCCCCCCCCCCGATCGACCGGACACGTGAGTAGCAAGGCTCACTTCGTGTCGTCCGTGTCCCGAATCCACGTATGTGGTTCGTCAGGACACGGGGACACTAGTCCAGTGTGTGGACACGAGTTTTAGGATCTGTACGTGTCGTGCTAGCCCAGACACGTTAATACCTGTGTCCCTAACTGTCAGGACACAGGACTGTGTTATATTTTTTTTTTATCTTTTAAATCACTTAAAACCTAATAAAATCTATCTAAGTCCTATCCCTAACACAACTGATGGGCTGACCCCCTAGCCAGCCCGTTCTAAACTAACCCCCCCCCCCCCCCCGCTGGCTCAGGTTCGAGCCCCCCTTCACTTCTCTTCTGTTTTCTTTTTCTTTTCTTTTTCTTTTTCTGTTTTATATATATATATATATATATATATATATATATATATATATATATATATATATATATATATATATATATATATATATATATATATATATTAGTATGTATATATGTATATACTGTATTTTAACAGTATTTTATATATATATGTATATATATTTTTATGCTTAGTAAAATTATATATATTTATTTGTATTTATATACATATATGTATATGTATATATCTTCATATGTATATATATATTTATACTATATATATATATATATACAATATTAGTGTATGTATATATATGTACTTTTATGATTAAGTATTTTATTATATATAAATATATGTACTTTCAACATATGTATGTATATATTTATTTTGTCTAATTTTACCTATTAAAATATTAATATTATTTTTGCACTTTTGCCAATTGTATTTTAGTATATTTAAATTACTGCAACCATTTGGTGTCCAGGCCTAGCATGGGTTTTTGGGCCCAAATGTGTTTTCACACATTCAAGACCTGTACAAGTCATATTGGACTTGATTCATGGCCTTGGGTCCTGTATTTGAACTTTGGTTCAAATTATATACATGGACAAAATATGCAGATAATTAATTATTTAATTTCAATTGTGTGCAATGCTGTTTTTGATTTTCTAAAAATATTTAAAGTATTTTTAAAATTATGGAAAAATAGTATTTAGATACTATGTTAAGTTAGCTAATTTAGTATAATTTTTATAGTATTTAATTTACTGTTTTGCCACTAGTTTGGCATATGAAACCAAAACTCATTTTCTGTATACTTAGGAAAACTGATTTTTATAAAATACTTGTACTGGTTAATAAATTCAATAAAAATTTTTATAAATTTCTATGATTAACAAGGATCACTTTCATACTTTACTTTAAGTAAAACTAAGCTTTTTGTCTATCTCTAAAATTGTTAGAACACAATGGTCTTTTGATTTATTTATTGATTAATTACGACTTGTAACTTTTTGTGTTATTTTGAGTTTTAGTCGTATTGAACCCCACCCCATCACTAGTGTAAAGACCCTAAAAAGTTAGTTAAAGTAGTGTGTCACCCCACTTTAGTCTTCTATGCCAAAATTATCATTTTGGCTAGGTACCCAGTCACAAGTCGTGTCGCACCAATTAGTATCCTAGTATTTTAGCTTAGTGTAAAAACTAAGTTGTTGTATTTATTTCTACAGTGACGAGTTACCGGACATCCATAGCACTGTTATCGCAGCTTGTTTTGTTTTGCTTTGCTAGAGGCAAGTACTTTCTACGAACTTAACATATTGTCACATAAATGAACTGCAAACCCCACCATGTTAAATGCTGATCCTTGGGGTAGCAAGTTAGAATCTCTACATGTTGTACTTCCAGTTACTACCATGCTTAGAACTGTCTTTTTGTATCTCTCACATGATAGAATACGGGTTATGGGGAAACTGATAGTAGTGTACGTGATCATACCCCCTCTACAGTACCGAGCAAAGTTTTATTTTATATGTTACTGCCGTAGGCCTTTATCTCAAAGCTGTATTTGTGCGTATGTACATCTACCGCCTTTACACTTGTACGTATGTACATTTCATTTACATGTGCCCCAGCACTTTGTACATCTATTGACCGATCACGTACCTGCTACAGTTTTAAATATTACATATACATCTGTCTCTATGACATATGTGTCCTTGCCATGATAGATTGTGTGATGCCATGTTTCCAATTATTTCCTCTTATGTTCATTTCCATGTTTCATATGCTAGTTTGCTAGATTCAGTACTTGCTCCCGTCCTGACAGGATAACGTGGTAGGTGTCCTTACTGAGGAGGAGTTACTCTGCGATACATATTATGGAGATACTGCCGAGGACCCGGCTTTGCCATACGAGGATGTTCCTGCGGGGAGACTCGTCTAGTTTGCTTAGCTTTTTGGGATATCTAGTGTAGTCATGTATTAGACTATATCTTTTTGTAACTGGACATGTATCCAGTTTTACATTTCAGTTCACTTGTACTTGGACATTTTACTATACGACAACTTTTGTGTTTGGAGCATTTATGATTCTTCTTCACTTATAGAACTGTTAGCACATTTAGTCTTATCCTGTTGTCTTTAGAACAGCTTACTACGTTTTATCTCAACGTAGGCTGGGCATGACTCGGCCTGGTCCAACAATTTGGGTAGCGGGTCGTGACAGTGACCCTAAGGAGAGAACCATGTGGATGATTTTACTAAGAGGAAAATGATTAATTCCAACAAGGACGTAAATTGATTTTTGTTATGCGGGCTCGAACTCGACACAGACTCCAGGTTGTCTCGTGCATGTACGGGAGTGTTCGGAGGAAAGGCGTGGGATAGCACTCGACTATGTTGATTATGGGATGATGTAAAACATCAAACTCTATTTTAGAGAATTGGTATTTTAGTCCCACATCAGATATGAGAGATGGTGATGTCTCACTCCACTCTATAAATAGAGCCCCCTTGCCTCCTTTCCAAGATGCATCAAAAAATAGAGTTAAGGGAGTCCGTAAAGTTCAGGAAGCCCGTTCAAGTCACAAATATTGACTGACGAGCGTTCCAGAAGTTCTCTTGAACTTGCTGGTTCCTGAAAGCGGATCGTATAGAGGCAAATCTTGCTTTGAGTGTAGTGTCCCGTCCCGTTCAGTCAATCGGAGGAATCGAAACGTCGATGACGTTCGGACTTAGCCTTGCAACGGCTTGCTCGAAGACATCGCTCGCGGTCAAGGCGACCGCTCGCTCAGGTGGGATAGTTTCGGTGAACTTGCCTCATCTTAGCCTTCACTTAATAAATCGCACGTTTTCAACTTGCACAATAGGCTTGCTAATAAAAGAAACGAATCCACATAGCTAAGGAAATAATCCCGACGGGTCGAAATGTGTTAGAACATGGAAAATGATCCCACGGTCTACTTAGAAGTTGCCTCAGCGTGCTTTTAAATGATACTCGATCCTTCGTCCCGTGGCTTGGGAGAAGGAAGTTGGCCTAAGTTGCTAAGTTGCCCCGACATTCGAATTAGCCTAAGTTATAGGCGTCGCCCGCGTGAACACTTGATAAGTATGCACGGTCCCGTCATCCAAGGCTTGGCATAGCCTTGATCGGTCCCACGGTTCTACGGCTGCATATAGCCATTTGTTCCCACGGTCTTAAGGCTCGTCACATATAGTATGACTTGGGCGATAGTGTCGTACGAAATATATTGGATTTAAGGCACAAAACACGGTTGTTTCGATGATAGAAATGCCACGGGCTATGGCCAGTATTAGGCACGTTTGGTGCGAGTTAAGTTGGAAGGCTATGTAGTAGTCGTTCCCTTGATTTCAAAGAAGTAAGTTCACGCGACCGTTTATCGCTGAGGCGGTCCCTCGGTTGGGAGTCTCTCGGTTCCTATGCACGTTTTCAAGTATGAGGCGGTCCCTCAGTCGGGAGTCTCACGGTTCCGATGCACGTTATGCAAAGTGTGGTTTAGAGCACGAGTTGCTAAGTATAGTTCCAGTCGTACCAACAAATTATCCTATGCATTTACGTGAGTTTAGATGTCTCGTAGGTGCGTGGTCATTGGACAACTTGTCGACAAGGATTTCTTCCTGGACTGGTATTACGCCGGGGCACCGGGCCCAGTCGACCTAGGCGGAAGACGTTATAGCAGCGCACGATTTTACTGTGTGGGTAGTCGGGGACTTTTCATGGGGCTCGCTACCTGGCATCGAAAGACCCTCCGCCTACCCGAGCAATGTCCACGATGGCTTGTCATGCCAGTGGCCTTTCATATAGATAATTGGCGTGCTAAGCGGCAAATCCGCACGCATGGTGTCAGTCGTAACAAAGGAAGTATAATCACAGTATGTGTTGAGTAAATGGAATGCGTGCATGGTATGCACATAAGGTATTATAAAGCCTAAGATTTGGCTATGCGTAAAGACACGTGCTTCGGCACGAGATATGGCATCGTGCTTGAGTTCTCAACACCGGTTCCACAAGTTGGGTTAGACGTTTCGAGATAAGTCTGGAAGGGCCGTAAGGCGAGTTTGGTTAAGTCAGGTTAAGTTGTGAGGCACGACTCGATGTTTGAGGTACGGGCAAGTTTATGACACGACCATATTGTTACGACACAAGTATAGGCAAGTTATTAAGTTAGCGAGGCACTGCCTCAAAAATATTGAAGCACGAATCGAGTTCATTTCACGACCGAGTCGTTACGTCCCAGAGTATGGCACGAAAGACAAGTATGAGTCGGTGCATTGACGATGCAAGCACGAGAAAGGTTTAGAGGCAAGGATACGGAAATTCTTGGTGTGATAGCACGGTAACGGTCTAGAGGCACTAAATAGGCCGAGAGTCTATATCCTAAAACTGATCATAAGGCAAGAGTAGAAAGACAATCGTAAAGGGTTTATATTGCACAAAGTAAATGAACGTGTTGGTTTTGTATGGGTGGGCGAGAAGCTCACTCCACCAGTACAGTTGAGTACTGACATCCACATGATTTTCATGTGCAGGCACAGGTAGAAGCTTGTGGTGCGGAGCTCACTTGGATGCGTCAAGGCATGGAGTTCCTTGGCGATTCGAAGCGTGCGGCCGTGTGGAGTCAAGACTTATACGGGACATAATGTATGGACATTGCCTTCCGAAGCTTCCGCTGGTTCAAGTAATTGTATTGAGAGACGAGAGAGAGCAGAGTGACTTGTAAATGAGAGAAAAGTGAGCATGCGAGACTTGTAATCAAGGCCTTGCGCCCATTGTATTCTGATTGTTCCATGTCAATAAAGAGTTATTTTGAATAACTTGTATTTTGTTCTAAATTTCTGTTGTATGTTCAATGTCTCTGCTTGGGACTTCTGTGCGACGACCCCGTCGCAGCCGCTGTAATCGACCGTTATGGAACCCGCCTTGCACGAGCGCAATTTAGGTTCGTGCGACATCACGCCTTAGCGAGGACGATCGCTCCTACGGGAGTGGGGCGTGATATTGAGCAACGGTGTTTTTACACCCCAGTAGATTTAATCCTCCTCTTCTTCTTCTTCTGTTTCTCTGTAACTCGTTCTTCAGGTTTTAAGGCACCTACTGAGTAGGGAGGCCTAACTTTGTTCTTGAGATCTATCTCATTTGTGGCACCTACTGTGTAGGCTTGCTAAACTCCTCATTTGTGGCACCTACTGTGTAGGCTTGCTTAACTCCTCATTTGTGGCACCTACTGTGTAGGCTTGCTTAACTCCTCATTGGTGGCACCTACTGTGTAGGCTTGCTGATCTCCTGTTTTCCATCTATATCCACGTCTCGGGACTAACAAGAAGCACTAGAAATATTCATTTTTGTCCAACAAATATAGGTATTACCTTTCATATTCTCAAGTGAAACAACTTATTTTCTCTTTTGGACACTAAATTTAATTTGAGAAACTCACTATACCTTTGAAGTGCATCGGAGGTTTGTAAGTTTCTAGGTTTTGTTTTTTTGAGAACATTAAGCGAGGTCGCAGAAGACAATAGGATTAGAGAAGATATTTAAGTGATAATGAGGAAGAAATTAACTTTAGGAGGTTGATTACTTTGGTATATGCATATATGCAACAACAACAACAAAATAAAATCTACTTCTGAAAATCTAAGAGCTAAATCACATAACAACAATAATAAAATAATTTTAATTACAGTAAAAGATATTCAGAAGGACATGGTTTATATTACTTCTTTTTAGTTTAATTTTTCACAATTGTTCCCTTGCAGGATACCAGAATATGCATGAACTATACTTGAAAGTTCATAAGGCTGAGTATACAATTTTTCAATTTTTGCATTTTTCTTTTACTTTTACAGGATTATATAATTTTTTAAGTAAGTATTGATTTCACATCCTTCAACATTCAGTCTATTAGCATATAGCATATTGCTAAATTTCTTATACATAGTATATAAATCTTTATTCGCATATATCATATTACGACATTTCTTATTAGGGCACACTATTATTTCAGCATTTAGATTATTAGCAAAAGCAAACTTCACGAAATCCCTGCTCCTTACTCGAACAAAGGATGGTCTTTGTTTTGTATACTAATCCAACTCTTGTCCATAAATATGTTCAACCTAATAGTATTGTCTCACAACTATAAATAAAAATTCAAGGAGGTTAGTGAAATAGGAGACCCAATTTAAAATTAGCACACAAGTTGTAAGAGAAAAAAAAGAAGTCGACTGAAATGAAGGTACAATAAGTTATATATTGACAATAACAATTCTGAATATATATATATATATATATATATATATATATATATATATATATATATATATATATATATATATAGTCATGGGCGAAAAGAAAATTATATAGTCATGAGCGAAGCCAGCATAGGCCTAGTGGGGTCATGTGATTATTAGTTATTTTACTCTAGCTACTTATATTACGAACGAGTAACAATTTAATGTTTTCCTCGTTTTACTTGTAGCTGCAAATAACTTATTCATGCCATAATTTTGTCCTTAATTGTTCTTAGATGCCAAGATTTAATTTGCTCGTAGAAGGAATGAAATTATTTTCTAGTATAACATTCTTCGATTACGAAAATATGAAGTCAAAGTAAATTATTGGTTGGAAATGAAATCTTTTTTTCCTCGTGGGAAAACATAATATTTAATTTTCATAAGGCCTTAGGATGACAGGGTTCATGACTAAAATGGTAGGATCCAAGTATGAATTTTAAGATATACTAAATCTCCTCGATCAAATGGTCAAAATTGACCCAAAATGTCTTGTATCACCTGACTGGAATGACACTGAGTTTATGGTTATGAGTATATTGGGTTAGAATTAATGTACACTTTAATGCAAATCTTATTGTGAAATGAATGGAAAAAATGAGCAGCTACAATAGGAAAATTAGAATAGACGACCAATTTTAGGCATAGAAAATAGGATTTGTGACTGATTTATGCAATTTTTTTCTCTACATTTTTATAATTTTTTTGAATAAAAATTTTCTAGTCGATTTTGACCCCACTGCACTCAAATCCTGGCTACGCCACTGTATATATTTATATAGTTAGTTGATAAGCTGATGTATTTCAGTATTATCATAACATAAAAGCAATTAAAACGGAGTACACAAAATATAGATGACATGTATCATGTATCAGAACGTATCATAATGTCCTTGTATCATGTATCAGAATGTATCCATGTATCCTATATCAGAATGTCCTAAATTCGAATTTTGTATCATATATCATAATGTATTAGTATTTTCACAATGAGATTTTAAGATTTAAAAGCATGTATGGTTAGCATGTCATGAATACACTACAAGAAAAGTGTGTTTTTAGGACATTGAAATTACGATGTACATAAATAGTATGTCGTAAATAGTTAAATCACGACATACATTTTCTTGTGTGCCGTAAAAAGATTCAGAATACAAAACATGGATCTATTTATGACTTGCATCTGTACGCCATAATTTACAAGACAAAAAAAGGGCGCACATGGAATGCCCTAAATCCCAAAAAAACCCGCGCCTATTTTTTTGCCGTTTCCCGCTGCCCGAACTCTCCTCTCCCTAAAATCATAAGTCGATCTCCTCTCCCTAAAACCTACTTCTCTCTCTCACACATTGCAAAGAAAGGAGAAAGAACTCTCCTTTTTCTTCCGACATAGCTCCCAGGTTAGAGATCTCCTCCCAGCTTCTCTTCCTCTCTCTCTCTCTCTCTAACTCTCGCTTCTCTTTCTCTCGCTTTCTCTTCCTCTTGTTTCTCTTCCGATCTCCTTTTCTGAGTACCGAACAAGGTTCTCTTCCTTTTCCTCTGTCTCGTTTCTCTTTCTCTCTACTTTTCTTCCTTTTGTAATTTTTTTCTTCTTTCTTTTTAATTTTCCCCAAATTTATTCCAATTTCTTTTATTTTATTTAGGGTTTCCTTCTTTCTGAGTACCGAACAAGGTTTTCTTCTTTCTTTTATTTAGGGTTTTTTTGTTTTTAGGGCTTTCTATTTTTTAGGGATTTTTGTTTTTTAGGGCTTTCTCCACATATTTATTCATGGTTTTGCATGTACCAATTTCAGAACCATCGACAAGGCCGACGGCTGCCACTCAATTTCAGGACCATAGGTATGATTTATTCATGGTTTTGCATGGTATTTTCCATAAGATTTGATTTTCATTTGAGACATAAGTTTTTGGGTTAATTTGATTTTTACTGATATTAGTTTTAGTTTGATTTAATTTGAGACTCGGACTGCAATTTCTGTACGCTTGATCCAAATATTAGAACAAGTTGAATATGGAAGTTTTTGGATAATTTAGTCTTCATTTTGTTCATCAATATCACGATACATTCTTAATCAAACACGATACATTTTATATGTCTAATATCATTTTTTGTCTTCCTGTTGAACAAATTGTACAGATTATCTATATTGTTGAAATATATAGTTCTGACCATTTTTAATTTAGTCTTCCTGTTGGCTGATACTAATTCTATATCATTTATTGGTGAAATATATAGTTTTGACCAATTTTATTAATTTACATGTATAGATCTATTCCTTATTGACTGAATATGCATTATAGACTTGTTTCTTTTATTATGGAGCACTCTTTTTCCTTGGTTACTCTTTCGAAAATCTCACTTTATTCTTCTGAACATATAGATAATTTGTACCTTTCTTATTTAGTGGCATTGGTGGTATTATTGAAACCAATGGGTGGCAGTGGATGGGTTTTATCTTAATATTCAGACACAGGACAATGGGAAAAACTTTGATACATTAGGGGTATCAAAGTTTTGATACCCCTATGACAGGTGGGCCCCTCCCGCTTCGTAAAACGTGTACACATGCACATAAATTTTGAGGGGCCCCACCTGTCATACATAGGGGGTATCAATTGACACCCCCTACTGTATCAAGGTTTTTTCTCCACGACAATAAAGTTATTGTCATTTAAAGAGAGATTTTAAAGATGCTTTTTAAGTTGAACTCCCAATTATGCAGAACCTGAACTGTCACTTTCATGCCCCCCTCCAGGAACTGCGAGAGCCAAATACTATATGCAATCAGCCTAACAACTGCAGTGACATGTCTTTGCCTGCTCAACTTTGCCACATTTGTTGTTGTCTAATATCCTTTATCCTCCATTGAGGACCAGTACTGACACTAAATGCAGGTATAATCCTTGCTCTCTTTGCTCCCAGCACTGAGGATTATACCTGCATTGACTTCTGTTGGATGGATTGTGACTCATCGGTAGCGAGACAATGTTTGAGCCACATTGGCTTCTGTTGGATGGATTGTGACCTGACCTAATTTCAGGCGGCATATTGACCCGTTTAATTGTTCGAACCATTCAACTGTTCGTGGTTCAAGCGAGCCGTTTGGTTCACTCATATGAAGAGAATAAAATTTTCAGAATTGTGGTAAGTGAGGATCAAACCAATAACCACCACTGATACATAAATCCTCATGCCTATTGATACTAACACTCAAGTCCTTACCTCTGATAACCAATGCCTACACTCTATGGTTTAGTGTCATGAGCCAAAGGCCATTTGTCCAACACCCAAAAGCACGACTGAAACAATGGCCAAGCCAACCACACTCCCAAATCTCTGATACAGGAAGAATATATATATATATATATATATATATATATATATATATATATATATATATATATACACACCTTAAAATTGGTACCAAAACCCCCTGCTGCCATTACACCTCTCCTCACAACATTGGCCAATGGCCCAATGGCACTATTGCTCTCTGATACAAGCCAACAACCCATACTTAATCAAACACGATACATTCTTAATCAAACACGATATATTTTATATGTCTAATATCACTAGAATAATTAAACACGATACATTTTAATTGGATTCATTTGTAGGAATCCTTATGGAATGCTTTGTTAACCTTCTTATCTGCCTCGTATATATTTAATGGAGGTCTTTAGCAGGTTATAATTCGTATAAGTGGGTCATACACAATGGACAAAGGTTGGGTACAGTTTAAAAGGTTAATATTTATTCTTAAAACAATAAACATTGGCATACTTGTTGCTTTTTATTAGTATAAGATTATGTGTGGGGGTTTGTCTTTGTTTGTAGAGATTCACAAGCATATCAAAATGGAGCACGAAAGTTTGTTGATACATTTCAAGCTAGCAAGGGAAATCCAGAAAAAATTCAATGTCCTTGTTGTCGTTGTTTAAGTCATCGATTTCACCATTTTGATACGGTTTATGAGCACTTAGTCATATTTGGGATGGATCCTACATATGATAAATGGGTCTTTCACGGAGAAAGTTCTACTGCAACTAGAGACGAAGATTTTGAAATACCCGAGGCATATAAAATGTTCAGAGATGCAAATAATGAAGATGATTTTTTTGATGACAATGATATTAATGTGGAACCTGCATATCAAAGAAGAGAGCCACATTATACAAATCTTGTGGAGGATGCTGAACTTCCTTTATATGGTGGATCTACTTACACAAAGATGGCTGCAGTCGTTGCCCTATATAAATACAAAGCTAGACATAGTCTTACGGACAGCGGTTTTAATGAACTTCTTGAGATGCTTGGCAAAATTCTACCTCAAGACAATAAGCTTCCTGATTCTTTATATTCAGTAAAGAAGCTACTTAAGGATTTCGATCTAGGCTATGAGAAGATACATGCTTGTGTTAATGATTGTTGTTTATTTAGAAAGGAAAATGAACATATGGAGACATGTCCAAAATGTGGGGCTTCACGGTGGAAAGTTGATGTGTGCACCAATAAGATTCAAAATGGAGTTCCTGCAAAGGTATTGAGGTACTTTCCTATAATACCAAGATTTAGAAGAATGTTTAAATCACCCGAGAAGGCAGAACAACTAAGATGGCATGACACTCACAAAAGTCAGGATGGAAAGATGCGGGACCCTGTTGATTCAATGGCATGGAATATGATCGATAGCAAGTGGCCCGAGTTTGCATCTGATCCACGTAATCTTAGGCTTGGCCTTGCATCGGATGGATTTAATCCTTTCGGTGATCGTAGTACTCAATATAGTTGTTGGCCTGTGATTTTGGTTGCTTATAATCTGCCTCCTTTCCTATGCATGTCAAAGGAAAACTTGATGTTGACGTTATTGATCCCCGGACCTAAGCAACCAGAAAATGACATAGATGTATACTTGGAGCCACTTATAGAAGATTTGAAAGAGTTATGGACCAATGGTGTGAATGTTTTTGATTCATTCAGCAAATCCATATTTAATTTGAAGGCCATTCTAATGTGGACAATAAATGACTTTCCAGCCTATGGAAATTTATCCGAATATTCGACAAAGGGTAGAGCAGCTTGTCCAATATGTGGAATTGAGACATCTTCAAGACGGTTGGCTAATTGTCAAAAGCATGTATACATGGACCATAGACGGTTTCTCGCGCATAATCATCCATTTAGATCAAAAAAAGTCTTGGTTTGATGGAAATGAAGAACATAGAGGGAAGCCTAGAGCACTAACAGGTTCACAAGTTTTTGATGTGGTAAAGAACCATGTCAATAATTAGGGGAAACCAAAAATAGAAAAGAAGAAAAGGAAGAAGAAGCAAGAACAACCAAGTAATGATTCAATATGGCCTTGGAAGAAGAAATCATTTTTTTTGAGTTACCTTATTGGAAGGTACTATCATTATCTCTTTCTCTATATATATCTCTTTCTAAAAATAAAATAATTTTAATTTCTGAATTTTTTTTATATGACGTTTCAGAGTTTGCTATTACGACATAATTTAGATGTGATGCACATTGAGAAGAACATTTGTGAGAGCATTATTGGTACACTCTTGAGTATAAAAGGGAAAACAAAGGATGGGCTAAATTCTCGTAGAGATATGGCAGAAATGGGCATAAGGAAAGAATTACATGCTGAAAAAATAGGGGATAAGTTTCGATGGGCAGCGGGCTCTTTTAATTTATCGAAGTCAGAGAAGCAATTGTTTTGTGCAAGGCTTGCAAATTTATGATTGCCTGATGGTTACAGTTCCAACATTTCAAATCATGTGTCATTAAAAGATTCCAAGATTTTAAACCTCAAGTCTCATGATTATCACATTCTACTTCAACAAGTGTTATCAGTAGCATTAAGAGGACTTCTACCAAAGGGTGCGAGAACTGCAATATTTCGACTTTGTTCATTTTTTAATGAATTATGTCAAAGAGTGATCGATAAAAACAGATTGGAACAACTCGAAACTGAAGTTGCAGAAACTTTGTGCTTATTAGAAAGATTTTTCCTCCATCATTTTTTGATGTTATGGTGCATCTCACAATTCATCTTGCACGAGAAGCTCGAATTGGTGGGCCAGTACATTTTTGTTGGATGTATCCCTTTGAGAGGTAACAACATATATTTTAAACTTATAATGAACTTATAAATTATTCTATACTCTTCTAACAGTATCTTTTAATTAGATCTATGAAGGTACTAAAAGGATATGTTAGAAATCGTTCACGGCCTGAAGGATGTATAGCAGAAAGGTATCTTGCTGAAGAGTGCTCAAGTTTTTGTAGTGGATACATAAAGCAAGCTACTGAAATTGGAGCTCAATATAGACGCAATGATGATTTTGAGAATGAAACTATGGGAGAAGGGAGGCCAATTTCTAAGGGTAAAATAAGGAGTATGTCTTCTGACATGTTAGAGATAGCTCATCGTACTGTTTTGTTCAACAGTTCTGAAGTTGAACCGTACATTAAGTAAGTATGATACCAAATTGTAACTTATTTTCATTTAAAAATTTTACTTTCTAAGTTCTCATGTACTTATACTTTAATACCAGAATGCATTTAGAGGAACTTAAGCATTTGGATGGGCGCCTTTTGAAGAATGAAAGTTTGCTACAAAAGAGACATACAGAGTCTTTTATAGGATGGCCAGCAAATAAAGTCAAAACGGGCCAAGTTGACACTATGTCAAGCACATTAAGGTGGCTAGCATGTGGACCTAAAAAGGATGTAATGTCATTCTCAGGTTATATCATCAATGGTCATCGATTTCATACAAAAGATGCCGAGAAAAGCACACAAAACAGTGGTGTTTCAATTGAAGCCGAAACAATTTGTCGATCCAGTGCAAGAGACACATCTCATGTCATTGGAAGAGTTTCTTATTATGGAGTTATTAGAGACATAATTTTACTTGATTACTACAATATCCAGGTTCCTTTATTTCAATGTGATTGGGCAAACATAGATAATGGTGTCAAAGTTGAAGAGGGATTTACATTGGTTAACCTTCACCAAGGGCAAAGTCAATTTGAAAGAGATCCATTTATTTTAGCATCACAAGCAAAACAAGTATTTTATTCAAGAGATTGTGATGTATCACATTGGTACGCTGTTCTAAGAGCACCACCACGAGGTTTTTACGAATTAGAAAGTTTTGAAGAGAGTGCGTACATGCCATGTGCACCATTAGATGCACTACAACTTGATCCGAACCTTGATGGGGAAAGTTATGTAAGACATGATTGTGAGAAGGTGACTTCAGATGAGGTAAATAATTAGTATTTGATAGTAATCATTTATCAATTTTGTATATACATATATCCTATTTTTTTCTCTTATTAATTAATTTAAATGTTTCACTAAACAGATCGAAGATTAATCTCAACGATGGAGGTTTTTCCAAACAGTTTGAAGATTACTAAACAAATTAAAGAGTCCAAAGTGTTAGTTGAAAGAAAACAGATATGTTATTTGGAAGTGTCACATGTGAACTTGCTCACACTTTATTATATGTACTCTCGTACTTTATGCATTTATCTTTTTCTTTAACTAGTACAACTGTGTCGATGGATTTGAATTGTTGGGAGTATAAAATGATACTCAAGGTTGGGAGTATAATTTTTTTGACTTATTCATGAATTTTTCATATTCTGGGCTATGATGCTTGGGCTATGATGCTTGGTTTCTGATACTCAAGGTTGGGAGTATTTTTTTTTTCATGCTTGGTTTTTCCAAGCAGCCCCTTCGATTGGGAGTACTTTGTGCGTACATTTTTTTCCTGGGAAATAGTATTTCTTTTGAACCATAATATGAGTTTTTCTATGGGCTATGATGAGGACTAAGTTTGCTGAAATTTATGTATGTTATTGCCTCTGTTTTTTAGTATCATGAAGTTTTTAGTGGTATCACTATAGTTGGTTGTTCCCTTCATACTTGGTTCTTCCTCTCTATATATATGATGTTGCCTCTGTTTTTGAGTATCAAGAAGGTTTTTAATCTGTTTTGTTTGGGCTTTAATTATCTCTGGGCAATTTTGTGATTATATTGTTCTATATATGCTGCCTTTAACTTCTGAGTATCACGGCTTTGAGTATCAGTGAGTTTTCCGATTGGCTTTGATATTTTTGTCAACATGGACAAAACACATGTTGCAACATTTCTACAAATCTCTGAGCCCTACTTTATATATATTATGATTTTTTATATTACATTACTAGGACTTCTAGTGTAAAATAATTTGGAGTAGGTGTAGCAGTTCTTGTTTAATGTTATGAGCTGGTTTCTAAAGCTACTTCAGTTCTTGTTTAATGTTATATTTGGTACTCTGCTGGCTTTCATTTCCAAATTTGCTAATTTGGAGTGACTTTGATGATGATGCATGGAAATCTGGGAAAGGGATTTGAACGTCAATCTTGTGTTGGCATATAATGCTACTGCTGCTATAGCACTTTTTATGGACAATCACTGGTGTATGTTTCATATATTTCCTTTATTTTTCATCATTTTACCATCCTGTTCATCACTGCTGCTATAGAGAAAAAGTGTTTGCTCTCAATCTTGATATCCTTTTACCATCATGTTCATCATTTGGTGTATGTTTCATATATTTCCTTGTGATATTGGGGTCCAAAGTTCTTGATATCGACCGCTCCGATTCCATCTAGCAAAATCTATAACACTGGTTTATAGATCCAATATCACAAGGTTAAATTAGTAACGTCATTCCAAGTCAAGACATAGACCGTACTGCTTAGTGATTCCACCTGAATCTGTACACATGCAGGAAGTAGAAGGGCCATGTTTAACGATCAAATATCACTAATTCGAATGTTAGTACACACCATTCCTAGTCAATAACCACTGCCTACCCAGGAATCTTAGCTGACACCTACATAACAAGGAAGATGAACAGACTCATCCTGGATCATGTATTAAGTTTAGTTAATTTACCTCATATGCAACATTCTTGTTCTAATGCGGATAATCATTCAAATTATTCAGTGTTGACTTGGCATGATAAAGCAATTGGGAACATATTCAACATTAGACAACTGATATCCCATGAACATCAAAATTCAATGCAGGTCGTCTGAATTGTGGAAATAACTTAACTATCATAGCCATGAAGATGTTCCTTTTTAATAAGAACAATAGACGAATCCAGAATGGCACTTCTTTCATGCTTGGTTTTTCCAAGCAGCCCCTTCGATTGGGAGTACTTTGTGGGAGTACTTTGTGCGTACATTTTTTTTTCTGGGAAATAGTATTTCTTTTGAACCATAATATGAGTTTTTCTATGGGCTATGATGAAGACTGAGTTTGTTGAAATTTATGTATGTTATTGCCTCTGTTTTTTAGTATCATGAAGTTTTTAGTGGTATCACTATAGTTGGTTGTTCCCTTCATACTTGGTTCTTCCTCTCTATATATATATGATGTTGCCTCTGTTTTTGAGTATCAAGAAGGTTTAGGTTTTTAATCTGTTTTGTTTGGGCTTTAATTATCTCTGGGCAATTTTGTGATTATGTTGTTCTATATATGCTGCCTTTAACTTCTGAGCATCACGGCTTTGAGTATCAGTGAGTTTTCCGATTGGCTTTGATATTTTTGTCAACATGGGCGAAACACATGTTGCAACATTTCTACAAATCTCTGAGCCCTACTTTATATATATTATGATTTTTTATATTACATTACTAGGACTTCTAGTGTAAAATAATTGTTATTGTTTTTCAGTACACGTTTTGTATAATATTTTCTCAGCCTTTATTAGTTCACTTCAATTTGTGGCTGCTTCAATTTGTGGCTTCTAATTTTCTAGGTTACGAAGAAAATATGTGCGATATGGAGATACTAATGATGCAGTCGGTGTGTATCTTCTGGGTTTGCTCATGAGAGTACAATATATTCCTATGGTCATTGCTTCTTTGCTTCTTTTTTGTCAACGTATCAGTTAATTGATGCTCTTTGCTTCTTCTTATGTACTACAATTTATTCCTATAGTAGGAAAGTAGGTTGATGCCTCTCTACGCTACTTTTGTTTGTTTCACTTCTTGTTTAATTTTTTTTCCTTGCAATTTTATATTTGGCACTCTGCTGGCTTTCATTTCCAAATTTGCTAATTTGGAGTGACTTTGATGATGATGGAAATGAGAAAGAGATTTGAACGTCAATCTTGTGTTGGCATATAATGCTACTGCTGCTATAGCACTTTTTATGGACAATCACTGGTGAGATTTGCTGTTGGAAAGAAATGTTTTCTTTTCTAATTCCAGTATCAGTGGGTTTGAATTGAAACAGTGGGAAAGATATAATGGACAATGATGAGTATCAGTGGGTTTGAATTGTAACAGTGGACATGGAATGGAACTAAGGATTCAAATTGTTTTTCCCTTTTTATTTCTGTGTCGATGGATTTGAATTGTTGGGAGTATAAAATGATACTCAAGGTTGGGAGTATAATTTTTTTGACTTATTCATGAATTTTTCATATTCTGGGCTATGATGCTTGGGCTATGATGCTTGGTTTCTGATACTCAAGGTTGGGAGTATAATTTTTTTTTCAGGTGGAATGTGGCCTGATAGATGAACTAGGCATCATATGATGCCAAGCAGCCCCTTCGATTGGGAGTACTTTGTGCATACATTTTTTTTCCTGGGAAATAGTATTTCTTTTGAACCATAATATGAGTTTTTCTATGGGCTATGATGAGGACTGAGTTTGCTGAAATTTATGTATGTTATTGCCTCTGTTTTTTAGTATCATGAAGTTTTTAGTGGTATCACTATAGTTGGTTGTTCCCTTCATACTTGGTTCTTCCTCTCTATATATATGATGTTGCCTCTGTTTTTGAGTATCAAGAAGGTTTAGGTTTTTAATCTGTTTTGTTTGGGCTTTAATTATCTCTGGGCAATTTTGTGATTATGTTGTTCTATATATGCTGCCTTTAACTTCTGAGTATCACGGCTTTGAGTATCAGTGAGTTTTCCGATTGGCTTTGATATTTTTGTCAACATGGGCGAAACGCATGTTGCAACATTTCTACAAATCTCTGAGCCCTACTTTATATATATTATGATTTTTTATATTACATTACTAGGACTTCTAGTGTAAAATAATTGTTCTTGTTTTTCAGTACACGTTTTGTATAATATTTTCTCAGCCTTTATTAGTTCACTTCAATTTGTGGCTGCTTCAATTTGTGGCTTCTAATTTTCTAGGTTACGAAGAAAATATGTGCGATATGGAGATACTAATGATGCAGTCGGTGTGTATCTTCTGGGTTTGCTCATGAGAGTACAATATATTCCTATGGTCATTGCTTCTTTGTTGCTTCTTTGCTTCTTTTTTGTCAACGTATCAGTTAATTGATGCTCTTTGCTTCTTCTTATGTACTACAATTTATTTCTATAGTAGGAAAGTAGGTAGCTGCCTCTCTAAGCTACCTTTGTTTGTTTCACTTCTTGCTTAACTTTTTTCCTTGCAATTTTATATTCACAGACATCTGATTTTTTCTTGTTAAATTACAAAAGTTGTGTATTATGTACATACATAGACATCTGATGTTTTCTTTCATATGTAATGAGTATTTTAGACGCTGCAGGTCTATTCAGAAACTTGTGAACATGTCTGGATCTGCTGAAGTAAGCTCCATTTATCTTTATAGTCTTTCTTTAATAATATCTTGGTGAAAAACCTTTAGTTTTTATTATGTGCTTGTTTTACAAAGTCTTCCAAAAGGGGTTCTAAAAGAGGAGAGAAACAACGTTTAGCTGCCATAGCGGGGACCATGCAAAGAGGAAATGAAAGTGTAAGAATATCAAATGGAGACTCTAACTCTCCATCTATACCAAGTGATCAAAATCAATCAAGTTCTACTGTGCCTGAAAAGAAGAAAACTAGGGGTAAATCAAGAATGGATCATATTCGTATGAGAAAAAATCATGTTCCGGTCGATTTCAATGATAGGGGTCAACCAATTGGAGATACTGCAGCTGAATTTGCTAGTTTTCTAGGTTCTACATCAAGAGATTTAGTGCCAGTGACAATGGAGAACTGGACAGATCTTTCTGATGATTTTAAACATCAAATCTGGGAGCACATCACGGTAATATTTATATATGTCATACTCATGTTTTTACGAGATGCATGTAGTCAATTCTTAATTTTTTTTTCATTGATGTGTATCTTTTTTTTATAGCAAAAATACATTCTTGATGATTGCCACAAGACATATGTATTCCAAAAGTTAGGAAAGCATTGGCGTAATCATAAATCTAATTTGATTAAAGAAGTGATGGAGCAAGCAAAAGTTGTAGGTCTACCACGAGCACTTGCTCTCCTAAAACCTGACAATGTACCATTCGTTAAAGATTGGAAGACTTTTGTAATCAAGAGATGTACTCCAGAATTTAAGGTAAATATTGTTGGTTTTATTGCTTTTTTTGCTATAAATATTTGCTATTGCTATTGCTATTGCTATTGCTATTGCTATTGCTATTGCTATTGCTATTGCTATTGCTATATAACATATATTTCATATGTAATAAAGGAAAGAAGCGAAAAATTCAAGAAGATGAGGAAAAGTCAAACTTTGTTGCATACAACGAGTCGTAAGGGATATGCTCGTCTAGAGGATGAAATGGTAAATCTGCTTGCTGCCTAAAAATCTATTTTTTTTTACACTAGTCATTTCATTAGCCTTATTGATTTTTATGCACCCTTTGTTACCCAAATAAAAATTTCTTGTAGCGTCAACAAAGTGACAATCCTAATTCAATACAAAGAGTTGATGTTTGGATCAAGGGACATAAGAGGAAGACGGGTACATTAAGTTCAGAGGCTCAAAAAATTTTGGTATGTTTTCATTTATTCGTCTTATCATTTGGTTATTCACTTATATCGTTCTAAAATTGCCTATTGTACTATTTTTTATTAGGATGACATAGAAGATACTTATAAGGCAGCGACACCATCAGAAAAAACTTCTCTTCAAGATGATGCGGTTTCAAAAGTAATTGGCCCTGAACGACGAGGAAGAGTAAGAGGGCTTGGCTTTGGGGCGACTCCTTCAAAAGTGGAAGGCCAAAAATATCAACGAGATAAATTCAATAGATTGGAAAGTGAGTTTATGGAATTGAAAATTTTTGTTAAAAGCATTGCTGAAAAGGTCAATGGAAATAATAACACCGTAAGTTTTATAGTTCAACATAGTATCTCTATTCTTTATTAGAAACCAATTTGTTCAATAGTTAATGTATTTTTCATTCATGTAGCAAATTGAAAACTCAAATACAGTGAGAAAGGCTAACTCAAACTCTGGGGTCCAAAGTTCTACCAATCGTGAGATAGCTGAAGCAAGGCTGGAAAAGGAAAATGCAGAAAGTCCAACTTCCCCTAATATTGGGACAAAATGCAAATTGTTGGATTGGGAGACGGGTTCAGAAGTTGTGACAATTGGCGAGATTGCATCTACAAATCCCAAAGATTTGGTCCATCATGTGGCTATAGGACAAGAGTGCTATAAACTTTGGGTTCATGAAGTAATTGATTATGAGGTAACTTTGTATCGGCCGACACGCGAGTTTTTTCTTCTACATGAGGCTTTATCAAGTACAATCGCGTGGCCTATCAAGTATATCAGATTCGACTAGTGGTACCACTCATGGGGTAAGGTAATATGACTACCCTTCTCTTTATTTTTTCTTTTAGTATTAGTTAATTGATGCTCTTTGCTTCTTTTTTGTCAATGTATCAGTTAATTGATGCTCTTTGCTTCTTCTTATGTACTACAATTTATTCCTATAGTAGGAAAGTAGGTTGCTGCCTCTCTACGCTACCTTTGTTTGTTTCACTTCTTGCTTAATTTTTTTCCTTGCAATTTTATATTTGGTACTCTGCTGGCTTTCATTTCCAAATTTGCTAATTTGGAGTGACTTTGATGATGATGGAAATGAGAAAGAGATTTGAACGTTAATCTTGTGTTGGCATAATGCTACTGCTGCTATACAATCACGGGTGTATGTTTCATATATTTCCTTTATTTTTCATCATTTTACCATCCTGTTAATCACTGCTGCTATAGAGAAAAAGTGTTTGCTCTCAATCTTGATATCCTTTTACCATCCTGTTCATCATTTGGTGTATGTTTCATATATTTCCTTGTGATATTGGGGTCCAAAGTTCTTGATATCCACCGTCCCGATTCCATCTAGCGAAATCTATAACACTGGTTTATAGATCCAATATCACAAGGTTAAATTAGTAGACGTCATTCCAAGTCAAGACATAGACCGCACTGCTTAGTGATTCCACCTGAATCTGTACACATGCAGGAAGTAGAAGGGCCATGTTTAACGATCAAATATCACTAATTCGAATGTTAGTACACACCATTCCTAGTCAATAACCACTGCCTACCCAGGAATCTTAGCTGACACCTACATAACAGGGAAGATGAACAGACTCATCCTGGATCATGTATTAAGTTTAGTTAATTTACCTCATATGCAACATTCTTGTTCTAATGCGGATAATCATTCAAATTATTCAGTGTTGACTTGGCATGATAAAGTAATTGGGAACATATTCAACATTAGACAACTGATATCCCATGAACATCAAAATTCAATGCAGGTCGTCTAAATTGTGGAAATAACTTAACTATCATAGCCATGAAGATGTTCCTTTTTAATAAGAACAATAGACGAATCCAGAATGGCACTTCTATCATCAATGATCTGTATACAAGGAACAGCAATATCAAATCAGAAGTTATAAGAAACTTCAAATAGACCTGACAGTGTTATAAAACCTGAAGACTAAATTTGATTACTGACCTAGGAGAACAGTTTGTTTCTCTAAGTCCTAATTTGCTAATTTGATTACTGACCTAATAGCTACTTCAGTTCTTGTTTAATGTTATATTTGGTACTCTGCTGGCTTTCATTTCCAAATTTGCTAATTTGGAGTGACTTTGATGATGATGCATGGAAATCTGGGAAAGAGATTTGAACGTCAATCTTGTGTTGGCATATAATGCTACTGCTGCTATAGCACTTTTTATGGACAATCACTGGTGAGATTTGCTGTTGGAAATCCTGTGTGGTTTTCATCTTCTGGGCTATGATGCTTGGTTTCTGATACTCAAGGTTGGGAGTATAATTTTTTTTTTCATGTGGAATGTGGCCTGATAGATGAACTAGGCATCATAATGATGATAGAATACCATATATGTTATATTTTTGCTATTGTTTCCAGATTTTCTATATATGTTATATTTTTGCTATTGTTATTCCAATTTTTAACTTTATATTGACATGATTTGTTATTGTATATGATAGGTTATATAAGAGATGCTACTTTTTGCGGGAGATTGTGGACTTTTGGGCACTTTTGATGTTGTGGCGATTGAAGACGGGTCTACGTACATGCTACTTCTTGATCATGAATGGAATGAAGGAATCGATATATTTTGTATAGTCCTAGATTAAGTATATGACAATATTTCTGTGACATTTAGTTGGTGATTTGGAATTTATATGATGTGACATTATATATGGTTTCAATGAAAATTAGTACTTATAAAAATTGTTGTGTACACTATGAAGTCATTTTGAATTTGTATGATTAATTTGACACAATTGTTTCAATGAAAGTGATTACGTTTCATTGTTGTGTATATTATATCTTGTTATTCAATGGATCAAAGGTAAAATTGATGGATACAAAAATTAGGATTTTTTTTTTTTAAATTAAGAGCATTTAAGGCGTGCAAAAGATGCCCTATTTGTTTGTATTTGATACTTTTCACGACAAACAATAAATGTCGTGATTTATGTAATAACGACGTGCATAAGTATGCCATAATTGCTTTCTAGTACGGCGTGCAAACACACGCCATAATTGACTTTTCACGACAAACAATGCATGTCGTGAATGACTATAGACGACGCACTAATAGAGTTTCTACGGCGCGCAAATGAAGTCGTTAAATGTGCCAGTTTTTTACGGCACTGGCTAATACGGCGCGTGGATGCGCGTCGTCTTAAGTGTTTTACGGCGCGCATTGTGCGCCGTAAAAACGTATTTTTCCTGTAGTGATATGTCAAAGGACAGCAGAAGAATTTTGATGTATCATAACGTATCATTAGTATTGTGTACAAATGAGAACGTCAAAAGACACATGCATGATTACCATGTTATGAATATGTCAAAGAACAACTGAAGAATTGAACGCAAAAGAACTGAGCAGCAGAAGAATTCTAATGTATCATATATCATAATGTATCATTAATATTGTGTACAAATGAGAACAGAAGAAATGAACACAAGCATGTTTAGCATGCCATGAGTATGTCAAAGAACTCATCATTTGGGTTTCATTGTCCTGGAAAGGAAAAGAAAATAATGGTGAGGATTTTAAGATTTCACATTGTGAGATCTTTTCTATTGTTTATTCATTTAATTTCACTAGGGAGTTTAAATGGACTGTGATATGCCAGTTTAACAAACCTGGTAGTTTTGAGACATTTTGCTTGCTTGTTTTAGGACTCTGTGAGATTTAGTTTAGCTTTTATTATATTATGTGGTTGAGTATTCCTCAATTATTTCTAAGGAAATGCTTACCCAGTTAGTCTACAAATATAAAAGAGAAAGTTGCGTGCTACACCAAATGTGTATGTCATCAGTAAAAGTAAAACATACCTGCTAAGATGTCTTTCAGCAGATACATGTAAAGTACATGGAAGAAGGGCCAAACGGATCATAAAGGTCCTAAGAAAGTGGTAGACAATGCAAGGAACAAAACAAGAGGAGATAGACAACTCGGACATAGCTGCACCCGCATTGTCATATATAGTTGATAAGCTGATGTATTTCAGTATTGTCATAACATAAAATCATCTGAAATGGAATAGACAAAATATAGATGGCATGTATCATGTATTAGAAGGTATCAAGATGTTCATGTATCAGAATGTATCCGGTATTGGAATGTCCTAAATTGAAAATCAAGGAGATTAGTGAAATAGCTAGGAACAAAGACCCAATTTAAAATTAGTACACAAGTTGGAAGGAAAAAAAGAAGTCCACTGAACTTGAAGCTACAAAAAGTTATATAATCACAATAACTATTCCAAGAAGAAACGATTTATCCAAAAAAAAAAAAAAAAATCAAGAATAAAATATTCACATGTATTAATAAGGCAGTTTATATATCAAGGCCCTTTCATTGGTAACTTGATAACTATTTGCTAACTCAACCCGATTTTCAACCTAAAAATAAATTTATGTATAAAAACACGAGGTTAGGAACCAAAGGAACATGGTAAACGCTTGGAATGTATCGTTGTGAAGCTATATATGTAATAATATAGTATCCTGACCGCAATTTGAATGTTAATATGACATGAACAAGATCAATTTCCGGATTGGCAAATACTGCAGTCAGCATACGGCAGTCAAGATAATATATACAATATTACATATACTTCAATTTAATCCTAGTCAAGATACTACAAATTACATATACTGCAGCATTACAAATACTGCAGTCAAGATACTACCGTATTACATATACTGCAGTCAGGAACATTTTAAACGCTTGAACTATGCTGCAATCAGGATATTGCAGTATTTTTTGGACTATATGTCGCATCCAAGTATGCAATGAATGTTACATGGTAACCACCTCCTTCTTAGAGGTTTCTATGAACAAAGGCCATGCTGGAAGCCATCATCGCTTATGATTAAATAATGATTTAAACCGATTTCTGCCAGAAACTAGGCAACTCCTAACTTAAGTTTCGGTTTTCAATGCCTAAGAATTTGCTGAAATTATATTGGGCCGAAGAATATACTCCCATAAGGTGCAACATTCTTCTCTGAAGTATGCAATTCAGGGAAGTTTCTACCAGAAAAGTGTTTCTTCAACTTATGAGACATGTTTTAGACACTATATCAGCATAATATGTCTCTAAAAGCATGGTTTGACATTTAAGCTCACTTTTGAAAAACTGAGCCACGAAATCTTCAATTGTTTTATCGAAGTTTTGACTCATTTGGGCAAGGCCTACTATTTTAATTTCAGTGTCGATTGTGATAAACAAAAGTCAGAAGTTGTATTCCATAGTTGGCTAATCATGTATAGACCCAGGAGCCAAATCTTGTACCACTCAAAGGCTATATCGGTCATAGACCCTCCAAATAGCTTGAGTTTAATATAGCCTTCGGTTCTAGTCTCTCGGCATAGCATAGCAAACTGAACTGTGTTCATCAGCGAATGTGTTCCAACCCCATAGAAAAGAATGAAGTCAGGGATCACAAAAAATGGTGTGAAAATTCATGAACCATATCACAGATATCTACACATGGCTTCCTAATTCCTATACATCATGTGTCAACATAAAGCCGTATTAACCACCAAATTTGTAGTGCCATGTTCCTTGTTCACGGGGAACATGGTTAAGGAACACTATCGATATCGATTGATCGGAACAGATTGAATCAAGATCATTTCTTTGTTATGGATTGGTTTCTTCGAAATCAAGTCTCATATTCAGCGGATTGTGTCTCGAGAAAGGACCCTGCTGTGGCAGAGTCACGAAAGACCTTTTCGCTGCTTGGTTTTCCTTCCACTTTGTCGATTTCGTGTTGGTCTATGAATACATTTTCGTGAATATTTTCGATGGATTTTATTGCTTGCATTCTTTGAACTTCGTGTTCGTCTCGAATTCTGGGGAAAAGAGAAGAGAAAAGTATTGATCCTCTTTTGGTGCGAAGGCAGGTGATTGTGTAGGTATAACGCTAGGAGACAGTTGAAGACCTCTTTCTCCCATGCAATTTCCCAACTGTGAGTGGGTTAACCCTTCTCTCCTTGACCCTCTTGCTCTTCAATCAATGATACCGAATGTGTAGTAAGTTCTAGATAAGAGGACGAACACAATGTTGCATGTTACTTCATGAACTGTGAATTCGTAGAAATGTTGCATGCTTACTTATATTATGCACGCTATCATACTGTACTAGATAGAGATTGAATGAATATGCAACTATATTATGCGAAATATGCTATTGATTATTCGAATGATAGTAGAACACCGAGAATGTCAAATTTCTTATATCTCATAGATTATGTTTGAGTAACTAGTTCATAGTTTCGCACGGCCATGGACAACTTGTGCACAAGAAATTAGTTCCTCGAGCAGTTACCGGAGGCCACGAGACCGATTCGACATAGGAGGAACATGGATAGCTGTGCTGGCATACTAGCACGGTGATTCGGAAACTTTCAGTGGGGCTCGTTACCCGCGCTGAAAAGGATCGTCGTCTAACTAAGCTATAGTTCAAGATGGCTTGTGCTACCAGTGACATTCATACATAGATAACTGTCTGGCTAACAATATTTCGTTCAAAGGGAAGAGCAGGGTAAGTTTTAGTGCAGGGAAGGAGACTATGTCGATGGTAAGAATCAATGTGTACAATATTATACTTCGGAACATAACATGTAACTTAAGTAGGAATGGCTAGAAAGACCATTTAATGTGCATGTTTCACTTAACTTCTATAACAATTGAGATAGTGGGATTTTAATTAATCATTCACCACAAAAGAAGATAACAAACAAAGAAAATGATATGCAAGAACCAACACAGATCGTAGTAGTACATGTGGTGACTTCGGACAAATCTCGGTTCCTATTACCAATAATAATATTATGTATATATCAGTTTTTTGTCCCAAAAACCGATCCCTACAAGTCTCAAGAGGAGAAGAGATTTACAACATCTATTAAAAAGAATTAGATTCTTTTTTTTTTTTTTTTTTGCCTTATACATATCATACAAAATTCTCTATAACAATCAACAAGTTGCAATATCTTTTTCCCATCCCACAAACTACGTTACAACAGATACAGTTTGGTAACCAGCATGATTGCTTCAGAACTTTGGAAACGCAAATAAAGCATTCACATAACTCGAGAAGGCATTCTCATGTAAACAAAATAATTATGTTAGTGAACTTTCTCATACTCTTTAGAATTATAAAGTTCAAATCGCAAATTAAAGTATTTTTTTAGAATTTCACCAAGAAAGCTACTAAGCTGATCCGTAAAGCCTCGGCCACGGCCAGAGTATGCCTTCAGTGTAAGGAGCGACGTGCTCCTCGCCACCGATATAAGTCGCATCTAGCTCATGCTTGTCGAAGCTACATGTCCGAGGATCGTCGTAAAGTTTCCTTCTTCGTCCCCAGGATATCACGATCCTCCCATTGTGGTCAGTTGTCAGTGGTTGTGCCTTAATAAAAGGACCAAAATGTTCGAACACATAGGTCAAATCGACGACATATCGTTTGACCCATTTGTTGGAGTTGTTGTTCTTCTTCTTCTCGTCATGATCCTCCTCCTTCATCAGAAGCCATATGTTCAAATGTTGTGCGTGCATACACGGTATATGTACGGGACTAGGTATCTCGTCCGCGACATAGATACGTCCTTCCGAGGCAAAAACATGCGATTTGGGTTGGACCGTAGGTCTCGAGCTTACCTCCGGATGCAGAATGACACTGAATTTCTCCTCCCTCAGATCGAAAGAGAGAGCGACGACCTCCTGATCCTTTTTCCGTGTCGTCTCGGATGCCCAAATTACAGCTCCGTCGACTACAACAGGCAAGGAGTCGTAGGAGGGTTGGACCGGAGGATCACCGATCGGCTTCCAACCCTCGCTTCCTCCGCCGCCGCCTAGGTAACACACTTCGCATCCGAATCCGAATGACACGATGCCTTTGTTTTTGCGGTTGAAGATTCGGACCACCTTGTACGCCCCGGCCGACGCGTCAAAACCAAGGGCGGCTTGCGCAAGCCAACCTGGAGCGGCACAGGTCGTGGGGAGGGGTCTCAGTTTTCTGATAGTGGGGTTTACTATGAAGAAGCTGTTGCGACTGTTGTAGACGCCGAGCAAGCCGTTGCAGGAGTTTGTGAGGAAGTACGATGGATTGATGAAGCCCGATTGATCTTCTTTTGGCAGGAATCCAGTGAAATCCATCTGGTAAGGCGTTGATGTATCGGAAGAGGAATAATTTGTTGGGAAAGAAGCGCGGAAACCTTTCCCCAAACCGGAGAGTACCTGCGAGAGGACCGAGCAATACAACGCACGAACCCAAAAATAGCCACACAAAAACAATCACGCAGACACAGAGAATTTTTGACGTGGAAACCCTTGCGGGAAAAAACCACGGGACGATCGGAGTCCAACCCTGAGAAGCCTCCACTAATGGAATAGAAGAAATACACCCTCTACAAACTCCTCCCGATCCAAATCGGATCCCCACAACACTCAGAGATAAGAACAATGATTACAAGGCTACGAAGAGCGAGAACGACGAGTAGAGATTACCCGAACACGATCTCCTTCGAACAGCGACCTTCAATCCTCCGTCTACTTCTCCGAAGTTGTAATGGCACTCTTGCCTCCTTCTCTCTCAAACTTGTGTTGTCCAATGCGATTATACGATCATGAATTAGGGTTGAGAAAACTCAATATATCTCCCTAATCCCGCAACCAACCTAGACCGTTGGATTAGATCCAATGATGAAAACTCATCCTGAAATCCGCTTCAGCCCCCCGACACATAGAGTTCGGCCAGAACTCTGTGTGGGGCAACCAGCACTGGGTGGCCAATGTAATGCCCCGCTCTGCACGAGACATTTGGTTGGCTTGTTGGATGGGATCAGAATGTTGGACCGTGACTTATATTGGAGATCAGGAAAATTGAGACTGATGTAGTCTTTCTTAGCTGGTTAGACGGAATGGGTATTGGAATGTGGCTCGCTGGTGGAGCTACGCTTAGTGGGATTGGAGCAGGAAGACCGTTATATAAGGCAAGTGGAACTGTCCTCCTTCCTCCTTATTCCTGCATGCTTAATAAATGGAATAATGTAATGCTATGAATATGTCCCTAATATCTCTTACCTTGAATGTTGAATAATTGTGATGCGATGCTTTAGTTGCTAAATTGATAGAGATTCATATGCTGGAAATCATTGAATGAACAATACATGAACTTTGAATTGCTGAACGAATCACACTCGAACTGCTAATGTAACATGATGCCTGAGATTGAATTGATAATATCCCTTATGCTTAAGATCGATGAAATGAATGAATCACTTGAATAATGAGATGCTGCATAAATAATACATGAGAAAAGAATTGAATATGCTATTGTCCCTATGAAATGAATGAAATGCTACAGGTCCCTTTCAAATGAATGAATACTGTTGTTCCTCCTTAGAAGGAACAAATGAGAAATGTTGCAATAAAGCAATGAATGAGAATTGATGAGGCTTGGGATCGTTGAGATCACCAAATGAAATGATGGTAATGTTGGGAATGAATAAGTCATTGAACATGACTTGAATAAGATAAATGATGATGCACTGTTGTCTTTACTTCAATATTTTGCCATGCATTTTATGTTCACGATTGAGATGGACACGCATTCGCATGGTCATAGGACAACTTATGCATAAGTGATGGGGATATGTTTTCTCGGACGGTACCCCGGGACGTTAGGGCGACCGATCCGGCCTAGGAGAAAACATTGGCGTGCCAGTAGGGGCACGGGTTTTGTGAGGCATCCTTTGGGGCTAGCTACCTTCTCTGGAGTCATCTCATTACCAATGAAGACCTATATGGCAATGTCCGTATGGTTAAACACCAGTGACCATGTAGTCAGGATGCATGCTAATGAATGTCTTATGCAGGCAGAGTAAGTATATCTGCTAACCTGTAATTGATGCAGGTATGTGGGAGTCGGCTATCGGTAAGAAATCACTTAAATGTGATAATTTAATATATGTGTTGGTTTAACTTGCATGCTTACGTTCCAAATAAGTTTGATGATGCTGTATGTAGCCTTTCAGAATGAGATCCTGCTTAACATGTTAAATTCAGTATGCTAGAAAGATGCCATGCTTTAATCATTGCTCAAACACAACATACATGCTAAGTGATGCTTGAAGTGAGAACTGTTATAACATGTTTAAGATGTTAATGTTAACGATGCCTCAATGATACCTTTTCTTGATAACACCTAGTATGCCTCAATGATGCCTTTGCATGATAACACCAAGAATGCTAAAAGATATGTCCACATGAATGCTACAAAGAATATGTTTACATGCTTCACTCTGATTATTGCCCATGAACTGCAAACTGATGCTAGGTCCCAAGTAGAAAGACCATTCTAATAAATGTTTGCTTAAATGATCACTTTAATGTTGGTTTATGCGAGTGAGTTGGATTCTACTCGCCAGTGCATAGATGATGTGCTGACCCACGTTTTGTGGGCAGGTGCTCTTGCTTGGAATATTCTACACACGAAGATTGGCTTGATTGGTTCCGCGGCATCGAAGATTTGTTGGGCATACAGAAGCTCTCCTTGTACAAGATGATGTCTTCTGTTTATAAAGGGCATAATGTATGGAACATGTAATCAGTTGTACCAGTGAGATTGTAAGCCAAGTCGGTATATCGAGTTGTAATCCATTGTATCCAAATATCAAATGTAAGCTGTATAGCATTGTTCAGTTGGGTTCCAATGTAAAGAGAGATGTACTGTAATCATTGTACTTCAATACAAGTCTTGTACTCTTCTTTAATTATCAATAAAGAGAATAAAGTTCTATATATCTCTGTGTGGCTTCAAGTTACTTTTTTTCTCCGCTGCTATAAAGAAGTGATGTACTTCTATTCAATGAGAAAGATTGTCCTCACTAACTTCAATTTGTCTGCTTCTGCCGCTGCGATGTGTTTCTATTTGAAGATAATCGATTATGTACCATCTTTGCCTAGTACAAGTGCAATACCAGACTTGTACGGCATCACGCCCAAGCGAGGACGATCGATTCCAAGAGATAAAATATGTGAAGAAATGACTCTACGAATCGGGGCGTGACAAATTGGTATCAGAGCACGGCTTTACGTCCTTGGTCTCTTCTTTGATTCGTTTCAAATCAAAGTTGTATCGATGATTAACCAAAGTTGCTTCCGCGATCACTCAACGTTGCTTCCGAGATTAAATCAAAGATTGCTTCCGCGATTATGCTGTTGTCGTTCTGTAATCATCCTTATATTGTTCATATTTGAAAGTTCGTTGACCCTCTTGGCTGCTCACTGGATGTTCCATACAATAAGTCTATATACATTGTGATGCCCATAAATGAATAATTGTTGTTGGTTTGGACACAAATAACCCAACAATGACTCGATGCCATAGTATGTTATATTGTGAATGCTGTTTGGAATTTTGGGAATAAAGGAAATGGCTATGTATGCTGCAACAAGTTGAGAATTGCATGTGATGTTGGAAAAGAATTGTGAATGAAATAATTGATGGATGAGTTTGACAGAACTGGTGAATTGACTCATGTGTGTTGCTAAGTGCTTTAGAGACGCTAAGAATGTTGGCTTATACTATTGAGACCCCGAGATGTTGGCTAAGTGTTGTGATCATCATAGATCACGAATGTCTGGAATAGAATTGAGTTGGTATTGTTTAAGGATGGCTTCATTTCTGAGTGGTATATTGCCTCTACCACCTCAGAACGAGATGTATGTTGACCCTTTCCATGGGATAGCAGTGAGACTATCTGTGAGTACTGGGTAGTGTCGAGACTTAGCTGGGAGTCATGTATTGTGGCTAGATGACTTGAGTGTCCCTTGACGGTGATGTTATGTTGGATAACGAGATTGTCGGAAATTGTAATCGGTGGCATGGTTATAAATTGTTTAGTCGAGTGCTGACTCAGACTAGTAAGACCGTTAGTATGCTATGAGTAAATGGATTTGGCTAGAGAATGTTGTGGCTTAGAATATCTGAATGTCGATTTCGATTGGTTGGATGCAAATTATTTGTGGCTAATACAATGTTGATTGCTAAGATAAAAGTTTTGGAAAAAGTTGTCGGTGACCAAAGGAATATTAGAGATTTGTGCCTTGACCCTAAGGTGTAATAGATGTTAACCCATCTAGATCACCAAAGGATAGTTGTTGCCTATGTGCAAGTATGCTGAGAAATTTAATGGGATTAGAAAAGTAACAAGTAGCAACCCTGAATATTATGTGGCATAGAGGATGGTTAATTGATACATGAATTATCAGATTGAATGGAATGAACTACTCGACCTTTGAGGTAGAGAATTTTAAGAATGCCGTAAGAGAGTTTGATGATTGAGAAACGAATGGGAACAAGAAATTTCAAATGTGTTGGATAATGTCGGTATAGGTGGTTGTTAGTTGGGATATAGATTGTTGGCTTATGACTTAGTGGTGCAACCTTGTCATACAGACCGAATAGTATGATTCTATAGTTATATTAAAACTATCGGAATCGTTGACCCTTGAATAGTTAACCTTGGTTATGGGTTTATGTGGGTACGAAGGAATCGGACCAGAAATTGAATCATTGGAAATTTACTTGATGGATTATTAGAACGATGAAGATCGTATGTCGGATTTGGAATTGACCGTAATGTTGATAGATCGATTTTAGTCGATTGTTGGGTAAGTCTAGAATGAGCCTCTGTGGGAATTATTTCCTTGAGGAAGACCCTGAATAGATAGACTTGACCCTAGCGACCAGTTGTTGATTTACCAATTGCTGGCTTAGCCCAATTGGCGATTCATTATTCAGACTGAATTGATACCCATAGGTTTGGGTAGAGTTCCTTAGAACTGTCGGTTGCTTGTTGGCCCTAAGAAATAGAAACTAGTATAACCCTAGTAGCCATCCACTCTAGGGGAGTCACCTGAATGATTAGGTATAGCTGTTGGTATAGCTAACCATTGAGACTGGACCGAATAATAGATGGCCGTTGGCGACCCATAGAATGACCTTGTGGCATTGAACGAGAGATGGTGATGAGTATGATCTAAGAATGATAAGTTGTAAGTATATGCTCCAATATGAACCTTAGAGATGTTCGACCCTTGAGAATTATGTGTCGGCCTATAGCGGAAAATGGAATCGTGGGATGAGACTTGATTTGTATATATCGAATAGTGAATTATTATATGAGATGGAATTGACTGCTCATGACGGAAATGTTGGATAAGTATCTATAGTCGGGTAGCTGGGTTAACCTTGACTGTTGCATAGAATTATACCCTGACTCGGATAATCGATAGTTGGTGATGTTGGATTGTATCTTTTAGAAAAGATGAATTGCCTCGGTGAAAAATATTGTTGGATTTGGGAAGGAAAATGATTGTTGTTGTGAAACCTTGATATGATTGGCTCTAAGTTAGACCCTTGATCGAATGTTAGAAATGTTATGCTTGGATGGAGATTGTCCCTGATGTTAAGTGGTGGCCTGGAAAATAATGATTGTGGCAAGGTGAATAAAGTGATAAGTCAATTGAAAGGATACTAAGTCTGATTGGAAAAGAGAGTTATATCATGGCTGATCGAATTATACTATCATGGAAGTTGGTTGAAGTACATATGTTTTGGGGACGCCTAAAATATGTGTATGGATACAGCCGAAGTGATAGGTTGCGACTGAGATAATATTGTTGGAAGAATTTATCGCACTAGCGCAGACTTTGGCTGAAATGCATATATTTTGGGGACGCCTGAAATATGTGTATGGATCCAAATGAAGTGATGTGTTGCGACCAAGATAGAATGCAAGAAAAATGTTGGTGAATCAATGAGAAGTTGCAAGTATTTGGAAAAAGAGATAGATGGATTGAATCGTTGATTGATTAAAATGATACTGTTGGACAACTATTTTGAAATGACCGAGTGGGCTGAATTGAATATTGAATTGAAGCTGAATGAGTAACTCATTGTGATTAAGTGAATCTAGTAGATGAGTTGCTTTCTTAAGTTTCGAGGACAAAACTTTTTCTGAGTGGTATATTATGTAATGCCCCGCTCTGCACGAGGCATTTGGTTGGCTTGTTGGATGGGATCAGAATGTTGGACCGTGACTTATATTGGAGATCAGGAAAATTGAGACTGATGTAGTCTTTCTTAGCTGGTTAGACGGAATGGGTATTGGAATGTGGCTCGCTGGTGGAGCTACGCTTAGTGGGATTGGAGCAGGAAGACCGTTATATAAGGCAAGTGGAACTGTCCTCCTTCCTCCTTATTCCTGCATGCTTAATAAATGGAATAATGTAATGCTATGAATATGTCCCTAATATCTCTTACCTTGAATGTTGAATAATTGTGATGCGATGCTTTAGTTGCTAAATTGATAGAGATTCATATGCTGGAAATCATTGAATGAACAATACATGAACTTTGAATTGCTGAACGAATCACACTCGAACTGCTAATGTAACATGATGCCTGAGATTGAATTGATAATATCCCTTATGCTTAAGATCGATGAAATGAATGAATCACTTGAATAATGAGATGCTGCATAAATAATACATGAGAAAAGAATTGAATATGCTATTGTCCCTATGAAATGAATGAAATGCTACAGGTCCCTTTCAAATGAATGAATACTGTTGTTCCTCCTTAGAAGGAACAAATGAGAAATGTTGCAATAAAGCAATGAATGAGAATTGATGAGGCTTGGGATCGTTGAGATCACCAAATGAAATGATGGTAATGTTGGGAATGAATAAGTCATTGAACATGACTTGAATAAGATAAATGATGATGCACTGTTGTCTTTACTTCAATATTTTGCCATGCATTTTATGTTCACGATTGAGATGGACACGCATTCGCATGGTCATAGGACAACTTATGCATAAGTGATGGGGATATGTTTTCTCGGACGGTACCCCGGGACGTTAGGGCGACCGATCCGGCCTAGGAGAAAACATTGGCGTGCCAGTAGGGGCACGGGTTTTGTGAGGCATCCTTTGGGGCTAGCTACCTTCTCTGGAGTCATCTCATTACCAATGAAGACCTATATGGCAATGTCCGTATGGTTAAACACCAGTGACCATGTAGTCAGGATGCATGCTAATGAATGTCTTATGCAGGCAGAGTAAGTATATCTGCTAACCTGTAATTGATGCAGGTATGTGGGAGTCGGCTATCGGTAAGAAATCACTTAAATGTGATAATTTAATATATGTGTTGGTTTAACTTGCATGCTTACGTTCCAAATAAGTTTGATGATGCTGTATGTAGCCTTTCAGAATGAGATCCTGCTTAACATGTTAAATTCAGTATGCTAGAAAGATGCCATGCTTTAATCATTGCTCAAACACAACATACATGCTAAGTGATGCTTGAAGTGAGAACTGTTATAACATGTTTAAGATGTTAATGTTAACGATGCCTCAATGATACCTTTTCTTGATAACACCTAGTATGCCTCAATGATGCCTTTGCATGATAACACCAAGAATGCTAAAAGATATGTCCACATGAATGCTACAAAGAATATGTTTACATGCTTCACTCTGATTATTGCCCATGAACTGCAAACTGATGCTAGGTCCCAAGTAGAAAGACCATTCTAATAAATGTTTGCTTAAATGATCACTTTAATGTTGGTTTATGCGAGTGAGTTGGATTCTACTCGCCAGTGCATAGATGATGTGCTGACCCACGTTTTGTGGGCAGGTGCTCTTGCTTGGAATATTCTACACACGAAGATTGGCTTGATTGGTTCCGCGGCATCGAAGATTTGTTGGGCATACAGAAGCTCTCCTTGTACAAGATGATGTCTTCTGTTTATAAAGGGCATAATGTATGGAACATGTAATCAGTTGTACCAGTGAGATTGTAAGCCAAGTCGGTATATCGAGTTGTAATCCATTGTATCCAAATATCAAATGTAAGCTGTATAGCATTGTTCAGTTGGGTTCCAATGTAAAGAGAGATGTACTGTAATCATTGTACTTCAATACAAGTCTTGTACTCTTCTTTAATTATCAATAAAGAGAATAAAGTTCTATATATCTCTGTGTGGCTTCAAGTTACTCTTTTTCTCCGCTGCTATAAAGAAGTGATGTACTTCTATTCAATGAGAAAGATTGTCCTCACTAACTTCAATTTGTCTGCTTCTGCCGTTGCGATGTGTTTCTATTTGAAGATAATCGATTATGTACCATCTTTGCCTAGTACAAGTGCAATACCAGACTTGTACGGCATCACGCCCAAGCGAGGACGATCGATTCCAAGAGATAAAATATGTGAAGAAATGACTCTACGAATCGGGGCGTGACAGCCAAACCCTGGAACGGCCAGACCGAGTTCGGCCAGAACTCGGCCTGGGACCGAGTTCGGCCCGAACTCGGCAGACTTGGTCCAGAACCCCCTTTGGGGCAGCAGCAGCAGTAACAACTACTCCCGAGCTTCTCCGACATCGGACGGCGCTCGTCGCACTCCGGGATCTTCTCCACATAGGTTGTGAACCTCACCCACTCCAACAAATCTCCCCCTTCACAACTATGGGGAGGACGTCGTCATCCCGACGACCTGCCTGCAGTACTCAAACTTCCCCCTTGGTAGAATCTTCGTGAACATATCAGCTCCGTTGTCATCTGTATGCACCTTCTCAAGCTCCGCGTCCTTCTTCTCAACCACATCCCGTATCCAATGATACCGAGTCTCGATGTGCTTGGACCGGCTATGAAACGTCTGATTCTTCACAAGATGGATAGCACTCTGACTGTCGCAAAGCAAAGTATACTGCTCTTGCTTCAGTCCCATTTCCTGCAACAGCTTCTTCATCCACAACAGCTCCTTGCAAGCCTCCGTCGCCGCAATGTATTCCGCCTCCGTCGTCGACAAGGCAACACACTTCTGCAACCGCGACTGCCACGACACTGCTCCTCCCGTAAACATCATCACGTAGCCTGAAGTCGATCGCCTCGTGTCTACATCTTCAGCCATATCAGCGTCGGTATACCCAACCAGCTTCGGCTCGTCACCACCAAAGGAAAGTCTCCAACCAGCAGTGCCCTGAAGATATCGTAGAATCCACTTGACCGCACTCCAGTGTACCCTTCTAGGATTCGAAAGATACCTGCTAACCGTACCAACTGCATGAGCAATATCTGGCCTCGTACACACCATGGCATACATAAGGCTTCCCACAGCTGAGGCATATGGAACCCGCTCCATATCTTCCTTTTCGTCCTCGGTAGATGGACACTGCTCCTCAGTGAACTTAAAGTGAGCCGCGAGGGGGGAACTCACTTTCTTCAACCCGTCCATCCCGAAACGCTGAAGTACCCGGTGAATATACTTCTTTTGGGACAAGTGTAGCAGCTTGGACTCTCTCTCTCGGCTGATCTCCATCCCAAGAATAGTCTTCGCTGCGCCCAAATCCTTCATAGAGAAGGTCGCGCCCAGTTGGCGCTTCAACTCCGCTATCCTAGTGGCATTCCGACCCACTAATAGCATATCATCAACATAGAGCAATAAGATGATAAAATCATCATCGGCAAAATACCTCACAAATGTACAATGGTCCGACGTCGTCCGTGCATAACCATGCTCCCCCATAAACGACTCGAACTTTCTGTACCACTGCCTCGGAGCCTGCTTCAGACCATACAAGCTCTTCCTCAACCGGCAGACCAAATGTGACTTGCCCTTCTCACAGAATCCCTTCGGCTGCTCCATGTACAACTCCTCCTCAAGGTCACCGTGGAGGAACGCCGTCTTCACGTCCATCTGCTCGACCACCAAGTCGAAACTGGCTGCTAATGCTAGCACCACCCGAATAGACGAATGTTTGACGACAGGCGAAATGATTTCATTATAATCCACGCCTTTCCGCTGACCGTAGCCCTTGACTACCAGCCTCGCTTTGTATCGAGGGCGAGTAGCATCATCCGTCTGCTTCACTCTGAACACCCATCGATTCTTCAAAGCCTTCTTGTCCTTTGGCAACCGCACCAGATCATAAGTAGAATTGGTGTGCAAGGAACTCATCTCCTCCTGCATAGCCACCATCCACTCCTGCATGTGTTCGTCTTCCATAGCCTCTGCGAAACTTTCGGGCTCTCTCCCGTCAGTCAATAGCACATACTCATCCGGCGAGTATCTCGTAGATGGTTGACGATCCCTGTTGCTCCTTCTCAGTGGAGCCACTGGTACTGGCTGTATACCGACAGCCTCCTCCCCTTCAGGAACTGCCTCTCCGGCATGCTCATCCTCCTGAGGGACACCCTGACCACCATCAGCAGGCTGATGATCAAGGTTGGGAGCAACTCCATGTACCGGCTCCCCCATAACTGGATCCTCCGCGATGTCCTCTGGAAACTGCTCGAAGCGAAATGACTCTAACTCAGGCAATTCCTCAGCCTCAGAAGGCGTCTCGGAATCCTGAGTGTTGGTCATGGTCTGATCCTCGACGAACACCACGTCCCTGCTTCTGTAGAGCTTTCCTTCCACTGGGTCGTAGAGTCTATAGCCAAACTCATCCCGACCGTAGCCGACAAAGACGCATCGCCTCGTCTTTGGCTCAAGTTTGGTCCTCTCGTCCTTCGGTACATGCACGAAGGCCTTACAACCAAACGCCCGCAGGTGACTGTATGACGGCTCCTTGCCGTACCATACTTTGTCAGGCACATCACCCTGCAAAGGAGCACTAGGAGACAAATTAATAATATAAGCAGCTGTGAGAAGAGCCTCACCCCAATAACTGCCCGGCAAGTTTGCTTCTGACAGCAAACACCGCACCCTCTCCATCAGTGTCCTGTTCATGCGCTCCGCTACACCATTGAGCTGAGGTATCTTTGGCGGAGTCTTCTGGTGTCGTATCCCTTGCTCTCTGCAATACGCATCAAAGGGACCGATGTATTCGTCGCCATTGTCGGACCGAACACACAACAACTTCTTGCCCGTCTCCCTTTCAACGGAGGCCTAAAACTCCTTGAAAGTAGGCAGCACCTGATCCTTGGTCTTTAAGACATAGACCCAAACCTTCCTGGAACAGTCATCAATAAAAGTCACAAAGTAAGAAGCACCACCAAGAGATTTTACCTTCATAGGACCGCAGACATCCGAGTGAATCAACTCGAGCAACGCCGGCTTCCTCGAACTTGGGTGACTTTGGAAAGACACCCTATTTTGCTTCCCAGCCAAACAGTGCGTGCATTTCTCCAACTTTGTAGACTTGAGCCCCGGAATCACTTTCCTGTTCACCAAGTAGCTCATCCCCTTCTCGCTGATATGGCCGAGCCGCCTGTGCCACAACTCGGTAGACGCGTCACTGACTGCATTCACCTCCTGTGCCCCCTCTGCGCTCCCCTCCATATAGTAGAGACCGGACTTCTTGCTTCCTCTGGCAATCACCATCGAACCTCTGGAAAGCTTCCACTGACTATTCCCGAAGAGACTAAAGAATCCCTCGTCATCCAACCTTCCAACCGACACCAGGTTGAAACAGATATCAGGGACATGACGAACATCCTTGAGAACGAGAACCTCACCCGTCTTCATTCTCAAATGCACATCTCCAACGGCAACCGCCTTCGACACATCTCCGTTGCCCATCTTCAACACGCCACAGTCGCCTGTCGTGTAAGTGGCAAACAGTGCCCTATTGTGAGATACATGTGCTGAAGTCCCTGAGTCCACCAGCCAAGAATTGTCATCGCAGGCGAGGTTAGTAATGACCTCATCACCTACGACGATCACATCGCCTCCATGCATCGAGGCCGCCGCTGTAGTGTTCTCTTCTTGCTTCCCCTTGTCGCCCTTCTTCTCTCTCTTCCAAGCGAAACAATTCCGCTTGATATGGCCCTTCTTACCGCAATGATAACACTCTGAGTCCTCGTACCGACCTTTGGACTTCCCCCTGCTCTTGTCTCTGCCACCACCTGGACCCCTGCTTTTGCCCCTTCCGCGGCTCTCTGAAACCAATGCCTCTGAGTGGTGGGATGTGGATGAAGTGCCCTGAGAACGTCTTCGCATCTCTTCATTCAACACCCCGCTCTTGGCAAACTCCAGACTGACCACGCCCTCTGGAGCAGAAGCGATCATAGATACTCGTACGGTCTCCCACGAGTCTGGCAAGGTACACAGCAGCCACAGTCCCTGAACTTCGTCGTCGAACTTGACTCCCATAGAAGACAGCTGGTCAACGACGCCCTGGAACTCACTCAAGTGATCCGAAATAGACGCCCCATCCTTGTACCGCAGACCCATCATCGTTCGGATCAGGAACAACTTGTTTACCCCGGTCTTCTTCGCATACAAGGATTCCAGCTTATCCCACAACGTCTTCGCGTGCTCAATATTGGCAACGTGGTTGTACACGTTCTCATCAACAAACTGCCGTATGTACCCACACACCTGTATGTGCTCGAACGTCCAGTCCTCCTCGGATTTATCACTGGGCCTCTCGGTTGCAAACACAGGTAGATGCAGCTTCTTGACAAATAGCAAATCCTTCATCTTGCTCCGCCAATAATGATAGTTTGTGCCATTAAGGTTCACCATGCGCACCGGCTTCGCGTCCATCTCTCCTCTCTGGTTCCTCTGTCAACTCCTGACACCCTTTGAACCCAAAGCTCTGATACCACTCTGTTGGGAAAGAAGCGCGGAAACCTTTTCCCAAACCGGAGAGTACCTGCGAGAGGACCGAGCAATACAACGCACGAACCCAAAAATAGCCACACAAAAACAATCACGCAGACACAGAGAATTTTTGACGTAGAAACCCTTGCGGAAAAAAACCACGGGACGATCGGAGTCCAACCCTGAGAAGCCTCCACTAATGGAATAGAAGAAATACACCCTCTACAAACTCCTCCCGATCCAAATCGGATCCCCACAACACTCAGAGATAAGAACAATGATTACAAGGCTACGAAGAGCGAGAACGACGAGTAGAGATTATCCGAACACGATCTCCTTCGAACAGCGACCTTCAATCCTCCGTCTACTTCTCCGAAGTTGTAATGGCACTCTTGCCTCCTTCTCTCTCAAACTTGTGTTGTCCAATGCGATTATACGATCATGAATTAGGGTTGAGAAAACTCAATATATCTCCCTAATCCCGCAACCAACCTAGACCGTTGGATTAGATCCAATGATGAAAACTCATCCTGAAATCCGCTTCAGCCCCCCGACACACAGAGTTCGGCCAGAACTCTGTGTGGGACAACCAGCACTGGGTGGCCAAACCCTGGAACGGCCAGACTGAGTTCAGCCAGAACTCGGCCTGGGACCGAGTTCGGCCCGAACTCGGCAGACTTGGTCCAGAACCCCCTTTGGGGCAGCAGCAGCAGTAACAACTACTCCCGAGCTTCTCCGACATCGGACGGCGCTCGTCGCACTCCGGGATCTTCTCCACATAGGTTGGGAACCCCACCCACTCCAACATAATTTAGGATGCAGGACTTCAATCCATCGTAATAGGTGTTTCGGAAAGTGGAAAACAAAGTTATAAGGAGAGGCGGTCTCGTCTTGTTGTTGTGGTTGAGGTGCAGTTGGTGCAGAGAGAGGAAGTGATGGTCTTGTTGTATAAGTGAGTTCCAGGACTTGCATACGCATCTGAATTTTTGAAGGGTCTTTGCGGGGAGCCTGGCAAGTATCAGGATCAGGACGTCGTCGATCGGGAAGTCGACGGCCACCAGTGGCTTTGGCTTTACTTTGGCAACAAGATCAAGCCTGGTGGGATTGGAAGCAGCACAATGCTGGGCTTCAATTTCATCGTAGAAGCGATTTTGATGCTGCTGCTGCTGTAGAATTGATCATAGAAGCCATCCATAACAATCAATCAGAGGGGGGAAAGAAAAACTTTAAAATCTCGCAAAAGAAAGTTCTGATCTCACAAGAAGAAGTTGGTCTTCGTTCATTCCTTCACATCTCTTGTTCTCTTGTTCCATCGACCCTCACTCTCTATAAATCTCTACGGTTGGTTCTGCCTTCTGCCAACCTGCTGTAGAATTGACCCCCTTTCTCTTCCTGCTGTAGAATTATGATTATATACTATAACTATAATAAACAAACAAACAAAAATCTAACCGTTGTTTTGTTTTTAAATCCCCTTAGACTTTGTCACGTGATTTCTTTTTTGATGTAGGATTGACCGGAATTCCACTTCTATCTATATACGGTACCAGAGCAATTAAATTTAAAATATAGTCTAGCGTGCAATTAATTAACTTTTCGAAACAAAAACAAAAATTATACCCTCGTGTGAATTCAGCTCTCAACCTACGAAAAGGTAGGGATTCAGCAACGACAATCTCTTATCCCAGTGAGTAATCTTAACAACTATTCAAATTCTTCTCCTCGAGTTAAGGTTAGGGTTTTCTTTTCTTTTCTTTTCTTGGGCAGCATGAATCGTAAAGTAAGTTGAATGTGTGATTTTGATGGTCTTGTGGTCAAAAAAAGAATAAGAGATTTTTCTTGCTTATCTACGACCCTGTCATCTTCTCTTTCACTAAACTGCAAAGCCTATCTACAACACTGTCATCTTTCACAAAAATTCAAAAATGAAATTCGAGACCCCTACCATTATAATTAATCTACTCAAATAAATTTTATAAACAAATGTCCATTGATCTATTAGCGTTTGAGAAACCATCAACATACACTGCCAAATCGGAGTTCCGTAGAAGAAAATTCACTGAAAATACTGTTTAGCAGTTGCATTGTCAACATAGAATAAAGAGGAGCACAATCATTGGAAAATTTCAAATCACCAATTTTAAGTAAGTTTGAGAATTTCACCAAGAACGCTTGCTACTGAGCTGATCCGCAAAGCCTAGCTCGGCCACGGCCAGACCATGCTTTCAGTGTAAGGAGCGGCTTTCTCCTCGACATCGACATGAGACGCATCTAGCTCATGCTTGTCGAAGCTTCCTGTCCGAGGATCGTAGTAATGTTTCCTTCCTTGTCGTCCCCAGGATATCACGATCCTCCCATTGTGGTCAGTTATCAGTGGTTGTGCCTTACTAAAAGGGCCAATCTGTTCAAGTATATACGTCAAATCGACGACATATTGTTTCACCCATTTGTTGGAGTGGTTCTTCTTCCTGTCCTCCTCCTTCATCAGAAGCCATATGTTCAAATGCAGTATGGGCATATACGGTAAAGGTGGTACGGGAGTAGGTATCTCGTCTGCGACACAGATGCGTCCTTCCGAGGCAAAAACATGTGATTTGGGTCGGACCGCAGGTCTGGAGCTTACCTCCGGATGCAAAATGACACTGAATTTCTCCTCCCTCAGATCGAAAGAGAGAGCGACGACCTCCCGGTCATCTATCGTCTCGGATGCCCAAATTATGGCTCCGTCGACTACAACAGGCAAGGAGTCATAGTAGGGTTGGACGGGAGGATCATCGATCGGCTTCCAACCCTCGCTTCCGCCGCCGCCTAGGTAACACACTTCGCATCCGAATCCGACTGTATAAATGGTGTCGGGATCGCGGTCAAAGAATCGGACCGCCTTGTACACCCCGGTCGAAGCGTCAAAACCAAGGGCGGCCTGCGGAAGCCAAGCTGGAGTGTCACAGGTCATGGGGAGGGGTCTCAGTTTTCTGATAGTGGGGTTTACTATGAAGAAGCTGTCACTACTGTAGAGGCCGAGCAAGCCGTTGCAGGAGTTTGTGATGGAATATAATCGATCTCCTAGGTGTCGAGGGATATCGATCTTGTAAGGCGTTGTTGTATCAGAGTGTTGGTGCTGAATACAAACACTCAGAAGGTGCCGAGCACACAAACAGGGGAATGAAAGAGTTGGTATAAACTGAGATGCTTGTATTCGTTATTTTCAACGTTACAAGTAATGCCTATTTATAGGTGAAAGAAACAAACTAACAGTAAAAAGGTGGAGCTAATGGCTCCTACTAACATGCTTATTCACATAAACCAAGTCATGCACACAAGGTGATGGCTGAAGAATAGGGATGTGATGAGAACAGGATTAAGTCCAACAAATCACCCCCCTAATCCTGTTGTATTGACTTCACCTCCATTACGTCGGATCTGGAATCACGTTCACAATGCCTATCCCTTTCCTCATTTCCACGAACTTCACTCGTCCGAGTGCCTTCGTGAGTATGTCGGCGAGCTGCCCATCCGTGCCAACATGCTCGACACCGATACTTCCGTCCTTGATCCATTCACGAATGACATGAAACCGAGTGTCGATGTGCTTACTCCTTTCATGGTGCACTGGATCCTTGCTGAGTGCTATCGCTGACTTGTTGTCGACACGAAGGGTAACCTTCTGTGGATCCTTGCCGAGCATCTCTGCCAGAAGTCTGCTGAGCCAAACTGCTTGACAGGCTGCAGTTGCCGCTGCAATGTACTCCGCCTCACAAGAAGATAGCGCCACTATCTTCTGCTTCTGCGACGCCCATGTGATGATGTTGGAGCCGAGGAAGAAAACCGTCCCTGTGGTGCTTTTTCGATCGTCGATGTCGCCCGCTAGATCACTGTCGCTGTAGCCGACGAGCGTTGCATCAACAGCTCCGGATCGGTACACGCATCCGTACCCGACTGTCCCACGTATGTATCGTAGGATTTGCTTTACGGCGGCCCAATGTTGCTCACCTGGCGCCTCCATAAACCTACTTGTGATCCCGACTGAAAAAGCAATGTCGGGACGAGTGTTTACCAAGTATCGCAAGCTGCCGATCAAGCTTCGGTACTTGGTTGCGTCGACCGGTTTTCCGCCGGTCGTCTTTCCTAGCTTCAACCGGGCCTCCATCGGAGTGTGGCATGGGTTGCATGCCTCCATACCTGCAAGCTTCAATATCTTGGTGGCATACCTTGATTGGCACACCGTTATCATCTGCTCTTCCTGCTTTACCTCAATGCCCAAGTAGTAGCTCAGGAGTCCGAGATCACTCATTTGGAAGAGTTCTTGCATCTGCTTCTTGAACAGTTCGATAACGCCCGCACCCGTGCCAGTGATGATCAGATCGTCGACGTAGACACCGACCAATAGCCGAGTGTCGGAGCTGCCCCTTCGGTACAGAGCGTGATCCAGCTCGCATCGCTCGAACCCGAGTGACACCAATGAGGTGTCGAGCTTGGCGTTCCAAGCACGCGGTGCCTGGTGTAGTCCATACAACGCTTTTCGAAGTTTGAGTACCTTGTGCTCGTTCTCCTTGTCGACAAAACCTGCGGGTTGATGAACGTATACCTCCTCCTTCAAGTCGCCGTTGAGGAACGCCGACTTCACGTCCATATGGTGAACCTTCCACTGTCGGTCGGCAGCCACCCCGATTAACAGCCGCACCGTTTCAAGCCGAGCAACGGGCGCGAACACCTCATCGAAGTCGATGCCTTGCCGCTGCACGTACCCCTTCGCCACGAGCCGAGCTTTGTGTTTTACTACATTTCCTGCAGAATCATGTTTCACCTTGAAGACCCACTTGAGCCCGATCGCTCTATGGCCGGCAGGAAGTGTTGAAAGCTCCCAAGTGTTGTTGCTTTGGATGGACTCCATTTCAGCATCCATGGCGCTCTTCCATACACCTTCATTTAGCGCCTCCTCTACAGTTGCAGGCTCCTCTGCAGCAGAGAGGCAGAGCCCGCTGTACTCCAGCTCGCAGGCGGGCGTATTTTCATAGAGGCTCTCCAACGTCTTGTACCGTAGCGGCACCCCCTCAGTGTCGGATGTCCCACCTGTTGGAGGAGAGACGAAACCGTCATTGATACTTACTGCCGGTACGGGCGTTGGTGGAGACATTGGTGTTGATGGTGTCAACGGAGTTGGTGGAATGGTCAGTGTAGCCGGCGTTTGCTGCGCTGCACCTTGAGCCCCGGATGCTGACACTGTCGTTCCTGGCTCTGGAACAGGATCCGTGGAATACACCACCGAGAAATCCTCGTCCATTCTGTGCACTCCGTTACTCACCTCCCAGTTCCACCTGCGACCTTCCTCGAAGATGACGTCACGAGTGATGTAGAGACGCTCGGCCACCGGGTCATACACTCGGTATGCCTTAGTGCCGTCCTCGTACCCTAAGAACACACCCGGGCGTGCTCTGTCGGAGAGCTTGGTAACGCCCGGACCGACGACCTTGACGTGAGCCACACAGCCGAAGGTTCGAAAGTGCTCCACGCTTGGCTTCTTCTTTCTCCACGCTTCATATGGAGTGCAGCCCTGAAGATTTCTTGTCGGCGACCGATTCAGTATATAAACAGCCGTCTTCACTGCTTCTCCCCAGAACATGACCGGCACGCCCATGCTTTTCATCAGGCTGCGAGCCATTTCGACGACCGTTTGATTTCGACGCTCGACGACTCCATTTTGTTGCGGGGAGTATGGTGCCGTAGTGTTCCTCCTGATGCCATACTCGTTGCAGAAGGTGTTGAACTCGACCGAGTTGAATTCGCCACCACGATCGGTACGGAGCGCCTTGACTTTGACATCATGCTCGTTTTCGGCAAGAGCTTTGACCTTTTTGAAAGCCTTGAATGCATCCTCCTTGCTCCTGAGAACCTCCAGCCACATGTATCTGCTGTAGTCGTCAACAATCAACATAAAGTACCTGTTGTTGCCGATCGTGGCTGGAGTGATGGGACCGCACAAGTCTGAATGGAGGAGGTCGAGAACGCGTTTCGAGCGATACGTCGTTGCACGAGGGAATGGAGTGCGGTGCATCTTACCAAGAATACACCCTTCACAGAATTGCTCCATCCGATCAATGGTCGGCATGCCACGCACCATGCCCTTTGCACCGAGTTCATGAAGGGCACGGAAATGAAGGTGACCATACCGAGAGTGCCACCGCCATGCCACGTCAGTGTTGCTAGCGAGGAGGCACACAGGTACTCCCAAGTTGAGATCCACGGTATAGAGCCGGTTGTTCCTTCGCAGCACTCGGGCCAACAAGAGTCGCTGCCGGTCGTACAAACATAGCTCGCCGTTCTCGATAATGATCTTGCACCCATTTTCATCAAGTTGCCCTAGGCTCATGATGTTGGTGCGTAGTTGCGGAATGTAGTAGACATCCGAGAGAACCCGATGCTCTCCATTCCTACAAGTGAACAACACGACGCCGCGCCCCTGGATATGAACAACGGAGCCATCTCCAAATTTTACCGTACCTCGTACCGATTTGTCGATCTCAGAGAGCATCTTCTGATCCCCCGTCATGTGGTTGCTTGCCCCCGTGTCGAGGTACCAATGGTCGTCATTTGTGACCATCGGAACTACGCGTTCCTCATTCAGGAACACGTTCGGTACTCCTTTTTTCGCCTTGTCGTTGATGCCGACCGTGGTAAGCAGGAGAGCCGGCGGCTCCTCCTCTATCCGAGCGATGTGTGCCTCGTTCGCCTTGCGATCACGGTCGCGCTTGGCCTTCCTGCACTCTTGGGCCCAATGGCCAGGGATGCCACAGTAGCGGCACTCGCCTTTTCGTCGTTGGTCTGAACCACCGCTGCTGCCTGCAAACGATCGGTTACCTCCGGACGTCTTTTGCTTGGAGATGCCTTTACCTCCCTTGTCACCACCCCCGGACGAGCCCGGGCCACGCCCGCGCTCCCGCTGCTTCTGCCGGGCTTGCCATTCTTCCTCAGTGAAGAGTAAGTGACCACCGGCAGGTTGATGATCCTCGAGATCGCCACGCTCCTCGACGACTAGTAGCCGTCCCGTGATGTCCTCTATCGAGAGGGTCTTCAGATCCACAAGCGATTCGATCGCCATGGCCATCTGCTTGTATGCACGCGGTACGCTCCGAAGGAACTTGAGTACCGCCGTGTGCTCCGTGACCGGATCACCGAGCAATTCGAGATCGTTGACGAGCGCCGTGAGTCGAAGGCCGAACGACTCCACCGTCTCGCCGTCTTTGAACGTGAGACGTTCGTACTCCAAGCGTCGCGTCTGCGCCTTGGCCTCCCGAACACGCTCGGTACCGATCCGCATGATCTTGAGCGTGTCCCACGCCTCCTTGGCCGTTGCCTTCGTACCGAGAGTGCGAATCAACTCCGGAGGGATTGCTCTGAGTAGAGCGGACATGGCTCGCCGATCGTCCCGACAGTCGCTGCTGCCTTCGCCAATGCCGTCCTCGACGACGTTCCACAGGCCTTTCGCCTGCAGTTGGACTTTCATGAGGATCGCCCACTCCGCATAGTTGGTACGCGTGAGGGGCGAGAAGTGCGCTGCATTCTCTCCCTCGAAGACGATGCGCTCGACGATGCGTGTCTCACCATCACCAGCTTGCGATGATGACGACCCGCCGGTGTTCTTCACAGGGCTACCCGCAACTCCTTGCTTCTCCATTTGTCGAAGCAAATCGAACACCAAATGGCTCTGATACCACTTGTTGGTGCTGAATACAAACACTCAGAAGGTGCCGAGCACACAAACAGGGGAATGAAAGAGTTGGTATAAACTGAGATGCTTGTATTCGTTATTTTCAACGTTACAAGTAATGCCTATTTATAGGTGAAAGAAACAAACTAACAGTAAAAAGGTGGAGCTAATGGCTCCTACTAACATGCTTATTCACATAAACCAAGTCATGCACACAAGGTGATGGCTGAAGAATAGGGATGTGATGAGAACAGGATTAAGTCCAACACAGAGGAGGAGGAGGAATAATTTATGATGCAGTCCAATTCTTCACCATGGAGGGGACAGAAAGTTGTACACAAAATTTTTACAAGGGGAGGCGGCGATTTCTTGTTGTTGTCGCTGAGGTGCAGTTGGTGCAGAGAGATGAAGTGATGGTCTTGCTGTATCAGTGAGTTCCAGGACTTGCAGACGCATCTGAATTTTAGAAGGGTCTTTGCGGGGAGCCTGGCAAGTATTAGGATCAGGACATGGAACGGGAAGTCGACGGCCACCGGTGGCTTTGGCTTTGGCTTTACTTTGGCAACAAGATCAAGCCTGGTGGGATTGGAGGCAGCACAATGCTGGGCTTCAATTTCATCATAGAAGCGATTTTGATGCTGCTGCTGCTGATGCTGTTGAATTGATCATAAAAGCCATCCATAACAATCAATCAGAAGGGAAAAAAAAAAACTTTAAAATCTCGCAAGAGTAAGTTCTGATCTCACAAGATGAAGTTCGTCTTGTTCCTTTCCTTCACATCTCTTGTTCTCGTGTTCCATCGGCCCTCTCTCTTTCTATCAATCTCTACCACGGTTGGTTCTGCCTTATGCCAACCTGCTGTAGAATTGAACCCCTCTCTTTCTCTCTCTTTGCCAACCTGCTGTAGAATTATGATTATATACTACAAAAACAAAAAATTCTGACCGTTGTTTTGTTTTAAATTTAGAAATCTTTGCAAAATCTTTCAATTTTATATTGGAATTCTTCCTGACTCTCTCGTTTTTATTAGGTGTTTTAAATTTAGAAATCGTTGCAAAATCTTCTAATCTTATTTCGGAATACTATAATTCAGCGTGCCTTTCTCTCTTTTATTAGGTAAGATGCTGTTGCCAGTTTTAGGTGCGCCGTTTTGACGGTGATAGTATATTTTGAAATTTATTTGAGACCTAAAATTTAAATATACCTATAATATATATATATATTTTTTTTTTTTTTGAAGAAAGTGGTACTTTATTGATATGTAAAAAAAGAAAACAGTTACAGTGGACTTACACCCTCAACATATATCTCACACGATCAATATATGGTCAGCCTTCCATACATTTGATGTCACTTTCGATATTGTGTATAATTCCTTTTATGGACATTGTCTGTTTATCAAAAATTCTTCGATTCCGTTCTCGCCACACGTGCCACACGGCTGCCAGAAGTCTAAGTCTTATCTGTCGGAATATAGTGGCCCCCTTGTTTTCCATCGCCTGTACTTCCTCAATGGTCTCTTGTAAACCCCCTCGACTCATACTGTTCAGGTGCATCTGATTTCTCATTTTCTGCCATATGAGACTTGTGACTTGCATTGGAAGAACAAATGGTCCCTGGTTTCGATCTCATTGCCACATAGCACACAGTAGCTGTCTGGAACATGTATGTGAAATTTAATGAGTCTCTCCTTGGTGAGCAGGCGATCTTTGATAGCTTTGTACATGCATTGTTTCATTTTCGAAGCAGCTCCTTTAGTAGATACTATATTGGCCCAATCTACCGTTGGGGCCGTATGCCGCTGTTGTTCATAGGCAAGTTTATGTGAGAACGTGCCTAGAAGCATCCCCTCCCATACCCATCCGTCTGCTGTTCCGTCCTTCTCGATAGGAATCCCCTTGATCTCTTCTTGAAGCCATTGTTTGACGAACCTATCTGTTATATGCCACTCTCCATTAGTGATGTATTTGCTGACCTTGTCCATGTTGCCGAGAATCTCGAACGTGGGCCAGCCTAATCTTTCTATCAGGCTCTCCTTGCTGATCCATGGGTCCGCCCATATTTTCGTGTCCTGTCCATTACATATGACCCGCTTCAATCTTTGCTTCAGTGTCGGTCGTTGCTTCAGCATAAGTTTGTACGTGACCGATACATTGTTATCGACTTTCATCACCCAGAAATTTCCATCCTTGTCATATCTGCTAGATGTCCAAAGCACCCACATGGACTTGCCTTCCAAATATCTCCAAGCAAGCTTGAGGATGGCGACGTCGCGAAGTGTCCGTAGTGATCGCATGCCGATGCCTCCCTCCTTCTTTCTCTGGCACAACTCCTCCCAAGCAATAGTATGCATTCCGCCCCTCCAAACAACGTTAGCACATAATTTTTCTATTTTGTGCATTTTCTTTATTGGAATGATAACGGCCTGGAGCCAGTACGCAGTGATCGCCAATATTGTTGATTGAACGAGTTCGATTCGGCCACCAAACGAGAGTAACTGCGACTGCCATCCTTTCAGCATACTTTGGACATATTGAACTAGCCCAGTACAATCACTGTCGGTGGCGTAATTAACTGTAAGCGGAACTCCAAGATATCGGACTGGGAGTTGTCCCTTGTCTATTCCCAAGCAGTTTGTCCAGTGGTCTTGCTGCGGGCAATCCTTACTGAAATATATTTGTGATTTGTTTTTGTTAAGAACCAATCCAGTAGCATGGCCAAACTCCGCGAGAACCCGGCCGAGGTTCTCAACTCCTTTTTCTGTCGGCTCCATGAAAACTAACAAGTCGTCAGCATATATGAGATGCGAAACAATTGGCGAGACTCGTCGATACAGGGGGCTTATTAGTTTCATGTGTACCGCCAAGTCCAACAAATAGGTAAAGTGCTCCATCACTATAGTGAATAGGTATGGTGATAGTGGATCACCCTGCCGGATGCCTCTGTTGCTCCCAAAAAATCAGTGTGGCTGACCATTTATGATGATAGAAAATATAGGTGTGGATATGCATTCTTCTATACGGTCCACCCACCAGTTATCAAACCCCATCCTCCTCATGGTCTCGCAAACGAATTTCCTGTTTACCATATCGTATGCCTTGCGAAGGTCAAGTTTTTAGCACCCTTTCTTCCCACCCGGCTTGTTGAACTCTTGTACTAACTCATGGGCGAGTAGACAATTTTCTGCAATGGATCTCCCCTTAATGAATGCTGATTGGTTGGGAGAGATGAGTTCTGTCATGATGTCCTTCATCCTACTGTACATCGCCTGCGTGATAATTTTATAGATGAAATTGCAGCAAGCAATTGGTCGAAAGTCTCCTAATTCGGTAGCTCCTTCCTTTTTGGGTATCAATGTAAGGAATGTATGATTCACCTCCTTCAACAGTCTTCCAGTTAGGAAGAAATTATGTACCACTTGGTAAATGAGTCCCTTTAGTTTTTTGTAGAATTGAGCATTGAACCCATCTGGGCTGAGTGTTTTATTTGGATCAGCCTTCATGATGATGTTCTCTATTTCTGCCATTGTCACCTGTTTTCTTAGCAATTTGTTTCCTTCTTCGGTTACAATTTGCTTGGGGATGAGATCGGGGAAATCCTCTACGTATTCTTCTTGGTTATAAAGATGGTAATAGTAGTGTATAGCTTCTTGTTGCATTTGGCCCTCATCTCTGACTTTTTTCCTTTGTCATTAGCGTTGTTGTGTTGGCGGGCCCTAATGGTAGCACAGAAAAATTTCGAGCACCGATTGCTATCTTTAAGCCACGCACACTTTGCCCTTTGTTGGAGATGAGTCTCTTCCAGTTGTCGCAGTCGCCTAACCTCTTCTTGGATGCATACTTCTTCGGCTATGTACGCAGTAACGTTAGGAGCTGCTTGTATCTTGTCTTGGACTTCCTGAAGTAAGCGTTCCTTATCGGCCAGTATTGGCCGCGGTCTCACTTTGTCCCATTCCCAAATAGCCTTCTTGATGCCTTTCAATTTCTGTGTCAGCATGAATTGGGGGCTACCGCTTATTTGGACGGCCACTGCTCTGTCTACCATTTAGTGGTATCCCTCCATCTCTGGCCATGAGTTGCAGTATCGGAACGGTCGTCTTTTAGTAGGCGTCGTGGCTTCTAGCTTAATAAGGATGGGGGTATGATCACTTGTATACCGCTGTGTAAGCCTTCCGCGAGAATCAGAAAAAACATGTCTAACCACTTGTTATTACATATTGCTCGATCCAGCTGGCAAGCTACCCATCTTGATGCGGATCGGTTATTCCAGGACAAAAGGTGGCCCTTTCTGTTGACACACCTCAATCCCGAACCCAAGAGGCAGTTCTGGAAATCCTCAAGAATAGATTCTGGTACTAGCCGGCCCCCTATCGTCCCCGTTGTGCTTAGTATAGCATTGAAATCGCCGCATAATAATAGCGGAATGTCATCACCTATCATTGTCGCAATGTGAACAATATCTTCCCATAGCTTGAACCTTCTTCGTCTATTATTTTGTCCATATACCGCTCCCAGTTTGACATTAAGACCTCCTTTGTTAGTGAAATTAATAACTATAATTTGGTCGGTTAGATGCATTACCTGGCCTGACCATATATGCGAGTCCCATTGGACCCAGATTTGAGCCATCTCACAATGTTGTAGGTTGTGGACAGATTCCCAATTTTGAGGTGTCCGTTGCAGAAGTCTAGCTTCTGATTTAATCTTACTCTCGATGATAGCAACTATAGAGCATTTGTTTCTTCTGATGACACTTTGTATCTCCTTCCACCGGCCAATGGAATTGGCCCCCCTAACGTTCCATGTGAGGAACGTCATCTAGAACCTTGGTTGTCCGTCCTTGTGATGCTCTGGCTTGCTCCTGGACGAGGGGAGTCTGCCATGTTCTTGTCTGTTCCACTGGTGCTCGCACGTCTTTGTAGCAAGTTCTATTGCGGATTTGCGGCAGTGAGTGCTTTTGCTTGTGTGGGATTATCTGTGCTATTGCTCGTGTTTATTGGATCTTCATGCGGCTGCATATTGTAGTCATCCCGATTATGATGAGTTTTGGTAACCTTCGAGTCTCTTGGTCCTCTTGTGTCCTTCTTTCCCTGCATGAGTTGTCATGGGTCATTGTGTTGGCTGTTCATGCCCACGAATGATCCTTCATACAATACTAAAGTAGCTTCATCATTCACCTTCTCTGTTTGATTTTGCTCCGGTTCCGATCTCTTCCCTAACATAGATGATGTTGTTGAGTGCTCCCTTCGCATTGCAATATTATCCGCCTCTTTTAGCACATCCTCCATGTTGTCTTCATGTACATTGTTTGTTTGTATTAGTTCTTCTCCTTTCTTCATGCCACCGCCCTCTTCATGTTGTGACTGATGTGTTTCTGTACAACCTTCATTTTCTTCTGTATCATAGCAGTGAGTTTTCATATGGCCGAAGCACTGGCATTTCGTACAAGAAGGGGGGACCCTATCGTATTCGACATTCTGAGTAATCCATTCTCCATTCGGGAGGACGAGATCGATCTTTCGTGGTAGTTCTCCCCCTGCTTCAATCTCTACAAATACACGGGCATAAGATAGTCTCTGCCATCTGGTCGTGAGCAGATCTGTTCCAATAAGTTTACTAATCATGCTTGCTGATTTCATTATTGATGGGTTGCTCCATAGTTGCGGTGATAACCAAGGTAGATGAATCCAAACCGGGATTGCCGTTAGCTGATCCTTCTCAAAACTCGATGCTAGATTCCATCGCTTGAGCACTACTAATCGCCCATCGAATGTCCATGGTCCCCCCTTAGCACCCTCTCAAGATCCTCTGCTAAGTAGAATTTGACGAAATAGGAGCCATTCTCGCGAGAGAATATTTCCATGTCTCCTTTTGGTCGCCACACTCGGGTTGCAAACGCCCGCAATTGGCCATAGAACAGTTTGTTGCCCATCACATATAGAATAAGTGTGTGCTTCCAATATTCTGTAGTTTCCTATAAATCATCCGTCGTAATTTCTACTACTCTCCTTCCGTTGATAACACTCGGTTCGATATATTGGAGTTCGACTTCCTCCTGCACCACCGTAGGTTTACAGATGTCCGCCTAGGATACCGGCTTTGGCATTGATCTTGGCACGTTTTGTGTGTTCCCTCCTTGGTTTGATGTGTTTTGCGTGTTCCCACCTTGGCTGGATGTGTTTTGCACGTTCCCACCTTGGTTTGTTGAGTTCTGTCCCTTTCCTTCTTTGCTTGGTATGTCATTGTTCGTAATTCTTCCTCTAGGGCTACCATTGGCTTCAGCCCTACGCGTATTCTCCTTAGGAGAATTCCTTCTACCTCCTGCTTGCCGATATGCCATGTGTAGGAATCCTAGAGGGGGGGTGAATAGGGTCAAGCTAACTAATCAAGCACTTAGCACAAGCTAATTAACAATTTAAAAAATATAAGTGCAAGAGAAGAAGCAATAACAATACCGACACACGATATATCCTGGTATCCTTCCAATAGACACTCCAGTCCTGGAACTCTCTCCGGCTTTAATCCACTAATTGAGTAAATAGTTACATACGAGTTTGGATCCGAAGAACTCGCCAACTTCTTACACGAGAGCTTTAATCCGAAGGCCTCTCCGACTTCAACCGAGAGTTTGGATACAAAGACTCTCCAACTTCAACCGAGAGTTTGGATACGAAGACTCCCCAACTTCAACCTTTCACAATAGGTTTTGATCTCCTTATACAATATGATGAAGATCTCACTTTTCAACTCAATAACTCTAACACAATTTGTGGATGGCAAATGAAAGCTTTGTAGAGTTGTTTGTGGATAGGCTTTAGTGGTTTAGAAATTTTTAGGCTCAAAGCATCAACCTTGAATGAAGGGGTTCAAGGCTATTTATAACCAAAGCATTGAAAAGAGCTCAAGGCAACTTTTCAGTCTACGAACTGGCATACCGCCGGTATCAACCGGTATACCGTCGGTATGCCGGTCTGGAATTACAATGGCTAGAAATATAGCCGTTGGGATCATTAAATGCTCGAAATTCGACCGTTAGAATTTCAACGTTACTGAACCGATATACCGTGGTATGAACCGGTATACCGTCGGTATGCCGATTTTGTAGACATAAACTTTCTCTGAACAAAATCGGTATACCGTCGGTATGGACCGGTATACCGTCGGTATGTCGGTTTGCATCAAAAAATGATCCTGGGCTAATTTCTACCCAAGCTTTCGATTTTGCCATCCATTTTTTGAGTTTACAATTATTCCTAAGACTCATTACAGACTCCAAATATACTTAGGCAGATGCAGGCTTCTTCAGAGTCTTGAAATGATGATGGCATGGCTTGGCTTCTTCCTTGGATAGGTGCTGTCTTTTTCCTTGGCGGCAGCTGTCAAAAGATATCCAGTTTGTGATGTCGTCGGGTGGTTCAGAAAAATCTTATAGGATCCGTCGTCTTTGGCCCACCATGATTTCTTCATTGCATATGTCCACATTTATCTTGCTCTGCATGTACATGTTAGACGAACAAAGCAATATACATAGTAGCAAGTATGATAAGTTTAATGCACATTAGGATAATGCTGAGTTTAAGTATAAGTGCTAAGGTGATAGCATAAATGTTAGTGATAACATAATGATTAAACTTAATTGAATGACCACAATCAAAAACATAGTTTTGATTTTGGCAACCCGCTTAAATTTAAGATAGATAAGCTCATATCACTAAGATCTAAACCAATAGGCACATATCACCAAAGATATAAGTATAAGTAGAAATGCTATAGCGATAGTATGAAGATTAGTGATAATGAAATGCTAAACTTAACAGATTAACCATATTCAAAAATATGATACAATCATTGGACCAACAATCTTCCCCTTTTTTATTATGGAAAATCGGTTAAGTTTAGTATGGACACAATAGATGTATGTATCACTAATATACAAAAGATATAAGAAATATCATTGAAAATATACTACTTCGATTACTTATAAAAACAAACTTAAACTTACTCTTCTTCCCCTTTGACATGATCAAAAATAGGCTCCCCCGTACCAAGAGATAAAAAAAATTAATCTTAAGTACATAAATCAGAGCATGAGGAAGGCATGGACAATCATGATCAAGAGATACTAAATGAAGAACAATGGGAGAAGTGTGTAAAGACAAGTATAGAAACTACACGTCAAATGTAGAGTACCAAATAGAAAATAGCTTGTCAAAACACAATACCGTTGGTAGAACTAAGAGTATTTGAAAATAATCAATAGATAGTTTACCAACATGAAATCCAAGAAAGAAATCCAAAACATAATATGATATGAAATATAATCTAGTTTTGGAAGAGAATTATGACATAAAGGATTTTAGTCAAAAGCCATGAGGATTAGATAATTGCAAAGTAATTGATATAGAATAATCTCATTATTTGTAAAATCTATTTACTTACCCAAGTTAATGCATTTGAACTCAATTATCTTATCATGCTATGTGAATATCCTTTAGATAAACATGAAGGTAAAGGAGAAAAATACTTGAAAAAGAGACATTCAGTCGACTTGAATGCTCCCCCTCAAAGTATCACCAATATAGATAAATAAGAATTTTAGGTAAGTCCTCAATAAGAAAAGCCAAATCAATTAAGCATATAAGGAAAGCCAAAGCAATGAAAGCACAATAGTCATCAAGATAAGATATGAAAGTTAATATTAACAAGATGACTTATTTTACCCATATAAAAGAGAGATACTATGATGAAGACAATTGCATACACTCTCATAAATCCTTCACAAATAAAAATATCATGACATCAATCAATAGGATATGAAATAGAAGAAAATATGGGTCCATGATGAACTAGGTATATGACATATTAGAGGGTATACATGAATTGGACCAATTAATTTGCTCCCCCTCAAAATATGCGTATCTAGTTCCAAAGCACTTATAGCATAAAATAGATAACTACAAGATCTAGGGGTAAATCAACTATTAATTTTTTCCTCTTGCTCAATGCATATAAGGCTATAACATCGTCATAAGACGAATAATATCATCTTTAGTCAAGAAGAGATATCCAATTAATAGCCACTAAAGATGAATGATCAAAAGAATATTCTAATTAAGCACATTTAATCAAAAGTTGACATACATTTATCTATATAGAAGGATCTCATATTTAAATATGATAGATCAATGTATGTTATCCTTTGAGAAAAAATCATCATGAAAAAGAATAAAGTCAATTAAGAACAATCATGATGATATACAGAATATAGCTCAAAAATAAAATAAATTTTTTAACTCAAATATCATGTCCATGATTATCTAATTAAGAAAGAATCAACCAATTTATTACTTTACATAGACTAGGCATGTTTTATCACATATGTACCCATCAACCGGGTAATATCCAAACTTTGCTACATCTAAATGAAAGACCAATAAAGTTTAAATAGCAAAGACACAATGTGATAATCCATGAGTAGTCGAAGTAGAGTAGTAAATTAACTTGACATTTACAAAATTAGATAGTTTAGGACTACTCAATTATTATGATCATTCATAAAGAAAGCAAATGAGTAAATATGATCCAATGAATCTCATCAAGAGAAACTCACAAATCTATATAAAAATCTCACAAATCAATATGGGAAAGAGTCAATCTCATTTAAATAATTATAAATTCAATCAAAAAGAGATGTAAATGATAAAATCATGACTCAAAAGTGAGAGAAATTTAAGAGATACATGCTAATGACTAATAAGGAAGGAGACTTAAAGAAAGGAATCACAAACCTCCAAGTGAAATAAGATCTAATCAAGAATTTGTAAAACAGTTTTAGAGAATAAACATATGTATCTAAAATATAACGCCCCAGTTCCAAAATACTTAGGACTAGGTACGTATCCATGCCAGCTGCATACATACGAAGTATACTCTAATATATGGAAACTTCGTATGAACACATAAGCTGTAAAATGCAGTAAACCAAGAATAATCTAATCTCATCCACAAATGAAGAATAAAAGATATTAAATAATCTACTGTAATAAGTCTTTGCACAATACGTTGGGTGGAGACAAAGTCCACTACCAACTATCTCAAATAAAAGGTACAAGAAGAAATAGATGATATAACAAGACTAGCCAAGTGCAATCATCTTCGAAGGGATGGAGAAGATCACGGCCTCGACTAGAATACCTGTAATATCACAGAAGCACACACACCTGGAGAGATAACCAGGTCCTCAGAGGGACGTAACAAGATACAGGAAGAACATGCCATATGAACTGAATATAAATGCACCATAAACTAAAGATAAAGTAAAAGTGTCCAAATCCATAACACGGCTCAATATCCCATCATCGAAACAGTAGGCTACCCCTACAACCAAACAAGGACAAGGAGTAACTTATTATTCCGCGATGTGACATTTTTCTATGCCATGATTGGAACATGAAATTTGCTAAGGTCTCTCCTAACCTTTCTAGTAGGCAATTTAGAAGACATATCGATGTATGGGTAGGTGAAGGCTGACTCCCCCAGGACAAGGTAATACTCACAACACGCACACGTCAGTACCAATACTATCAGCCGACATAACTCGAGGCTAGCGGCCCACGTGACCCATCAGTCCACATAGCTCGAGGCTAGTGACCCTCGCGACTCGACTTCCGTAGTACGCAGTTACTACAGTTTTTGGATTTGGGGTAGCCCATACATTTAATTGTCTTCTCCCTCCCAAGGACACTAGCAAAAGGTAGTTCACTAAGACTAGGTCCATATGCATACAAAAAGACAAGAAGAAAAAAAACTGCAGCAAAATAAAATGAACTAAAAATAGCAAGTAATGGATCCAACTGAAAACAGATAATAAATATGCAGTAAATAAATAAATAAAGATGCATCTAATTATAAACAGTAAATAAGGCAAGGTATCTTGCCTGCGGATGGTGCGAGAAGCAGCAATATCCAACAATCAGAATCGTTAGCACAAAAGTCAGAATCCACAAGGAGCTCCGGATGCTGAAACAAACACCACGAACAGATTTGGCATAAAAGAATTACCTAGGAAACGCATGTCCAAAAGTCCAATTCTGGAACAGGGACAAAATCGTAATTTCGGGTCAAAACGATGTCCGCCGTTGGACCCGTCTTGCACCAAAATGCGTGCCAGTACCTATGGTCTCTAAAGTCGTCAAACTACATATCTACGGATTCAGTTTGAGGAGAGGAACTCAACGGTATGCCCAATTTTGGATTCCGAAGAGCCGTGTGCAAAATCTCCCGTTTGAGTGGGTCGCGGGCCCGCCAAAAAAGGGGTTCCGATTCGACCTTCTCAGAATCGAACCAAACTTGGCACACAGGACCAGAAAAATGATACGATCCTGATGGCACAAGTTTCGCGTCGATCTGACGAACGTGCATAAAGTTATGGTCAAGTTTGCAAAACGTCGATACGGAGGTATCTCGACGGATACGCACTGATTTCGTCGCGCAAGCGCAACGAAATCGAGTTCCGTCAGTTCCCACATGTCGGCAACATCCATACGCGTCTTTCGATGTATATAGTGCGTGACCACGTCGCCCAGTTTGTCGGGACGCACGCCGTATCGGGAATATTTTCTAAAAATTATTATTTTTAAAGGCTGTTTTTCTTGGTTTTTGGGAACAGTTTTCTCAACGCTCGATTGATGAAATTAAAAACTACAAAAAAGGTTTTATAGCCTTATGGGTTGTCTAAAACTTTGTTTAGAAATTTCTTCAGAAAATCCAATATACTGTCAGGAATTTGGCTTCTAATTTGGGTGGCTTGCACAGTTTTAACTCTGTTTACGAACAGAATTTTTTTTGATCGATTTCACGTCGATTCTTAGGGAAATCTCGATGGCTAACATTGAATCCGCTTGAAGGTTCACACAGATGGTTATGTTAGCTATACGTAGGATTCGACGGTTCAAAAAATCATCGAGAAATAAGGAATAACTTTGATCAGAAACGTGGATACCTGGAATTGGGTTGAAAACAGAGTTGTCCTCCGTTTGCTGTCGGGTTGGTCCTCCTCCGGCGGTGCAACGGCTCTCCGACGGTCGTCGGCCTCGTACAGGTGGTCTGTGTCGTGTGCAATGGGTTGGCAGACCTTGGGGTCGAAGGGTTTCGGATGGGAGGAAGTTTCGCAGAGTAAAACGTGATGTTTTACTCGATCTCTATTATATGGTGTTTTCGAGATTTATCCCAGGATTTAATTCGATTTATTTTGATTTGGATTTAAACTGGGATTCAATCCAATCTGAGGAGAACTTTGATTAGGATTTAAAGGAAAAAAATTTGAATGAAAACGATAAGGATTTGGGTGAGTTTGAAACTTCGGACGGAAGGAGTCACAGCCGTGCTCGGCTTTGATGTGGGCTCTGCATAATTGAAATGTGCTGACGTCAGCATGACGTCAGCAACTCTTATTTTCCCTTTTTTTTCTTTGAGTTGCACTTCTTCTTTGAGTTGTTACCAGTGGGCGGTCGATTCCCCTTTGGAACAATGCCACTGTTCCGAATTTCTTTGCCTTCTTATATATATTTTTTTTAAAAGAACCCTATTGTCATCTATATATATATATATATATATATTTTTATATATATATATATATATATATATATATATATATATATATATATACACACCCCTTCCTTATTAGTAATAATAGTAAAAAAACACTTTTCAATGCCAAATAAAATATATAATATATTCAAATAAAATTTCTATAGTTTTGCCAAGAGAATTTATTTATTTTACTGTATAACAATTTACCAAGAAAACTTTACATCTTTCAAATAAATCATTTCTTATTATAAAAAAAACAAAATATTTATAACATTCAAAAAAAGAAAATCATAAAAATATGACAACCCTCTTTTCCCTATAGAAGTATGAATATTGAAAAATAAAAATGAAAATCATAATCATTAATAATTGTTTAATACTAATCATATAATATATAAACCCCTAAATAGTAAATAGGAAATGAGGGGTTTTACATCCTACCCAACTTACAAAAATTTCGTCCTCGAAATTAAAAATAGTCTTAATATCAAAAGTAGCAATGGTATATATACGAGAGAAGGGTGACACGTCAAATGTGCCTCAGTTTTTGAAAGGCTGGCAGGGTGGTTATAACGGGATCCAAATTGCCATCATATTCTACAAGGTTGAGTATCCTTTATCCGCGGCTCTACCCAACTTATAGAAGTTGGCTACTTGTAAAAATCGTCGTTATAAGACTCCTAGAAATTCAACTCCAAGGAAAAATGAGAATATTAACACTCATGTCCACCATCAAGGATCCTAAGGGATGCCTGGATATTGCCACAACGTTCTTGTTCAATAAGTTACTAAAAGAAAATTATTACAACTTAACATTGCCTCCCTATGGGTCATGCTTCCAACAAACTAGTAGAAACCTCTTATTTGACTATAACTAGAACGCATTGGTACAGTGGGATTGGAGTCTTCGCATAACATGGGTAACTAGAGATGGGGTTGAAGAACTTTAGGGGAAGAATAATTCATGGGCATGGAGGTGAGGGTCTTTAATAAGCGCAGGAATTTTGCTATAGAATTAGAATAGGTAAATGTTTGAACATTCAAGTCATAATGACTAACATGTGCGGGTTGGTTAAATAGGGTCTGTAAGTCTTGAAAATGTGTCTTCCGAGATTTTTGTGTATAAGTAGCACATGGGGTCTCAAGTGCGTGGTACCCTAGTGGTATGTGCATAGTGGGCTTCGAGTAGGTCATAACCATATATCGGGTCGAAAGGTCTGAGTCAAAATTTGGGTCTCCAATTGAAATCGAAAAGTTCATCGGTATTACGGTAAAGGGTATAGTTGGCCCTTATTGACCCGAAAGTCGCCTCATAAAAATAGAGTACAAGGGGACGTGTTTGTGTGGCACATAATATGCCTAGATGAAGGTGGGATCGTCTAGGTCTCGTACATGGAACTTTTTGGAAGAAAAGACTAACGTTGTGCTCTAACTTTCAAAGTCACGGTTGGAGTATCCATAGTGTTGCAGATAGAAGTGGACGTTGTGAACTACGGGGTTATTTGCTCGGTTGGAGGAACCGGGTCAAGTCAAAGTATGTTCTTCAAATTTTTGGATAATAGTGAAATGATTACCCATGTCATCTCTATGCTTCCTCGTTGGTGAAGGATGCCAGGATGACACATGTACCGAGGGTGTTGGATGATTTACTCTTCTATAGTACAGGACGATTACTGATGGTGTAACAATTTATAAGGTACGTCATGCAATGACCTCTTAACCAATAAGTCATAAATCTTCATAATAAGGTTGCTAAAATGTAGTTAATAGATTTCTAATGGTGTTAAAGGTACTGCATATGCATTGCCGTTGGTAACTAGTAATTTATACTATGACAAGTATTATGATATGCATGTTGACTAAACTAATGAATATGTTGTTCTATTGCTAAGCCATGTCTAAAACAAATAAATGGTGTAACTAGAATAATACCTGCTAAATCTTCCACCTCAAGATGGGTGCCTATCCCCGCCATGCTAATGTTTGCCCATGCTCTGGTCCTCAGCTAAGTGTGATCCTCTAGGATAACCTCCATGTGATGGTTGAGTGGGCTCTGCTATTGGTCTTTGTGTTACGGGTCCTTGTATTCGATGTTGTGCTGCCTTTAGTTGTTCTGTACAGTCTCGGGCCTTGTGATGATTGGAGCCACAAATCATGCATTGTTCTAATCTGCGACGACAATCCTTCATGACATGACCTTTTCTATGACAGAAGCGACATGTAAGGAGCTCATCGATTGGATAGGATGATGCTCTTGGTGGTTGTTGTGTCATAGAACGTCTGATTGGTCCACCTTGGATAAGGTTACTTGGCCCAGTTGTTGGAATATGGCATCTCTGAGCCTGTTGTACTTCCTTGTCAAGGAGTTCCTGGCTTCTAGCTTCTTCTAACACTGCAGCATGTGAAACTCTAGACTGCACCGTAGTATGCTTCTTGAGCTCTGGTTTCAACCCTTGGTGAAATCTTTTGGCCCTTTCCTGCTCAGTAGGAATCAGTGTCTCACCGAATCTGCTCAATCGAATGAATTCTGTATCGTACTCATCTACGGTCATGTTTTCTTGCTTGAGGTGTAGGAACTGATCATAAAGGACATCGCGTACATGGATAGGAAAGAACCTCTCATTGAAGAGTTTGTAGAACTCTTCCCAAGTCTGATTGGCTCCCAAGCGTCTTTCTTCGGCTTCCCACCAATGATGGGCATTGTCTTCCAAGAGCAAGTCTACTGCTGTCATCCAATCATTTGTTGGCAATTGGGACGCCCTCAGTAGCTTCTCGGTGCTGATAAGCCATGCAGTGACCTCTAGGGGTTCCTCGGTACCTCTGAAGGGCTTGGGATTCATATCCATGAAGTCATTGATAGAGCCTTCATATGGATGTAGAGCTGGTGCTGGTACCGGTGTCGGAGGTGGATGTGGGGGCCTAGTTAGTGCTTCCGTCATGCTCTGCCTCATCAGTTCAGCTTGTTGCCACTGAGTATGTATCATGGCATACATGAACTGTGTAGTAGGGTTTCCATCCTCTGGTGGAGGAGGCATCTGTGGCCCACACTGAGGTGGATACTGCTGAGTGGGTGGTGGAGATGGTACATTCTTCTCGGGTGGTACTTCGATAGCCTGCCCAGCCTGGATTACTGGTGGCACTTGGGTTTCCTGTTGTACCATTGGTGGGGTTATGGTAGTCTGCGGCTGTCCTGGCTGATACGGGGTCACCGGGGTCATTGGAGGATTCTGCTCCTCCTGGGTAGACGCATCATCAGAGGTGAGGGCCAAGGTAGAGCTGCGTCCGCTACGTAGATCCATACTGCTGGCATGAAAATAGGATAACGTTAGAATAGATTCAAGCAAGTTACAGGTCAAGCAGTTGAAGGAGAGTTGTCAATGCAGTTGCAGAATGAGATTTTGGGGAGATAAGTTAACTATATCTCATTGAATAATTTTATGAAGAGCGAGATCTAGGCTATAATAGCAGCATTGGTCAAGAACATAAGTACGCGAGATAATGATAAAAGAATATAAAATTTTCGGTCCTTTAAGAATTTGAAATTTGTTCGGGTTTCGTGCCCACGTAGTCATCCTACTGTCTTCTGGTCTGAGGTCATGGTTACGGTCAAGGAAGGGTTGGATCGTGAGGCAGTCTACCCAACTTATTAGAGTTAAGCTAGTAACGATGGAACATGTCTACCTAGAAGGAGTCGTCGTCCTAACCTCAACCAAGCATGAATTAGACTGATATGATGAAGGGTTAGATATTAGGCAGTATAGGTAATCAGAGAGGGTTCAAAAAGTTTGGAGGTCAAAGGAGGCAATAATTATGGATGAGATACTATTCCTATTCCTATATGCAGGCTTGTTGGGCACAGTCATGTAACCCAACAATATTTTCCGACCTGCATGGACCACCACAAAAACATGTAACGCTCAAGTCCCAAAATACTTAGGACTAGGTACGTATCCATGCCAGCTGCATATATACGAAGTATACTCCAATATATGGAAACTTCGTATGAACACATAAGCTGTAAAATGCAGTAAACCAAGAGTAATCTAATCTCATCCACAAATGAAGAATAAAAGATATCAAATAATCAACTGTAATAAGTCTTTGCACAATACGTTGGGTGGAGACAAAGTCCACTACCAACTATCTCAAATAAAAGGTACAAGAAGAAACAGATGATATAACAAGACTAGCCAAGTGCAATCATCTTCGAAGGGATGGAGAAGATCATTGCCTCGACTAAAATACCTGCAATATCACAGAAGCACACACACCTGGAGAGATAACCAGGTCCTCAGAGGGACGTAACAAGATACAGGAAGAACATGCTATATGAACTGAATATAAATGCACCATAAACTAAAGATAAAGTAAAAGTGTCCAAATCCATAACACGGCTCAATATCCTATCATCGAAACAGTAGGCTACCCCTACAACCAAACAAGGACAAGGGGTAACTTACTATTCCGCGATGTGATATTTTTCCATGCTATGATTGGAACATGAAATTTGCTAAGGTCTCTCCTAACCTTTCTAGTAGGCAATTTAGAAGACATATCGATGTATGGGCAGGTGAAGGCTGACTCCCCCAGGACAAGGTAATACTCACAATATGCACACGTCAGTACCAATACTATCAGCCGGCATAACTCGAGGCTAGCGGCCCACGTGACCCATCAGTCCACATAGCTCGAGGCTAGTGACCCTCGCGACTCGACTACCGTAGTACGCAGTTACTACAGTTTTTGGATTTGGGGTAGCCCATACATTTAATTGTCTTCTCCCTCCCAAGGACACTAGCAAAAGGTAGTTCACTAAGACTTGGTCCATATGCATACAAAAAGACAAGAAGAAAAAGAACTGCAGCAAAATAAAATGAACTTAAAAATAGCAAGTAATGGATCCAACTGAAAACAGATAATAAATATGCAGTAAATAAATAAATAAAGATGCATCTAATTATAAACAATAAATAAGACAAGGTATCTTGCCTGCGGATGGTGCGAGAAGCAGCAATATCCAACAATCAGAATCGTTAGCACAAAAGTCAGAATCCACAAGGAGCTCCGGATGCTGAAACAAACACCACGAACAGATTTGGCATAAAAGAATTACCTAGGAAACGCCTGTCCAAAATTTCAATTCTGGAACAGGGACAAAATCATAATTTCGGGTCAAAACGATGTCCGCCATTGGACCCGTCTTGCACCGAAATGCGTGCCAGTACCTATGGTCTCTAAAGTCGTCAAACTACATATCTACGGATTCAGTTTAAGGAGAGGAACTCAACGGTATGTCCAATTTTGGATTCCGAGGAGCCGTGTGCAAAATTGCCCGTTTGAGTGGGTCGCAAGCCCGCCAAAAAAGGGGTTCCGATTCGACCTTCTCAGAATCGAACCAAACTTGGCACACAGGACCAGAAAAATGATACGGTCCTGATGGCACAAGTTTCGCGTCGATCCGACGAACGTGCACGAAGTTATGGTCAAGTTTGCAAAACGTCGATACGGGAGTATCTCGACGGATACGCACTGATTTCGTCGCGCACGCGCAACGAAATCGAGTTCCGTCAGTTTCCACACGTCGGCAACATCCATATGCGTCTTTCGATGTATATAGTGCGTGACCACGTCGCCCAGTTTGTCGGGGCGCACGCTGTATCGGGAATATTTTCTAAAAATCATTATTTTTAAAGGCTGTTTTTCTTGGTTTTTGGGAACAGTTTTCTCAACGCTCGGTTGATGAAATTAAAAACTACAAAAAAGGTTTTATAGCCTTATGGGTTGTCTAAAACTTTGTTTAGAAATTTATCCAGAAAATCCAATATACTGTCAGGAATTTGGCTTCTAATTTGGGTGGCTTGCACAGTTTTAACTCTGTTTACGAACAGAATTTTTTTCGATCGATTTCACGTCGATTCTTAGGGAATCTCGATGGCTAACATTGAATCCGCTTGAAGGTTCACACAGATGGTTATGTTAGCTATACGTAGGATTCGACGGTTCGAAAAATCATCGAGAAATAAGGAATAACTTTGATCAGAAACGTGGGTACCTAGAATTGGGTTGAAAACAGAGTTGTCCTCCGTTTGCTGTCGGGTTGGTCCTCCTCCGGCTGTGCGACGGCTCTCCGACGGTCGTCGACCTCGTACAGGTGGTCTGTGTCGTGTGCAATGGGTTGGCGGACCTTGGGGTCGAAGGGTTTCGGATGGGAGGAAGTTTCGCAGAGTAAAACGTGATGTTTTACTCGATCTCTATTATATGGTGTTTTCGAGATTTATCCCAGGATTTAATTCGATTTATTTTGATTTGGATTTAAACTGGGATTCAATCCAATCTGAGGAGAACTTGATTAGGATTTAAAAGAAAAAAAATTTGAATGAAAATGATAAGGATTTGGGTGAGTTTGAAACTTCGGACGGAAGGAGTCACAGCCGTGCTCGGCTTTGATGTGGGCTCTGCATAATTGAAATGTGCTGACGTCAGCATGACGTCAGCAACTCTTATTTTCCCTTTTTTTTCTTTGAGTTGCACTTCTTCTTTGAGTTGTTACCAGTGGGCGGTCGATTCCCCTTTGGAACAGTGCCACTGTTCCGAATTTCTTTGCCTTCTTATATGTATATATTTTTTAAAAAGAACCCTATTCTCATATATATATATATATATATATATATATATATATATATATATATATATATATATATATATATACACCCCTTCCTTATTAGTAATAATAGTAAAAAAAAAACACTTTTCAATGCCAAATAAAATATATAATATATTCAAATAAAATTTCTATAGTTTTGCCAAGAGAATTTATTTATTTTACTGTATAACAATTTACCAAGAAAACTTTACATCTTTCAAATAAATCATTTCTTATTATAAAAAAAAGACAAAATATTTCTAACATTCAAAAAAAGAAAATCATAAAAATATGACAACCCTCTTTTCCCTATAGAAGTATGAATATTGAAAAATAAAAATGAAAATCATAATCACTAATAATTGTTTAATACTAATCATATAATATATAAAACCCCTAAATAGTAAATAGGAAATGAGGGGTTTTACATAAAATAGGATACAAATTACACTTAGAAGAATCAAAGATCTTGTTTATGTAAACTAGCATATCATATATAGATTGAAAAGAAAAACAATAGCTAGATGAGTGAAAGTGACCAAATTATATAGCTTAACAATATATCATAAATAAGGAAGCTGCATAACTAATTAAGATTAATGAGGTAAGTCATTAACAAGTTAAATGTGCTCATTTAATCTTAAGTCACTAACACTAAAGATACTTGCTCAAGCATAGAGTTCACAAAGAGGACAATACATTTTGAATGAACAAAATAATTTATAGACTCTTTACTAAGCAAGGATAAGAGCATAAGATGACAAATAAATGAATTATTGTCTTATCAAGTATAGGCCAAAAGAGATATTCATGAAAATAATAAAATAAATCTCTTTGACAAGTATTGAGATTGGTCCAAGATAATGAAATAATATATCAATATAGAGAATGCAAAATATTATAGCCATTATGAAATAAGTGTATTCTCTAGAAATGAAAAATCTCAACACAAAAGCTCAAACCATAGTAGCTAAAGTCATAAGAAATACGATGTATCAATTACATATATTCTCATGTGCTACAAAAACTATTGGACAACAATAATTCAAAAAGAAGCATAAACCCAAGGAATGAGCAAAGAAAGATCATTAAGATCAAGAAAGCTAAATGCTAAAGATATCAAGAAGTACATTTTTCAAAGATCTTTCATAGTGCACCATAGTAAGTTATAAAGATACAGACTAAAAAATATGCACTAATTAAGGAGATAAATTTAACATGCAAGGTAAAGCACAAAACTATGTGATCCTTAATAGAACATCCATAATTAGTCATAAGCAAGACATTAATAAACATTTACTCTCAACATCCTAACTTAAAGGTATAAAACAAATAAATATCAAAAGTTAGGAATCATATATATATATATATATATATATATATATATATATATATATATATATATATATATATCACGATTAAGCATACATGAAAAGATAAAAAAATAATTAAGAACATGTATCCATAATGCCAACCAAAAAGTCAAGAAGTTATCATCAAAAGAAGACTTGGAAGAAGCTAATTGATTCAAGAAGCACAAATTTGGTCAAAGTAATCAATAGCTAAAGTATGAGATAAGCACAAGTTTGAATGTAACAAGTATAATTAAATACTCTTCAAGTCAATATAAAACTTTAGCTTAACTCATATGTCCACATAAAGATATTTATACAAAAATATATATCAACATAAGAAATACATGATCTACATGTAAATAGAAATAATGAATATAGTCATGTATCCTTAATGAATGTTTGAAAAACTATCACAAATTCAAAAACATGTATAAATAAACTTCATTAGGCAAAGACATAATTGATACTCAAGAAGATAATCAAAATAAAATGTGAGAAGAAAAAAATATTATGCAAGCACAAGATTTAAAGAGAAGTACAAGTATATACTTGTCAAGTAATAAGAAGCTTGTGCTAAACACATATATTCGCAAATACCGATTAAGATAAATATGACATATTAAATCCAAACCGGCAAGAAGTAACTATTTCAAAAAGTTAAAAAAAACGGAGAGTTAAAAACATATTAACTCAAATTAAAAACAAGCTCCCAAGGACTAGAGTGATATGTATGCTTTTTAAATATAGATTAGAAAAACGAGCATGCATATATAAAAGTGTCACACTAATAGAAAATGAGTGATAAACTACATAGTGTGAACTAATCATTTAAGTTAAGTAACTAGTCATGCTAGATAAAAGAAATAACAAGAAATAGCTAAGCATACTAGTATCATATCTCTCATTGATTTAGATAAAAGACAATTAAAGGATATCAATGTGAGAGAGTAGCAAGACATCAAGTAAAACATGCTAGATTCTATAAATATAAACAATTTAAAGAGAATCGCTTAGTATGTTACCAAAGTAGCTCTAGTGGCCACGCTTGTGTTGGTGCAATTGTTTGGAAGATGACCTTTGAGCTTTACAACCACCAACACGCTCCTCTGTGCTATGTCCCGATATAAGAAGCTCCATCTACAACATTAGGCGAAGCCTTTGGTATCCAAATAAACTTGGATCCATATTTGTTAGCTTTAGGGACCCACATACTATTTACTCTAGCATTGGTAGAAAAACTCCTACGAATAGGACAAGTGAAGCTCATGTGTCCAATACGAGAACAATATAAGCACCTAATACTAGTGTGTGCACATGTATCGGAATGAGTATGATTATGAACATGTGACATACTAGAATGATGAGTATCTCTAGAGTGAGCATGTGACATACTATTTATTCTCTTTTTCAAATAAAAAAATTCTAGATATAAAATCATCATTTTGTTTCTTTAAAGAATCAATAGAAGAATCGTGCAAAGAAGTTAACATATGCGTTTGACTTTTAAGATCTTCTATAGATGAGAAAAGAGATTTGATTTTCAAGATTAAAGTCTCATTCAAACTCTTTAAAGAAACACATGATGATTTTTGAGAATCAAGTCTAGATAATAAATCATTGTGTTCATTTCTCAAAAACTCATTTGCTTCTTCTAAATGAATAACCTTTTCAGAAAGTTCTTCATTTGTAGAATGAAGGTTGTCAAGAATCTCTAAGGATTGTTTAGCCATGGCTTTCCACTTAGAGCATTTCTTGCATTTAGAAGAAACATGATTGTCTATGCTACTAGAAGTAAAACCCTCTTTATCGGAGGAGGAGTAGGAGGAATACGATGCCATAGAAAAATAACAAGGATCTACTCTAAGGATGTTAAGCCTAAAAATAGAGTCCTTGCCCTGATACCAATTGTAGGAACCCTAGAGGGGGGTGAATAGGGTCAAGCTAACTAATCAAGCACTTAGCACAAGCTAATTGACAATTTAAAAATATAAGTGCAAGAGAAGAAGCAATAACAATACCGACATACGATATATCCTGGTATCCTCTCAAGAGGCACTCCAGTCCCGGAACTCTCTTCGGCTTTAATTCACTAATTGAGTAAATAGTTACACACGAGTTTGGATCCGAAGAACTCGCCAACTTCTTACATGAGAGCTTTAATCCGAAGGCCTCTTCGACTTCAACCGAGAGTTTGGATATGAAGACTCTCCAACTTCAACCGAGAGTTTGGATACGAAGACTCCCCAACTTCAACCTTTCACAATAGATTTTGATCTCCTTATACAATAAGATGAAGCTTTCACTTTTTAACTCAATAACTCTAACACAATTTGTGGATGGCAAATGAAAGCTTTGTAGAGTTGTTTGTGGATAGGCTTTGGTGGTTTAGAAATTTTTAGGCTCAAAGCATCAACCTTGAATGAAGGGGTTCAAGGCTATTTATAACCAAAATATTGGAAAGAGCTCAAGGCAACTTTTCAGTCTACAAACGGGCATAACGCCGGTATCAATCGGTATACCGTCAGTATGCCGGTCTGGAATTACAACGGCTAGAAATATAGCCGTTGGGATCATTAAATGCTCGAAATCCGATCGTTGGAATTTTAACGTTACTGAACCGGTATACCGTCGGTATGCCGATTTTGTAGACAGAAACTTTCTGTGAACAAAATTGGTATACCGTCGGTATGCCGGTTTGCATCTGAAAATGATCATGGACTAATTTCTACCCAAGCTTTCAATTTTGCCATCCATTTTTTGTGTTTATAATTATTCCTAAGACTCTTTACAGACTCCAGATATACTTAGACAGATGCAGGCTTCTTCAGAGTCTTGAAATGATGATGGCATGGCTTGGCTTTTTCCTTTGATAGGTGCTGTCTTTTCCCTTGGCGGCAGCTGTCAAAAGATATCCAGTTTGTGAAAACTGAATACCTTTCGGGGGCTACGCCCCCGAACCCCCGACGAGGGGCGCTGCCCCCTCGACCCCCGTCCGCTGACCGGGCAGCGGAACCCCCTAGTACGTGGCTCCGGAGATGTCGTCGGGTGGTTCAAAGAAATCTTGTAGGATCCGTCGTCTTTAGCCCATCATGATTTCTTTATTGTATATGTCCACATTTATCTTGCTCTGCATGTACATGTTAGACGAACAAAGCAATATACATAGTAGCAAGTATGATAAGTTTAATGCACATTAGGACAATGCTGAGTTTAAGTATAAGTGCTACGGTGATAGCATAAATGTTAGTGATAACATAATGATTAAACTTAATTGAATGACAATAATCAAAAATATAGTTTTGATTTTGGCAACCCGATTAAATTTAAGATAGATAAGCTCATATCACTAAGATCTAAACCAATAGACACATATCACCAAAGATATAAGTATAAGTAGAAATTCTATAGCGATAGTATGAAGATTAGTGATAATGAAATGCTAAACTTAACAGATTAACCATATTCAAAAACATGATACAATCATTGGACCAGCACCATGGTGTTCGTGGCTGTAGATGAACCTCGCGTCCTCTGTTCTCGCTGGAAGCCCCCTTGTTGACTCGTCCGGGCCCATGGTTGCCCGCCCTTCCTATCATCTCTGCCATCCCTTTCTATATAGCTTCTCGTCGTTGCTGGCCCCGGTCTCCTTCTTCGTTCGACTGTCGTCCACCCCCCGCTGGAGTCTATAGCCCAGGTATCATCGGCATCCTGTAGTGGCTCTTCCTGTCTTTGAGTCGACTCCATCGACGGATCGTCCGTTCCATCGTCAAGTTGAAACCCTAGCGCCGCTTCTTCCATCTATATTATATATATATATATATATATATATATATATATATATATATATATATATATATATAGAGAGAGAGAGAGAGAGAGAGAGGAATGGTTTATGGATCAGAATTGGTGGGGATTGCAATAGTTTCTTTGCTGTGTAGGGATCGAGTTAGATCTTAACCCGACCCAAAATCCTTTCCCAAAAAAATTAATTTTATTAATTAATTTTAACAATGGTTTTTTTAGATGTCTAACACAATACGTACGAAAAATAACTCGAAGGAATAACAAGTCCCCGTGGCTCGATCCACTGATCTTCTGCCACCCAGCAGTCAGGGTCCTGACTACAAATGTCCAAAATATCCCTCTTATATTGCTTAAAAAGTAACAGAAAAGTGAATTTATAAAAGGGATATTTAGACTTTGGTGGTCGAATAAACTAGGATATTTGTTTATGTTTTTCCATAATAGACGTAATTAGTATTCGAGTCTAGAATAATTTAAAATATTTGTGTTTAGGTCTCCATAATAGATAGCTTGGATCTTGAACCAACGGTTGAGTGACAAAACCTAACTTAAAAAAACGAAAAAAAAAAAATGAAAAAAATGAAAAAAATGAAAAAAAAATGAAAAAATAAATAAATTGAAAAACAAAAAAGAGGAAAAGAGAAAAAAAGAATAAAACCACAAAATGGTAAAAGGAAAAAAATGAAAAAAATGATGGGAATAAATTTATTGTGGTTTGTCCAAGTATTGATAATTTCCGAAAATAAATGTCTGGGAATGTCGAGACCTAAAGGCTAAATATTCCAAAAACTATTTGAATACCCGGATAAATAATTTACCCACAAAATATGGGAATCCTATCACTTAAGAATATGTGGGTATAGTTTTTGTTTGGACAAATTTTTGCATTTCTTTTATTTTTATCGTTTTTTGTTTTTTAGATTTTTTCCTTCAGTTTTTTGTTAATTTTGTTTTTTTTTATTTTTTATTCATTTTTATTCTTATTCGCTTTTGTTTTTATTTTTTATTTTTTATTTTTTATTTTTTAATTTATTTATTTTATTTTATTTTATTGTTTTTATTCATTTTTTTTATTTTTTAGTTGTGTTTTAACAGTCAACCGTTTGTTCAATCTGGAAATTGCTATGAAACCCAATTTCGGGGTTAGTTTTTATGAAAAAACCCACCCGCGGGGTGGGTTTTATGAAATGCCCAGAATTATATATTTCCACGTTAAATATTCTAAGATTCCCTTTAGATGCTCTATTGTCATTTTTATAGCTCCAAAAATACCCCTTCGTACAAATTTGGTCATATATATATGATTTTGATTTCACAAACTCAGATTTGGATTGCGATTTTATTCTTCTTCTTCTTCCCGAGAGATCTAAATTCTATTGTTCTCATCGTCAGCAAAGATCGCAAATATCGTTCGTTGTTCACTGTGAGTTTCTTCAGTCGAACTTCAATCATCGCTCATCATCATCATCTTCTTCTTCTTCGTGGAGTAATTTGAAGTTTTTCGGCGATTAGGTCAATTGTGGAGAGAAGATCATCTTCTTGTCTTTTTATAGATCTTAAAACAAGGTGAGAGTTTAGATATGTAGAAATTCATTCATCATCTTCGTCCAGTCGCAAAATTTATGCTGAATTTGATTTTTTAAGAAGATTATTAACTGAGTAACGATTATAGAGATCTTTAATCTCGTTATTTTTGTGCGAATATGACGGCAAATTCGACGGAGAATGACCATTCTCCGTTAGTTTTGGCCGAAGAATGACCATTTCTATTGAGAATAATCATTCAGACGGAGAATGATCAGACAGAGAATGATCATTCTCCGTTAGTTTTAACCGAAAAATGGTCATTCTCCATTAGTTTTAGACGGAGAATAATCAGAAATGTATTATCCTATTTTGTGATCTCTTCTGTTTTTATGTTATCAGGGGGGAATAGATTCAAGCTGTTTAGTTATTCTTTATTTCAAGAGAGACATAGTTTCCTGCCGTGTCACACATGAAAGTACCGTGTAATTTTTAAAGCATCAAGTGTGCGATCGATGGACTTCTTTGGATCCACTTTCCTTTCGTTTCAAGTTTTTGCATTCTGATGGGACTGAACTGTACGTTGACAGTAATTTTTGGCTTCGGTCCTTGGTTGGGGGTTTCAATGGTACCCATGACGTGAGCTTTGATCTATTTGTGGAGCAAGTATACCCTCCATGTTCTTCATGGACATCTTTTCCTTGTCAAAGCATTCCTATGGGACCTTCGTCTTCCTTTTCTAGTTCCTTGAGTAGTAGATGTTCTCCTACTGTAAAGGATAAATGAGTAGTAGAATTTTATGAGGGCTCAATTGAGACAGTATAGAAGAGTAAATCGGATATGTGGCCTGGATCAATTATATGCGTTGGTCAGATTTTCCTAAATGGTGTTGAAGAAGTTAGGCACGCTGTTAGGAAGGTATGTTTTGAATCTCGTCATCCATTCCATATTTTAAAATCTGAGCCGGGGAGGTACACCATTTGCTGCAAGAATTACAAGACCCATGCTTGTTTGTGGAGCTTCCACGTTATATCTTTTTCGAAAGATAATCAAATTTTTGAGGTGAAGAGGTGTGTGGGAGAACACAATTGTGGAGCTGGCTATATGGATAAAGGTAATCTAGTTGTTCCAGCAAAGTTTGTGGAAAGTTTGGTTAGTGACATTGTTCGGATGGATCCTAAAAAGTCGGCAAAATCAGTTGTTGATGAATTCAAGGTTGACTATGGTTTATCTCTTACCTACGGGCAGACATACCATGGCATTAGGTTGGTGCACCAAAAAATGTACGGAGATGATGTTAGAGCTTACAGCGACTTGTGTTGGTATGTCGACAAAGTAAAGGAAATCAATATTGGTTCAGTTATCTACTTTCAGAAAGATGATACGTCAATGAAGTTTTAGCGGCTTTTTCTTTCATATGGGGCTTACGTCGAAGGCTTTCAATATTGTCGTCCGATGCTATATTTGGATACGAATTTCCTTACAGGGAGGTTTAGAGGGTGTTTAATGTCTGCTACAGCGAAGAATGGTAACCAACAGTTCTACCCTATTGTCTACGGTATAGTCTCGGGCGAAGATGACGACAATTGGAAATTGTTCCTTAAAAATCTCAAGAATGTTGTTGGATGTAGTAGGCGTATCATTTTTCTTTCAGATCAAGGCACTGGTTTAGTTTCTGAAGTTCCCAAAGTGTTCCCTACTGCTTACCATAGCTATTGCTATTATCACACGAAGAATAACATACCGCTGAAGGAGAAAGGAAATGAAAGAGTGTATCCGCATGTACTTGAAGCTTGGAGGCAAGCAGTATATGCTCTAACTCCATGTGTGTAAATGAGACAGATATAAGCAGCTTTTCTATGCATTCTCCTTTATTTTAACTAGTAGAATGAACATTCTCCGTGTAAATAGCACGGAGAATAGTATTCTCCGTGTTGCCTAGAACGGAGAATGTTCGTTCTTCGTTTTAAACTACACGGAGAATGGCATTCACTGTGTCATTTAACACGGATAATTCCATTCTCCGTCAGTTTAGAACGGAGAATACAATCTTCATGTGTTCTAACAAGGGGAATGACCATTCTCCGTGTTTCTAACACGGAGAATGGTTATTCTCATACCACTACCAGAATAAGTCATTTTAGCGACGCCTAAAGACGTCGCTAAAACTATATTTTTCGTCGCTAAAAATATTTAGCGTCGAAATTACCGACGTTTGCCGACGTATTTATACGTCGGTCTATTGTCGACATCTACCGTCGTGTCGTCGGTGGCTTAGCGACGTATTACTTCGTGTCGCTACGCGTCGGTAACTTTACCGACGAATTACCGTCGAGTCGTCGGTGGTTTAGTGACATGTTCAAAGTCGCTAAACGTCGGTAAATCCTGGGAATTCCTGGGATGATTATCGACGTGCACCGACGTGCACCGACGTTTACCGACGTTCTCCGACATATATTGACGTCGCTAAACGTCGGTACCCTAGATAATATCGCATATTTACCAACATTTAGCGACGTAAAGGTATGTCGGTGGACGTAGGTAAACGTCGCTAAAACTGTAAAAAAAATAAAAAAATTATACAGAATGTCCATTTCTCCCTGCAGTTTAAAAAGATAACAATTTCTCACTGTAGAATAGGATCCAAACAATCACAGAATGTCCATTTCTCGCTGTACACAGGTTTCAGTCCCTATAACCACGTCTACAACAATCACACAATGTCCAGTTCTTAGAATGTCCATTTCTCACTGTACACAGATTTAAGTCCCTATAACCAAGTTTACAACAATCACACAACAACTAACCAAATAACCAAATATCCAAATAACCAAGTATCCAAATAACCAATTCTACACCAAATAACAAAGTCTATAACCAAATAACCAAAGTCTACACACAACCAACAAATAGAATAGGATCCAAACATCCAAATCTACACAACCAACAAATATCCAAGTCACAAATAAAGAATGAAACAAACATAAAGAAACAGTCCTAACTAGCACTACTAGGAATCTGGTGCAGGAGGGGCACCGACGCGACGGAGGGATAAGAACAACTCATACTCCTCAAGTGAAATCGATACCGATGGAGGAGGCAGTGACGTTGGTGGAGTCGGTGTCGAAGAAGAAGGCGGTGGAGACGGCGGAGTCGACGACGATGAAGGCACACCCGAAGGACCAGCACGCTCCAACGCTGTAAGTCGCTGGTGGTATGAATCCATGATAGATAACATTCTATCACTGCTCTGGACCATCGAATCCTGCGCCAATCTCATCCTCTCGGCCATGGTCACCTGTCCTGTCTACAGCTCCGTCACCGTGCGCTCTAACCCTCCAACGGTGCGCTCTGTCCTCTCAATCGTCTTCCTGAGGTCCATAATGCAGTGGTCGAGTGCATCCAATCGTGCTAGCAGTACAGGATCCTCCGTAGGGTGCTGAGACTGCTCCTCGATCCGTCGTAGCAGGTCGTCACGGAGAGACTCCATCATCTGGTGGACTCGGGCAGACTCCTGGAACGGTTGTGGACCATCCATACTAGCAGGAGATGTCCTAGAGGACTGGGTCGCAACTAGGGCACCATAGGATCCTGTACCGTAGTACGTACCCCTACGGAGTCCACCAGTGGCGGTCATCCACAGCTCGTCCACCGACGGAGCTTGAGTGGGCTGCGAGAAAGTACCGGCCTCTCCTGCATCAGGTGCACTAGCAGCCGCCCGTTCCCGCAGCCTCTGATACTCGGCCTAGAAAGTACTTATTATTACTAACTTCTAATTTCTAATTAATGTACTTATTATTACTAATTTCTAATTAATGTACTTATTATTTCTAATTTCTAATTAATGTACTTATTATTACTAACTACATGAATATTTATTTGCGTCATATTTACTAAGTTATATTAAAATTGACACGAAGTATTAAATTAAGATAACGTATTGTAATACTTACATAAGTTTGCTCGGCCCTCTCGTCAATAAGGTCACCGCCACGACGATGGATGGCCAGGAAGACGGTCACCATGTCGGCATTACCGACCTTCTTTACCTGTAATTAAATATATTATCTTAGTAATAATTTATCGGTTTTGTATTAAAATAATATTTATAAAAGAGGAAGACATACCAGACGACGGAAATGTTCCGTCATCGGAATCGACCCACCGTACCATATCGAGGCATGTTGCCTAGCCGCCTTGACCTTCTACGACTTCTCCTTGTACCTTGGCTCCTCGAATCGAGCCTTCATCGTATTCCACTGATCAGGGGTGATCCAACCTTGGATCGGTTTTCCGGCATGATCACGATCCTTCTGATCATTGATAGAGTCGCGGATCAGCTTGGCAGCGACGGCAGAAAACATCTCCTCGATCTACTCGGCCCGGTACGGTAGATAGAAAAATATATCCTAGAAGAGCGTAAACCAAATATTTATCAGTTATATATAATATACAAAAATTATATGATTCATGTTAAAAGCAAATATATTTTAACCTTGAAGCGCGCAAACCAGAAGGCCTTCCTCTCGTCCGGAGCATCAGAGTAGTTAATCCAAGCACCACCATAATTATGTCTCAGCATGTGGCCTAGACGTCTCTGTACCTCTAGGGGACGATATCTATACAAACATATTATATTCATAAAAAAAGTTAATTTATGATAAAAACAGAAAGAAAAAAATTATAAACCAAAACACCTACTTTGTACCGTCGGCCCAGATCTCCGTCCTCCTCTCCTCCGGAGGTGCGCACGCATCATCTGCATGATGCTGGTCGGCCGTCGGTGCTGCCGCCTCGGCCGTCACCGCAGCTTCTGTCACGACCCGCACCCTAGAGTTAGGGCACGAGAACGTAACAACGCCCAGCCTACGCCGCAGTGTCGGCGGTAGAACGCTGTCCTAGGTCTCACGCATCTAACAGTATAAGGCTAAGCAGTTTATACTCCCCGAATGGGGGTGACATAGCAGAATGTAAACTCAATCACATCTAAGGTAGAGCATAATGGAAGATAGATAAAACATGAAATCCAAAAGAGATACAGGAGATAGAAGTCTAAGTGTCTAAGATACATAAATCCAGAAGTACATCTCAAAACTCAAATACAGTAATCCACAAGTAAATACAACTCCCGACAAAATGAAATAACTATCTAAACAACCTATACTGTGTCTCCTCTAGGCTAGCAGGCAATCCCAGGCCATCTGTAAAATTTATCAACAGGTCAATCAGGACAGGAGCGAGCATAATACATCTCATGCAGTTCATATCATGTCAGGAAATATAAAGCAGCAATAGAATAAGATACATGAAATGCTGTAAGAAGATGTACATGAAAATCGGAGAGATATTTGATAACTGGAAATATATGTACATGATAAGTAAGAACTGTAAGTGACTAGTGATTTAGAGTACGAGATGGCATGTAATTGGCTTAGGTTGTACATGATGAACATAAAAAGTAACAGAGTGTACATGATGGGTAAATCATATAACCATTTATACTCAACCCTACCCACAATCAATACACAAGGATCTATTCAAGTTACGTTACGGACATGATGTTTTGGTTATACAAGAAACACATGAGAAAACATGAGCGTACATGAAAGAACATGAGAGTACATGAACGTACATGTAAGAACATGAGAGAACATGAGTGTACATGAATAACACAGAAGCAAGGAATACATGATGTACATGAAACACATGTCATAAAGTATCCGATGCGCCCGCTAAGGGGGTAACATCCCAAGAAGAGATCCGTATAGTACCAATCCGTGATGATAACATGACAGCATCAAGTAAAAGTAATCTAGAGCGAGAATATAATTCGTGACAAGTATGAAACGATCAGAGAATGTACTCGCCTGATATCTGAATGTCCAAGGTAAAGATACTGTCCGAGAAGAGGTGTCTGGCTCCTAATTAGAACAACACAAGTCACAATATGTCCAGAAGGGTAATATAAAGCACTATAATGCATTCTACATGAATCTAGGTCAAACTAGGCCAAAGTCAACCCTTGGTCAACTCTGGTCAACTGCACTAGTCAAACTAGGTCAAACTAGGTCATGTCCTAACCCAGTAAGTCTTACTAGGCCTAACCAAGACTATCCTAGCAAGCACACATCAATACAAGGCTATACAAGCCAACATACACCCAACTCTATATAGCATGCAATTATTTAATACTCAAATAGGCAAGAATTTACATTGGATATACACTAGGTAATCTATTACTTTAAGCTATATATGTCTACACATATATACACATGCATATATTGGTATTCAACATTAGGTCTATAATCATGGAATTTCAAATGGTTATATAAACTTATATATTACAACACAATATGCTAACATATATATAATATACAGACATAGCTAAGTTAACTATATTCATAAATACTTATTTAAGAGGCTATGTGTGGTGAACATGGCAAAGGGGCAAGTGAGGGTTAAATGGGCATACATAGTGTATACATATCAAAGAGTGTCAAAGTATAAGTGAACAAAGTGTCAAGTGTGATAGTGTCTACATAGTGTAAGGGGTACATGAGGTAATATAGGATTTGTGTTAACGTAGAACATTACATCTCATTAACTTGTATATTACATACATTACATCTATTATTATATTACATTCATGCTTGCATTCATTCATCATTCATTTATTCTCTTGCACTACTATATGCACCATACATTACATACTATGGAACCTACATATTCATTACAAGCCATACTTATACATGCTTACATTAGATAGGATACTTACACCTCATACATCATTTATTTAAACATTTACTCATGCTTGCATTCTCTATTTAATTACGTAATGTATATACATTAACATGGGTTAAAATCAAATAGAATATTATATTACACATAAGGGTGCATAAAATGCATATGCCGAATAGTAACTCCTACTAATAATCAATACTGTACCAACTCAGCATGAATTAAATTCTAGTATTAAAGTATGTTATAGATCTATGTATTAGCTTTCCGAAACTTCAAACGGATCGCGTTTTTGTTTCCGGAAACTCCCAGAATCGCGAAAACACCGAGAACGCATTTGTCTTTCGTACAGCTGACACTCAAATAATTCTCCAGAAAGTTACAGAAAGAATTAGGCCTATTAATACATGTTTTTGGAAATCTAACTTCAATACGCTTCTTTTAAAAAAACGGGAGATTAAACCGAGCTTTGAGCTAGAAGTTATGACATTTCTAAGTTAGGGCTGAAATTAAAAACGTGGATAAAAATCATGACGGATTTAGATAGTTTGAGCCAAAAGAATATACAATATATATCCTAATTATCCACAACAATAATAGCAATAATAATATGAGGAACCACACTCACAAACTTGATTATATAATCATCATGAACCATTTATTACATATATAAATATAGATACACTCTCATTACAATATATATGTATATATATATATAAATCTATATATGTAACATGAACACATCCACAACACAAAGGACACTCCTATGACCTCCAAATGGACACAAAATGGACACAAATGGAGATACAACCGTGGGGATCATTCCTATGGGTTTAAAATAGACCTATATGCATGAGGAAATGAAAAGGAGAAGGGATTTATACCTCCTGATAGATCGAATCGAAGAAAAGCCTTCCCGGAGCGACACCGACACGTAAAGATTCCAAAAGGACACGAACGAGCTCCGAATCCTCCCAAACTTGGGTAGCTTCCTCCTTGGCTAGAATGGAGAAGGAAAGAAGAAGATTTGGTGGCAAAATAGAAGGATTTGGTGGAGAAATTGCTAGGGATTGCTCTCTAGGAATTTGGGGAAGAACAAGAGAGAGAATGTGGATGAGAATAATGAATGAACTTGAGCCTATCCTCTCCCAAAGTGGCTGGTCATATGGGCTATTTGTCCTATTATGGTAAGGTCCAAAATGCCCCCACTAACCTATTCTATGAGTATTAGGAAAGGGTTAATTGGTTGGGGCTAAATTAGTTATTCTAAAGTCTCTAATCACACTAACCTTATCCATAATAATTAGTCTAACCTCTAACTAAAATATTTCTATCATGTGGACTAAAATTAATATCATGTGGGCCATGCCTAACTAATGTGTGAGTTCCACTAGAGTCAAACTACCCCCGGGTCCCCGTTTCAAGTCGGATTGAGTTGAAATTCGAACCCGACTCAAATAACCCCAAAACAATATCATAATTAATATCAAAATAATTCAAAGAGGTCAAATGTAAAAATATCCTTAGGCCAAAAATGATATTAAAATATCACAATCACATGGTTAGGCTCTAGGTCAAACAGTCTCTAGGGTTTCACTAGCAAAACGTCAAAACCACAAGTCATTGATTTAAATAATTTTAGAATAATTTAAAATCACCAAAAATCATATCATGAATTAAATATCATTATTAAAATAATTATAAATATAAAATTTCAAAATTATCCTCATTTGGGAAACTGGGTGCTACAACTATACCCACCTTAGAAAAATTTCGTCCTCGAAATTAAAATGTCCATACTCACTCTAGGTCAAACCCCCACAATCAAAGTCCCAGATTAAAATAAATCATGTGATCAAAAGGACGACATACAGGGTTATGACATACGGTGGTAGTGAAAGTCTCATCTAGGTATACTAGTCATGGTAACCGAAACGGTCATAGGGTATCAAAACATACAAGCAATCTAGGGTGCTAAACTAGAGAAGTTACAGAAACAACAAACCATCAAAACTGTAAGACGGTCTACCATCCTATATGAAACTGGTAATTATCAAAACAAAATAAAGGCAACTACCAATTATCTGAAAAAGGGTACAGAAAATCAAATTCAAAAATTAAGGAATTGAAAATCACTTGTATTGAAATCCAAATCACAATATATATATATATATATATATATATATATATATATATATATATATATATATATATATATATATATATATATATATATATATACAGAGAGAGCGTTAGAGAGGAAAAACTAGCATTATGTAATGTTATGTGGTTTGTGTGTGTATGGGTGTATGCGAAATATACATGAAATTGTATATGAGCTATCCTGTTACACTACTCATGGCATATGGGTTAACAACCTACAATACACAACCTATTTAATCATAACATGCATGGCTAACCATAAACATCTATAAGAGGTAGAGATTTAGTTATGTAAATACATATATTATAACATGTATGCCTAAGCTCTATATATATCTATACAAGTATGTGATCATAACATAGAGAGGAAAGGTTAGGTTACATGACAGGTATACTAAGTTAGGGTGTGTGTGTGTCCTTGTACAGGGTTATAGCTTAGTATTGAAAGGTTAAATCCAGTTTTAGTTCAGGATTTACATACAAAATCTGAAAATAAGCTAACATTTAAACCAGTGTAATATTAACATAATGCAGTCTCAGATTTGACAAATTTAAACACAAAACTCAACCAATTTTTTTTTGAATTGAAACCCTACGTATAACATACATGTGCAGTGGTATAAATAAAACTATTATCATAAAATTTTATATTTAAATTACGGGTTAAGCTAGGAAAAACAGAGAATCAGAAATATTATGGTTTTGAAAATTTAACATCAACAACATATTAATATGTATTCAGGTAGGTAGAAAATCAAGTGTAGCATGCATACGTGTTAAGCAAAGTGTCTGCTATATGTATTCATATATATTCTCATGTCCCAATATAAAAAAAATTAATTCTACGTTAAGACTAACATTTGAATTCCTACCAAAATTGCAAGCAGGTGATTGACGAAATCAAGACAGTTTTATTATCATTATTATTTAATACAAGAATAATAGCAAGAAAGAAATAACGATAAAATCGGTTCTGCTTATCTGTTTAAAGAAGGAACCATTTTGAAATCCAGAGTTAAAATATCAAATTCAAGATAAAGTCTAACAAAATCATCGATTCATTGTATTATAAAAAACTCATAGCAAAAAATTACACAAGGTTTATAAAACCAACTAAACTTACCCCTGAGTTAAATAATAGAAAACTAGACAAACAAACAAATAATAATTCTTTTTTTTGAATGACTGAACAAAAGTAGAGAAAACATGTTCAAAAAATTTAAGGTGCAATCTGATAATCATATGCGTCTATCCAAAATCATGGTACTCTAAATCCTCGTCATACTAGTAAGCAAGGCTACGATAATCACAGAGCCCTTGACTTATGCACATATCTCTAGAATCATGGTATTTAACATTTTTGCGGTACCGCTAGCTTGGCTGCGAAAACCTTAAATTCCTACACCCGAGAAATATATCCAGAGTCAGACTATATGTCCTCACCATGCTGGCTAATGCGACTATAGAAGACCAGATTCCATAACATACATGACCTAGCCCATATAATTTTATCTTGCCAAAAATTAAATTAAATCAACAATGAATACCCAAAAATCAAATCAATTTATCAACGAACACCAAAATTCAAAAATGAACAAAAATCCATCAAAATACAAACTCGGATGCAATAGCTATCATCAAAATTCAAATTCGACAATCATCCATCAAAATCAATAAATACAACTCGAATTCAACAATAATCTATAAAAATCAAGTTTAACAACAGAAAGTAAAGATAATTAAATTAAGGAAAGAAGAGTTTTCAAATCGAAGTTAAAATAAGATTCTCAAGGGTCATTCCAGGAATCTCTCAAGGGTCCTAACTGTGATTGAGTACCATCAAAATATATCCTATTCCTACTGCAGGCTGTAGTGGTACTCAAGTTAGAATACCACTACATAAACTCGACCTGCATGGGCCACCACTAAAAACGTGTCACGACCCGTACCCTAGAGTTAGGGCACGAGAACGTAACAACGCCCAGCCTACGCCGCAGTGTCGGCGGTAGAACGCTGTCCTAAGTCTCATGCATCTAACAGTATAAGGCTAAGCAGTTTATACTCCCCGAATGGGGGTGACATAGCAGAATGTAAACTTAATCACATCTAAGGTAGAGCATAATGGAAGATAGATAAAACATAAAATCCAAAAGAGATACAGGAGATAGAAGTCTAAGTGTCTAAGATACATAAACCCAGAAGTACATCTCAAAACTCAAATACAGTAATCCACAAGTAAATACAACTCCCGACAAAATGAAATAACTATCTAAACAACCTCTACTGTGTCTCCTCTAGGCTAGCAGGCAATCCCAGGCCATCTGTAAAATTTATCAACAGGTCCAGTCAGGACAGGAGCGAGCATAATACATCTCATGCAGTTCATATCATGTCAGGAAATATAAAGCAGGCAATAGAATAAGATACATGAAACGCTGTAAGAAGATGTACATGAAAATATGAGAGATATTTGATAACTGGAAATATATATACATGATAAGTAAGAACTGTAAGTGACTAGTGATTTAGAGTACGAGATGGCATGTAATTGGCTTAGGTTGTACATGATGAACATGAAAAGTAACAGAGTGTACATGATGGGTAAATCATATAACCATTTATACTCACCCCTACCCACAATCAATACACAAGGATCTATTCAAGTTACGTTACGGACATGATATTTTGGTTATACAAGAAACACATAAGAAAACATGAGCGTACATAAAAGAACATGAGAGTACATGAACATACATGTAAGAACATGAGAGAACATGAGTGTACATGAATAACGCAGAAGCAAGGAATACATGATGTACATGAAACACATGTCATAAAGTATCCGATGCTCCCGCTAAGGGGGTAACATCCCAAGAAGAGATCCGTATAGTACCAACCCGTGATGATAACGTGACAGCATCAAGTAAAAGTAATCTAGAGCGAGAATATAATTCGTGACAAGTATGAAACGATCAGAGAATGTACTCGCCTGATATCTGAATGTCCAAGGTAAAGATACTATCCGAGGAGAGGTGTCTGGCTCCTAATTAGAACAGCACAAGTCACAACATGTCCAGAAGGGTAATATAAAGCACTACAATGCATTCTACATGAATCTAGGTCAAACTAGGCCAAAGTCAACCCTTGGTCAACTCTGGTCAACTGCACTAGTCAAACTAGGTCAAACTAGGTCATGTCCTAACCCAGTAAGTCTTACTAGGCCTAACCAAGACTATCCTAGCAAGCACACATCAATACAAGGCTATACAAGCCAACATACACCCAACTCTATATAGCATGCAATTATTCAATACTCAAATAGGCAAGAATTCACATTGGATATACACTAGGTAATCTATTACTTTAAGCTATATATGTCTACACATATATACACATGCATATATTGGTATTCAATATTAGGTCTATAATCATAGAATTTTAAATGGTTATATAAACTTATATATTACAACACAATATGCTAACATATATATAATATACATACATAGCTAAGTTAACTATATTCATAAATACTTATTTAAGAGGCTATGTGTGTGTATGTGAATATGGCAAAGGGGCAAGTGAGGGTTAAATGGGCATACATAGTGTATACATATCAAAGAGTGTCAAAGTATAAGTGAACAAAGTGTCAAGTGTGATAGTGTCTACATAGTGTAAGGGGTACATGAGGTAATATAGGATTTGTGTTAACATAGAACATTACATCTCATTAACTTGTATATTACATACATTACATCTATTATTATATTACGTTCATGCTTGCATTCATTCATCATTCATTTATTCTCTTGCACTACTATATGCACCATACATTACATACTATGGAACCTATATATTCATTACAAGCCATACTTATACATGCTTACATTAGATAGGATACTTATACCTCATACATTATTTATTTAAACATTTACTCATGCTTGCATTCTCTATTTAATTACATAATGTATATACATTAACATGGGTTAAAATCAAATAGAACATTATATTACACATAAGGGTGCACAAAATGCATATGCCGAATAGTAACTCCTACTAATAATCAATACTGTACCAACTCAGCATGAATTAAATTCTAGGATTAAAGTATGTTATAGATCTATGTATTAGCTTTCCGAAACTTCAAACGGATCGCGTTTTCGTTTCCGAAAACTCCCAGAATCGCGAAAACACCGAGAACGCATTTGCCTTTCGTACAGCTGACACTCAAATAATTCTCCAGAAAGTTACAGAAAGAATTAGGCCTATTAATACATGTTTTTGGAAAGCTAACTTCAATACGCTTCTTCTAAAAAAATGAGAGATTAAACCGAGCTTTGAGCTAGAAGTTATGACATTTCTAAGTTAGGGCTGAAATTAAAAACGTGGATAAAAATCATGACGGATTTAGATAGTTTGAGCCAAAAGAATACACAATATATATCCTAATTATCCACAACAATAATAGCAATAATAATATGAGGAACCACACTCACAAACTTGATTATATAATCATCATGAACCATTTATTACATATATAAATATAGATACACTCTCATTACAATATATATATATATATATATATATATATATATATATATTTTATATATATATATATATATATATATATATATATATATATATATATATATATATATATATATATATATAAATCTATATATGTAACATGAACACATCCACAACACAAAGGACACTCCTATGACCTCCAAATGGACACAAAATGGACACAAATGGAGATACAACCGTGGGGATCATTCCTATGGGTTTAAAATAGACCTATATGTATGAGGAAATGAAAAGGAGAAGGGATTTATACCTCCCGATAGATCGAATCGAAGAAAAGCCTTCCCGGAGCGACACCGACACGTAGAGATTCCAAAAGGACACGAACGAGCTCCGAATCCTCCCAAACTTGGGTAGCTTCCTCCTTGGCTAGAATGGAGAAGGAAAGAAGAAGATTTGGTGGCGAAATGGAAGGATTTAGTAGAGAAATTGCTAGGGATTGCTCTCTAGAAATTTAGGGAAGAACAAGAGAGAGAGTGTGGATGAGAATAATGAATGAACTTGAGCCTATCCTCTCCCAAAGTGGCTGGTCATATGGGCTATTTGTCCTATTATGGTAAGGTCCAAAATGCCCCCACTAACCTATTCTATGAGTATTAGGAAAGGGTTAATTGTTGGGGCTAAATTAGTCATTCTAAAGTCTCTAATCACACTAACCTTATCCATAATAATTAGTCTAACCTCTAACTAAAATATTTCTATCATGTGGACTAAAATTAATATCATGTGGGCCATGCCTAACTAATGTGTGGGTCCCACTAGAGTCAAACTACCCCCGGGTCCCCGTTTCAAGTCGGATTGAGTTGAAATTCGAACCCGACTCAAATAACCCCAAAACAATATCATAAATAATAAAATAATATCAAAATAATTCAAAGAGGTCAAATGTAAAAATATCCTTAGGCCAAAAATGATATTAAAATATCACAATCACATGGTTAGGCTCTAGGTCAAACAGTCTCTAGGGTTTCACTAGGAAAACGTCAAAACCACAAGTCATTGATTTAAATAATTTTAAAATGATTTAAAATCACCAAAAATCATATCATGAATTAAATATCATTATTAAAATAATTATAAACACGAAATTTCAAAATTATCCTCATTTGGGAAACTGGGTGCTACAGCTTTCGCCATCTGCTCATCCGTCTCCATCGTCGTATTAGCAGTAGGAACGCTAGACGGGCAAGCACTCTCAACAGACCTGGAACTACTCGTCCCAGGAGATATGCCACGTGACGTCGTCCTAGCAGGCCCACCTACTGTCCGATATGGAGGAGTAATCGGCGACGAGGATCCAGAACCGGTACCAGAATGAGGTACCGAAGGAAAACTCCGTCCTCTAGCAGTACCTGTAGGAAGTACCGGAGGAGAGTGACCTCGTTGTGTCCTTCGGAACGCTCCGCGACGACCTGCCATACCTGATAACAGCATATGATAATACAACAAATAATGGAGACTAGAAATATGAAAGTACAACAAATAATAGAGACTAGAAATATGAAAGTACAACAAATAATAGAGACTAGAAATATGAAAGTACAACAAAGACAAGATAATAACCAAGACAACATATAATGATACATTCTACAATAAACATCTAAGTCCAGATAATATATTCTAGAAAAAACATCTAAGTTCAGATAAGTATCTCTCTCAATCATCTTCAGAATAATCATGTTGTTCGTCTTCCTCGACCTCATCTTCCTCTTCCTCCTCATCTTCACTTTCAACTTTGCCTTCGTCGGCTTCGTCTTCCTCTTCGGATAATTCTACATCTTCTACATTATGTGTCGTGTAATGCGTAACTTCCGTGGAGTCCACATCGACAATATTGGTTACAAGAGGTAGCTCGTCCTCCTGGTAAGCTTTTTCGTCAACATCAAAATTATCTCTGGCTTTAGTCTTGCATACTGCCCACCAGTCAGACTTCGTTGCTCCCCGTCTCGGATAAGCTGTGAAGTACATGAGCTGAGCCTGAGTTGTTAGGACAAACGGTTCGTAGCCTTGATATCTACGCTTGTAGTTTATATCCAGAAGACCATGCTTGTCAATTTTCCAACCTTGATTTTCAATCGGATCGAACCATTCACACTTGAACAACACGATCTTTGCAGGTTCTCTGCCATTACTATATGACAACTCCACAATCTCTCACAAGATGCCAAAGAAATTATTTTTCTAGATCGACGTCTTTGTAGTTCGAAGACTTGATACACAAACAACTGTTTTTCGTGGAATCAAGATCCAGGAAGCTGTCTATGATCGGAGCATTTGTCGACTTGAACCGAAAGCCATTGACACAGTAACTTGGCCATATTTTAACAAAAGTAATTGGTCCCTTGGCAAGAGTTCTAATTAATTGAATCTCGGGTGAAATTAGACGATCGGCCTGAATATCAAAGAAACGATAATAAGTTATTTATTGCGCAGTTGCATTAGAAGAGGCCAGTAATTACCGAGCTACTTACATATTGGCTCAACCAAGAAGGAAAATGACGTCTCATTTTTTGTTCTAATGCTTCGTCTGTCAGGTAGTGTCTAACCAGCCTCAACTCATCATTATATGTGTTGGAAAACAACGAAGCAACCGCCGATTAGTACAATAATATTAGCTTATACTATTACATTGTGATGACGTAAACTCATCATCCTGAGTTACTTACCCCTCTAGCTTCTCCACTTCATCCTCGTCGCAATTGAGTAATACATACAACTGAGCAGCCCTTAGCTCTTCGTCATTCAAATAACTTTTCTTCATTTTCCCCGAAGGCTTTCCGGACGCATTGAATACTTTCAGTATTCCATCATTAAATTCTTCATATCCGTCGTCGTTTCTCGGAGCCCTCGTTCTATTCGTAGCAACATGAGATTTAAAATAGGAGGAGCAGATATTTGTAATCTCCTCGAGAATATAGGCTTCACAAATAGAACCCTCGACCTGAGCCTTATTTTTCATCTTTCTTTTTAGGTGATTCAAATGTCGCTCGAACGGGTACATCCATCGATATTCGACGGGTCCACCAACACGTGCCTCGTAGAAAAGATGAATCGACAAATGCTCCATAGAGTCAAAGAATCCAGGAGGGAACACCCTCTCTAGCTTGCACAGTGTTACCGCAATGTTGTTCTCTTGTTTTTCTAGACGATCAACGAGCAATTTCTTAGAACAAAGGTCCCTGAAGAATATGCTAAGCTCCGTCAATGGATCCCAAACTTCCTGCGGTAAGAATTCCCAAAATGCAATCAAAATTAATCGCTCCATGAATACGTGACAATCATGGCTCTTCATACCTATCAGTTTGTTCTCCTTGAGGTCGACGCATCTTCTCAAGTTCGAAACATACCCATCTGGAAATTTTAGACCTTGAATCCACCTACAAAGCCTCACTTTATCCTCCTTCTCCAGTAAAAAAATTGCCTTAGGCTGCTTCAACTTCCCATTCCCGTCCTCTATCAAATGCAATACAGGACGTCTACATATTTCTTCCAAGTCCAATCTAGCCTTTGGATTGTCTTTCGTCTTCCCCTTTACGTCCATTACAGTATTAATTATGTTGTCAAACACATTCTTCTCGATATGCATGACAACAAGGTTATGTCTAATCAGATTGGTGCTCCAATATGGAAGATCCCAGAATATACTCCTCTTCATCCAGTTATGAGTACGACCAAATCCGTCACACTTGTAGCCCGTAGCAGGCTGCTCAATAGCTTTTGGTAAATCTTTTACCTCTTTCCATATCATGTATCTGGTCCACCTTGGCGAGGGATTAGCCTTCTCCACAACGCCAGCACGAAAAGCATTCATGTTCCTCCGGTACGGATGATCCTTCGGCAGAAATTGTCGATGACAATCGAAGAAGCACGGTTTGCCTCCTTGTTTCAAACAGAAAGCCTTAGTGCTGTCCATACAATACGGACATGAAAGACGACCATGCGTGCTCTATCCAGATAACATTCCATAGGCCGAAAAGTCGTTGATGGTCCACATAAGTGTTGCCCGCATCCAAAAATTTTGTTTTCTAGATACATCGTATGTGTTGGAACCTACTTCCTACAGCTGATTCAACTCATCAATCAACGGCTGTAAATACACATCGATGTTCCTTTTCGGATTGTTCGGACCTGGGATAATAACGGTGAGAAACATATACGAAGTCTTTATGCACATCCAAGGCGGTAGATTGTACGGGATGACGATCACAGGCCAACACGAATACTGGGATCCCGAAAGTCCAAATGGGATAAAACCGTCGGAGCAGAGACCCAATCTCACATTACGCGGATCAGAAGGAAAATCTGGATACTCTCGATCAAAGTGCTTCCATGCTTCTCCATCAGATGGGTGATCCAACACTCCTTCGGTATGTTTCCGCTTATGCCAACTCATGTTTTCTGCAGTTTCCTTCACCATAAACAACCGCTGCAACCGCGACGTCAACGACAAGTAGTGCATCGAAGAGGTAGGCTTCCTGGCACCGACAGACTTTCCTCTACCACATGCCTTGTAGCGATCGATACCATAAAATTTGCAGGCGTCTTCATCCTTGTCGTCTTTGTAGTACAACATGCACCCGTTACGACATGTATCAATTTTTTCGTATCCCATCCAGAGCGATCTAACCATCCTCTTAGACCGGTAGAAGTCTTTAGGCAACTTCGCACCCTCAGGCAATATTTCTATAAGCAACTCCATAAGACGGTTGTAGCAATCTTGCGACATGTTAAAATCGGACTTGATACTCAACAATCTTGTAACCACCTCCAACGGTGAATGATCCTCACAACCAGGATATAATGGAGTCCTTGCATTCTCCAGCAACTCCATGAACTGTGCAGCATCGGGGTTCGGTGCCTCCTCAGGTGCATCATGATCATCCGGATCGAAACTAGGCCCGGCCGTATCGAAAACCATATTTACCAACCCATCGTCGTAAGAAGCATTGTTGTGGACATCGACATAAGGCTCATACTCCGATGCTAAAGACACAAGTTCTCCGTGCTCGCTCCACTGATAGTAATTCGGCATGAAACCCTTCGAGTATAAATGATACGTGACATCCACTTCTGGATGATATTTTAAGTTGCGACATCTCACACACGGACACTTAATTTTGGTACCGTCCATGTACTGAGGGAACGCCTTGGCAAACTGCAGGAACTGGTGTACACCCTCTATGAATTTATCCCGCACACCGCACATGTCATCAGGATGACGGTTGTATATCCAAGTACGATTCTGCAGATAGTAATTCAGTTCCATAATTCTATAAGATAGATACATCAAGTTAGTGAATGATATGCAATTGTCAGTTCATGCGGTCTACACTTTCCGCAGTATATGTACACATGACATTTTACGTTAAATGGTCAGAGATTATCGGTCATCTTCTTTTTGTATTGCTAACTTTTGTTTCGCGTGTTTGTGCATGCGGTGGTCAGAGATTATCGCGACAGTATATCACCCGTATATACAATATTTTATATAGGCTGAGTTGTATAAGTCAAGTTTTAGGATATTAGTCTATATATTATGTATAGTCCAACCGAGTCAACTCTAAGCTAAACTTGTCCAACTTGGTCAAACTAGCTATTTCTAAGTTGTATAAGTCAAGTTTTAGGATATTAGTCTATATATACTAGTATAAACTCTCCCTCCTCTCCAAATACCTGGTACTAGTTAACCCTCCTCCTTTCTCCCACTAGACACACACATACATATACATGATGTATACAACCATACCATAGTTCCCAGGTTCTTTTAACCTAACTTTCCAGTTGGTACTAACCTCAATAGAACAAACACTCTCACAGCTCAAAATACTAACACATGCTCACGCCTTACTCTTGTGACACTCCCTTTCAAACACAAACACACACCTATATGTTCCCTTACACATGTTGCCATGTTACCTATAAAAATAGGAAACCCTTGTTGTCTAAAATAAGACACAATTCTACAAAGAGAACCATATTGTAGAACTCACACTTTAAGACAGTAGATGAAGGAAGACTTGTATGGAGGATCATCTACTTTATTCATGGAGTTGTCATAGGGTGTTGAGCGATGTCATTTTATTCTTTTCTTCTTCTTCTTCTTGGGATTTTTGAGTATTGGATCTTAAGACATATATAGCTAGAACTTACGAAGAATGGAATACCATACTTCAACAAATAGATGTTGACTAATTGGTTCATATACTTAAAATCTCCGGCCATTGGGGATATTGGTAAACTAATATACCTAGATTACCCAAAAGTACACTTGCGAACTAGGATAAAATAATTAGTTGTGTACTAAACGTCTCTAAGTGTAGGAATGTTGCAAGGTGAAACAATGTATCAAACACTATATCGAAACCCAAACCCAATATGCAAATCCAAATTAATACGAAAATACACAAGTGTAAGTAGGAGATTAAGTGTACAGAGGTGAAATACATATATATGCATGCTTGGGGGTGTCCACGTGTCCAATAAATGGACACAAAGTATCCAAAACCTCACGAACACACTGTATCAATGAACACATGGTCGTAATGTGTCTCCGTGTCCATTTTGGACATGAAAAACACCTCAATTAGGGTTAGGGTTTACCTTCAGTCTCCTCGCTGTGGTGGAGGAGGAGGAGGAGGACAAGTTCGATGGTGGAGGAGGAGGGGATCAAGTGTACAGAGGTGAAATACATATATATGCATGCTTGAGGGTGTCCACGTGTCCAACAAATGGACACAAAGTGTCCAAAACCTCACGAACACACTGTATCAGTGAACACATGGTCGTAATGTGTCTCCGTGTCCATTTTGGACACAAAAAACACCTCAATTAGGGTTAGGGTTTACCTTCAGTCTCCTCGCGGTGGTGGAGGAGGAGGAGGAGGACAAGTTCGGTGGTGGAGGAGGAGGATCTCGCGGTGGAGGAGGAGAAGGGGCTCGCGGTGGAGGAGGAGGAGGAGAAGGGGCTCGCCGGAGGGAGGAGAAGGGGCTCGCGGTGGAGGAGGAGGATGAGCGGCGCCGGAGGGAAGAGGGTCGGGCTGTCGTCAAGGTCGGAGGAAGAGGGGCGGGAACAAAAAATTTGGGGAGAGGAAGAAATGAAAAGTCGAACCGAGGAAACCCTATTTAGCAGAAGTTAGCGACGTCTGTAAATACGTCGCAAAACGTCGACTTTCCTTTAATATTCAGCGACGCCTTAATCACTGCGACGCTAAACGTCGCTGAACTAATAAAACTGGCAACGTTTTTCGACAAATCAACGACGTTGGTTTTTATTACACAAAAGGTAGTCGCAATATGTCGCTGTTTTTCGCTATCAGCGACGTATTGTGACGTATACTTTTGGAGTCGCTAAATCCAAAAATATTATCGATGTTTTAAGTCGGCGTCGCTAATTTCGTCGCTGATATGACTTATTTTGGTAGAGAATGATCATTAACAAAGAGAATGATCATTCTCATGCGTTTTAACACTTTTATTATCACCCTCCGTGTTATTCTCCGTTTAAAAATACACGGAGAATGACATTCTCCGTGTTAAATTAAACATAGAATGGTCCCTATTTTTTATGTACTTGTTCCTTGATTTCTATCTTTATTAATTTTTTTCCCTATATAAAGGTGGGTATAAACAAGCAATTAAAAAGATTTATGATCTGAATTGTAGTCATGTTGTGAAATTGATGGATAAACAAAAGCCTAAAAATTGGTCAAATGTATTCTTCTCAGGATGTAGATACGGCGAGATTGCTTCTAGTTGTGCAGAGTCATTCAATTCATGGATAAAGTCTGAGAAGAAAATGCCTATTTCAGCACTTGTAAATGTCATCCGAGTGAAGATGATGAAGATGATTTCGTATCGCCGCAAGGATACAAGTGATTTCAATAACATATTGACTCCATACGTCGAGAATATGCTGAAGCAGCTTACAGATGATGGCATGTCTTATAGGGTATATCGGTCTGGTGATTTCGAGTTTGAGGTGATGGCAAATACTTCCTCCCACTTGGTGAATCTTCTTGATTGGCATTGTAGTTATCGTAGATGAAAGGTATATAGATTCCCATACAGCCATGCAATCCAATGCATCAGATTTGGTTCAGGCAAACTCGTCTATGATTTTGTGGAGCAGTATTGGACATCAGATTTCTACCAGAAGCTATATTCATGTGCTATTCGTCCAGTTCCAAATTCTGGAAAACAGTTTGAAAATAATTCAACTGATTTAGTCCTACCCCATGTTCCGAAACGAGGCCCCAGCCGATCAAAGGCGGACCGTTATAAGAACAATTATGAAAATAAAGGAAAAGAGAAGAGGAAGATTATGTGCCATAATTATCTTGAATTAGGTAATCACAATCGCATCACTTGCCCTCTTCCCCCACGTGTTTCTACGGGGGTCGAGGAGGTAGCGCCCCCTCGTTAATACATATACATATATTCTTCCTTTTATATAACTATTTTTTAATATATTTCTTAAAATTTTGATATCAATGGTGCTATTTTAAAGTCTGTTATATCTAATATTTCACAGTTTTTGTATTCATAATGGCCATTCTCCGTCATTCTTACACGGAGAATGTCATTCTCTATTTCAAATTATACGGAGAATAGCATTCTCATTCGTTCTAACAATGAGAATGCCATTCTCTGTGTAGTTTGACACGGAGAATGTCATTCTCTGTTTTAAATTACACGGAGAATGAACATTTCCATTCGTTTTAACAATTAGAATGCCATTCTCCGTGCTAGATTAACACGTAGAATGAGATTCTCCATTTTAAATTATACGGAGTATAGAATTCTCATTCGTTTTAACACAAGGAACCAATTCTCCGTGTAATTGACGGAGAATGAGATTCTCCGTTTCAAATTACACAGAGAATAGCATTCTCATTCATTTTAACACTGGGAAATCTATTCTCCGTTTTAACTTACAAGGAGAATATTGAACATTCTCATGCATTATAACACTGTAAATGACATTCTCTGTTTAATTCAACACGGAGAATGACATTCTTCGTGGTTAATTAAACGAAGAATGGCATTATCAGTTTAATTAAAACAGAAAATGTCATTCTCCGTATTAGATTTACATGGAGAATGAACATTCTCCTGTGTATTAATACTGTGAATGCCATATTCTCCGTGATTATTATAGAAGACACTGCAGATGTTACAAAATATACAGACAGAGAAAAATGAAATTCAAACAGAAGTTATAGAAAGTTCTTTTATTAATATGTCTACAAAGGATCTATTACAGATTCAGAAAGACTCATATTGTTCTTTTACAAAGGATCTGTTACAAAGACTCATATTGTTCTTGAAGAAAGCATCTATTACAAATTCAGAAAGGCCTAAAGAAGTCTACAAGAGGGTTTATCTTCACATAAGCGCAACCCTTATTCTTCTTAGTGCACATACTGGAAGATTGATCTCCATCGAAGCGAATTCCTCCTTTCTTATATCCGCAACCCCGAATGCCCGAATGAGCAGGACACAACACAACCTGTGGCTCTTTCGGCATAACGGGTGGCTCTGCCAGCATAAGGGAATGCTAGACCGTTACTGAGAAAGGCATAGCATGACCCCCAAACTATTCGACAAAGCACGAGGACTGCCAAGATGTTGTTCAGGTTCGAACAAGGTGTTCCAATGCATCTAGAGATTCACTACTACATGTTCTTCTACAAGGACATAACTACTTTGAACGAAGATATCCACAGCCAACAACCAACTGATGCCAGGCCATTCTCCTCTCAAAACTAAGTTAGGGTCATGCATAATGGGAATGCTATAAAGATGATAGAGTTTGCTCCTCAAGAAAGCCCTTTTTATAGGCCATATTGTCCAATAAATACAAATAACCTAATAGTCAGTATAATGAATCTCATTTAATAGGTTCGTTACAGGTGGATGACATGCCCCAAACTCCTCAACTTCCCCCCAACAAAGAAGGTGGCATCTAAGAGTTGTTACAGGTGGATTAAATGCCGTAAACTCCTCATTTAATAGGTCTGTTACGTGTCTATCATGCGTGGAATGACCATTCTTCGTATTATATGATATAGAGAATGACATTCTCCGTGATAAATAACACGAAGAATGGCCATCCTCATGCGTTTTAAAACTAAAATGACCATTCTCCGTGTTACTTAACACGGAGAATGGCATTCTCCGTCTTACTTAACACGGAGAATGGTATTGTCCGTGTTATTTAAACGAAGAATTGCCATCCTCATGTGTTTTAACATGGAGAATGATCATTCTCCGTGTTACTTAACACAGAGAATGGCATTCTCCATGTTAAATTAAACAGAGAATGGTCATCCTCATGCGTTTTAAAACTGGAATGACCATTCTTCGTGTTATTTAGCACGGAGAATATTCATTCTCCTATAAGTACAACAGAGAATGGCTATTCTCCGTTCTAAAGTACACGGACAAAGCACATTCTCCGTGTTATTTAATACGGAGAATGGACATTCTCCGTATTCAACAACACGGAGAACGGCCATTCTCCGTGTTAAGTAACACGGAGAATGACTATTCTCCTTGTTATTAACACGGAGATTGGCACAGAATGGTCATTCCTTATTGTGAACTTGACATAGAATAGTCATTCAAAAATGATATATATAGAACATTGTAATACAAGACAGCAGATGTAACAAAAAGATGCAGACACAGAAGAATATAACTGCATTTTCATATATACAGAACAATGTAATATAAAGTTCTTAGCACTTTGTCATTTTTATAATGTGTTCATGATCTGCATTTGGACTTTCAAGCAACCTCTTAAGCCATGCCAACCTAACTTTTGTAATCCTATTGTGAATTTCATCGTCATTTCCTCTTGTTGGTATTGTGAAGGGATTAAGCACTTCATAAAATATGTCGTATACAAGAGGCAGTTGGGTGCTTTTTATTGTGGGCAGTTTGAACGAAACTTCGTATCTGTGCTCTCATACTCCATCGTTGTCTTGCATTTTTTTCTCATCATCTCAATTTTTCTCCTTATGATAGGCTCCAAGACCTTCCTCAAATATTCTGCATCTGTCTTGCCCTATTCGTACGTGTTTTGCACCAAGGAGTTGTAGTGTGCCCATTCGTACGAGCTGAAGTTGAATGTCAGGAGCGTATAGTGTCTTTTTTCTTCATTAAAGACATGCATGAATAGCCACTCTATGTCGTCATGTAAACCCATGATTAGGTTCTTCGACATCTGTTTTGAAAGTTTGAATGGCATCGTCTTTTACATCTTTTTTATGAGCTTGGCGAACGATGGACTGTTTCCCAAAAACAAAGACAGAATATCATTAGTTAGTTTCATCGGTATACACATTAATAGGAGGGATGTTTCAGTTTTGATTCTTACCAATGTGTGGGGCAACATAAATACAGACCACTTATGTTGCACCTCTTGTGAACTTGATTGTGGTTCACTTCTTGCTTTTTCTTGATTTTGTTTCATCTTGCTTATTATTATGTTGAGTATACCAGCCTCCATGTCTTGATAGTTGAATATGTCTTGCACGTCTATTGTTGTCAGGATAACTCCAACTTCATTTTTACCTTTAGCAGAATAATATACAAGATTACTGCACATAAATTTAGTTCAGTTAGATTAAATTAATAGAAATTGACAGAAATAATTAAGAAAAAAGACGAAAGGAATATAGAAGATTACATACAGTGGAGTCATCTTATTTTTGAATACGAGGTCCTTGTAAAGCTTCTGTAGCTCTTCATCTGCCTTATTCCAAAGTCTGAGGTCCTCGCATTCCCTGAGTATTTCGTCTTTATTTACTAGTTCTGCAATTCTGGCATCTTCTTTGGATTTTGAATCATCCTTTTTTTTTTGCTCTGGGTTTGGGCTGACATTTTGGCTTCGAATCTTCATTAATCTTATGCCTTTTTGATGTTTTCATCCCCAAGGGAGTAAAATTATCATTAGTTCTTACAACTGATGGTTTTATCCTCCTCTTTCCTCCCTTTCTAATCCTATTTTTGGTACTTCTGGATCATCAGGTTCGTCAGATTGTTGTTGAGGAACTAGTTGAGGCTCTGTAAGCTGCAATGCATCAATTATGGCTCCAAGATTTGTGATTTTTTTCATCCTTTTCAATTGCTTCTATACTCAACAATTCAACTTCCCCTTGAAGCTTATTTTTTTCATTAGAGAGCCTTTTATTTGCTTGTCTCAGCTGCTCTATTATTTGCACAGATATAAAACAAACATCAATGAAAGGTATGATGTCATTGAAAAAAATTAGAAAAAGTAAAGATCATTCTCAGTTTTAACAATGGAAAAGACCATTCTCCGTGTTAATTAACACGGAGAATGACATTCTCCGTATTAATTAACACGGAGAATGTCATTTTCCATGTATTAAATGACACGGAGAATGGCATTCTCCGTGTTAATTAATATGGAGAATGTAGAATCTCATGTGTAATTAATACGGAGAATGATCATGCCCATGTGACAATGGGATTTACCACTCTCCGTTTAATCTAACACGGAGAATATAAATTCTCCGTGTAATTAAACACGGAGAATTGTCATTCTCCTACATGTAACAAGGAGAATGACATTCTCCGTGTAAGTTAAAACGGAGAATGACATTCTGGGTGTTTCTAATACGGAGAATGTCCATTCTTCGTGTAAGTTAAAAAGTGGAGAATTATAAATAACAAATTTTAAAAAGAGAAGATTTTACCTTGTGCCGCATCCTTTTCAATCGCTTCTTTATTCAACAATTCAACCTTTTCTTGAAGCTCTCTTTTCTCATCAGCGAGCTTTTTATTTGCTTGTCTCAGGTGCTCTGTTATTTGCACTGTTATAGAACAAACATCAATGAAAGGTACGATGTCAATGAAAAAATAGAAAAAATAAAGATCATTCTCAGTTTTAACAATGGAAAAGATCATTCTCCGTCTTAATTAACACGGAGAATGACATTTTTCGTATTAATTAACATAGAGAATGCCATGTCCATTAGACAACGGGATTGACCATTCTTCGTTTAATCTAACACGGAGAATGTCATTCTTCGTGTAATTAAACACGGAGAATTGTCATTCTCCTACATGTAACAAGGAGAATGACATTCTCCGTGTAAGTTAAAATGGAGAATGTCATTCTGTGTATTTCTAATACGGAGAATGTTCATTCTTCGTGTAAGTTAAAACGGAGAATGGACAATCCCAGTATTAAAACACATGGGGGTGACCATTCTCCGTAACTATATCACGGAGAATAACAATTCTCCTGTAACATAACACGGAGAATGGTCATTTTACTGCAATAAAACATGGAGAATTATCACAAATTTAAAAAATAGAAGATTTTACCTTATGCATTTAGCTCTTTAACTCTGTCATTGAGCTATCAATTATCAGCAAAAAGTTCAAAGTTCTATGATCTCAAATGTTCTAATTGCTTCATTGAACCCTCCATCGTGTTGTTGATTGCACGTTGATGAACTTCTTGTGCGTTTAGCTCTTTAAGCTTTTTGTGAGTCCACAGTTCTGTGCAAGCAGATCAGAATTCTGTCTTTTGATTTCTGCCAATTCATGCATCGAGCTCTCCATATCAGCGTTGACTGCACAGAGTTGTGCCTGTAGCTCTTTAATCTTTTCATGGAGCTTCTCGTTCTGTGCCAAAATATCAAAATTCTGCCTTCTCAATTCCTCCAATTCTTGTGCCAAGCCACCCATCGTGTCGTTGATTTCGACTTGTTCGGCAGCAACCTCAGACCAAAGTATCCCTTCTTTCCCTGTCTCTCCCCTTCTCTCTTGTGGAACTTCTTTTTGTAGAGGTTGCTCACCTTCCAGGTGTCCTCCTTCTTGCCCAACAGATATGACCAAGTTTTGGAATATGTACGGAGAATTAATTTCCAGGGGGTATTCGATCTTGAGGAAGGTTGAGATTCTGTACCCATCCCATGTGAAAATCTTGGATAATCTGGAATTGGGTCAAACTTTCTTTCCACAAGGGTAGTATGTTCTGCAAACTAATATAGGAAGTATATTGTGCAACCTTTCATTTTGGAGTAAACATCAGAGTAATCCCCTCCTGTACATTTACTTGTACTCCTCTTTATGCTATCTATGACATATTCCAATATTAACCTTGGCCAGCATATACTGTTGATAACTTCTATGCTGTCCACCAAGGAAAAAAATTTGTACGACAAACTTGAACCGCCAGATTTTGTGAAAAATACAGTTTGGCACAAGTGGAAGATCAACAACTTGGCCAAATAATCTAGATTAGCAGTCTTATCTCCACTACGAAGCCGCTCTAATAATTGGAAGAACTTATCTTTCACTTCCTGGTTACTGACTTTTGCTTGTGCGTCCTTGGAATTAGCCAGCAACCTTGTAAAATACATTATACACAGGCTATAAGATCCTGGTGGTGGTGGCTGTTTCTGTATCTCCATTATCAATTTTTTGTAATTAAAATCAGTCTCGCTTTCTTCCCTAAGCGGTAGACCGAAGATGGTTGCCACATCATCGACGCTTGGCACGATTCGGACAGTGTTGCTCAGCTGAAAGTAACCCACACCATCTTTGTCTTCCCTGTAGGTTCCTATCAAGTTCTCAAGACCTTTTGTTGCCTTCGCCAATTTTTTCATCTCAACTTTGCTTTTGTAGAATACCTCGATTAAATTTCAGAAATCGGTATTCTTTAAAGATTCAATAACTAGCACGGATAAATGGACACCATTTACAGTGACAACCTCCATAAGATCAAGCATTGTTTTGAAAGTAGCGCAAAAAAATCTAGAATCCTTATTCCTGACAGTACTTTTTGCTACAAAACAAAAACAAAATAAAATATAAACAATAAATTAGGTTTCTGTTAATTGTTATCCATTGATATAAGAAGAAAAATGGTCATTCTCCGTTTACTTTTAAACGGAGAATGGCATTCTCCGTTTAAAATTAAACAGAGAATGACATTCTCCGTGTTAATTCAAACGAAGAATGTCATTCTCCGTGTTAATTCAAACAGAGAATGTCATTCTCCGTTTAAATTACACTGGGAATAGCCATTCTCCATTTTAACTGACACGGAGAATGACCATTCACATGCGTATAACACTAGAGAATGACATTCTTCGTGTTAAGTAACATTGGGAAAGACCATTCTTCGTGTTTTTATACGGAGAATGACATTCTCCATGTAATTTAAAATGGAGAATGACATTTTTTGTGTAATTTAAAACAGAAAATGACGTTCTCCGTGTTAATTCAAACGGTTCAAATGGAGAATGTCATTTTCCGTATTAATTTACACGAAGAATGTCATTCTATGTGTTAAATTTACAGGGAGAATGACATTCTCCGTGTCGATTTAAAACGGAGAATGACATTCGCCGTGTAATTTAAAATGGAGAACAACATTTCCGTTTTAATTTATACTGGGAATGGTCATTCTCCGTGTTAATTTACACGGAGAATGACATTCTCCATTTTAAATTACAGGAAGAATGGCCATTTTGTGTTAAATTACACAGAGAAAGACATCATCCGTGTTAAGTGACACGGAGAATGACATTCTCTGTTTTAAATTACACGGAGAATGGCCATTCTGTGTGTTAAATTTACAGGGAGCACATTCTCCGTGTCGATTTAAAACGGAGAATGACATTCTCCGTGCAATTTAAAACGGAGAGTGTCATTCTCCGTGTAAATTAACACGGAGAATGTCATTCTCCGTGTCACTTAACACAGATAATGTCATTCTCCGTTTTAATGTTAATTAACACGGAGAATGACATTCTCCATTTTAAATTACACGGAGAATGTCATTCCCCGTTTTAAATCGACACGGAGAATGACATTTTCTGTTTTAAATTACACGGAGAATGTCATTATCCGTGTTAATTTACAGGAAAAATGTCATTCTCCGTTTTAAATTACACGGAGAATGTCATTCTCCTTGTTTAAATTTACAGGGAGCACATTCTCCGTGTCGATTTAAAACGGAGAATGACATTCTCCGTGTAATTTAAAACAGATAATACCATTCTCCGTGTTAATTTGTACGGATAATGTAATTCTCCATGTAATTTAAAACGGAGAATGTCATTCTTCCTGTAAATTAACACGGATAATGACACTCTCCGTGTTAATTAACACGGAGAATGACATTCTCCGTTTTAAATTACACGGAGAATGTCATTCTCCTTGTTTTAAACGGAGAATGATCAAGACCATTCTTAGTGGAATTTAACACGGAGAATGTCATTCTCCGTGTTTTATACAAAATCATGAAAATAAGTTAAAGTTATACCTTCTTTTTGCGTAGCAGGCTTCTTCTTCTTATATACAAGTTTTTTAGTTATCCGTTTCTTTGATCCTCCGTCATTCTTTTTTGGATTTGATAATGATTCTTCGTAACTCCCTTTTGGATGATCTTATTCTTGATTTGATAATGTTTTCGATGGTGACGATATTATGCGAATATCTCGAATGAGAGGAACGTTTGAAGATTTTTGGAGGAGAAACCTTAGATTTTGGAGGAACGTGTGAAGATTTTGGAGGAAAAACCCTAGATTTTGGAGGAGAAACTGATCGGCTTATCGAAGAAGAGAGAGTACGAAACGTTTTTTTTGCTTTTTGTTTTTGAATAGTGAGGTTCGAATTTTTTTGTAATAAATTAGAAGGAAGGGCAAAAAAGTCATTCGGAACCCGCTTTTATATATTAATGGATAATTTTGGGCACACGATAAAATGTTATTTTGCGGTGGGTTTTACATAAAACTTTTGCAATTTTTGGGCATTTCATAAATTTTCAATATTAATATTAATTATTGTTAATATTAATATTAATGTTAATATTAATATTATTGTTAATTTTAACGATAATATTAATTTTAATTTTAATGTTAATGTTAACATTAATTTTAATGTTAATTTTAAAATTTGTCACGTCAGCTGCCATTTCAACATATCACGTCAGCTGCTACGTAAGTAGGGACAGTTTGGAAGTACAATTTGGAGGTACAAAAAAATTCTAACGGTTGTTTTTTTTAAATTTGGAGATCTTTGCAAAATCTTTCAATTTTGTATTGGAATTCCGCTTCTCTCTCTCTCTCTTTCTCTCTCCTTTATTAGGTGTTTTAAATTTGGAAATATTTGCAAAATCTTCCAATCTTATCTTCGAATAAAAGGAATTCCGCATGGCTCTCTCTTTTTTAGGTAAGTTGTCGTTGCCATTTTTGTAGGTTGTATTTCCAGCTAGTTGATAGAGGCTTGATTGGGGATCATTAGTGTTGTACAGAGAAAACTATAGAGCTTGGCATGTTTAGTTTGGTTCAATAGTTAAGAACTGATATAGTGAAATGGAAATTCTTTTTTGTCCGCAGGGGGTGACGGTGCGCGTGCTCGCAAGTCGGCGTATCAACCCCCACTCCCTGCCCCACTCCGGACCCACCCCACGCCCCTGCCAATGAACGTGCAACACATGGCCTGCGGAGCAGTACTGCGGTCCAAACCTGCAGGCAACATAGCACTGCCATATAGTAAAATTAATGATACATGCCAGATTACGTACTGATACAGGTAGTATCAGTTATTGTCCAGTCATCCTCCAATCACAGGACGCTGCCACCTCATTATCGAGTCATTCTCCAAACGTAGGTGGCTGCCACCTCATTTGAGCAAGAGTCCAGCTCAGCAAGTTTGTTACAATTGTTTGTTCCTATAAATAAGAGGAAGAGAGTATTGGTGCTTTCTTTACATAGAGAGAGCTTGCTCTCAACATGCCTTGTAAAAGTTTAGTCCCACATCGGAAATGCACCATGAGTTATCTCAACATATATACTTGGTTGTGTTGTTGAGAGATGCATATGGGGTGGTGACCCTAAGGAGGGAACCATGTGGGTGATTTTACTAGGAGGTAAGAATAAGGCTCCAAGGATTAAGCATTAATGCTTTTGTCATTCTCTTGGATTAATTCCATTTGGAGCTAAGCCCCAAAGGGGCTTAGCGACTCGGACTCGGACTCGGGCTCGGTCACGGGCTCGGGCTCATAAGGCGTAATGTAACATTTTGTTGGTGCACTTTACACTTAGCACATCAGCAGTCATGCGGCTCATGCGGCTCATGCGGCCCATGCGGTCCATGCGGTCCATGCGGCACTTGCGGCCATAAGGCTCCAAGGATTAAGCATTAATGCTTTTGTCATTCTCTTGGATTAATTCCATTTGGAGCTAAGCCCTAAAGGGGCTTAGCGACTCGGACTCGGACTCGGACTCGGGCTCGGGCTCGGGCTCGGGCTCGGGCTCATGGGCTCATGAGTCGTAATGTGGCATTTTGTTAGCGCACTTTGCACTTAGCACGTCAGCAATTATGCGGCTCATATGCGGCCATGCGATCTTATGCGGCATGTGGCTAATATGCGGCCACATGCGGCCTCATACGGCCTTATACGGTCTCATGCGGCTCATGCGGCCCATGCGGTCCATACGGTACTTACGGCCATGCGGCTCATGCGGCCAGGCTGCTGCTGCTGCTGCCGTATGGAGGGCTCCGTTGACTATGCAGGCTATAAGTCAGTTATGGAAAGACTGATTCAATGCGATTAATTCAGATCCACTTTTTGTGGGAATTTGAATTAATTTCGTTGCTATCTTTGTGGAATTTGAATTAATTTCGTTGCTATCTTTGTGGGATTTTAATTAATTTCGTTGCTATCTTTGTAGGATTTGAATTAATTTCGTTGCTATCTTTGTGGGATTTGATTCAATCTTTTCATAACTGAAGAGGCGGCTAGGGTTTCCACCCTCTCTCTATATATACTCTTTTCTGGCCTCTTTTGTTAGAGACTACGAATTTTATAAGTCAGAAAAGAGAGAGAGAGAGAGGGGGGGAGCTGCTGCCGCCGTTGCAAGTCCATCTGAGGAGTCAGAAAATAGGTAACTTCGAGCGTTCCACAAGTTCTTCAACTTGCTCGTTCCTGGAAGCAATTCGTGTGGGGCGAATCTTGCTTTGAGCAACGGTGTTTTGACACCCCCAGCAACTTTTTTTATCTCATCTTTCTCTAGATTATTGTAACTCGTTCTGTCCCAATTGCAACACGTTTGCAAGAAAGAACGAGAGATCTTCTCTTCTCTATTTTCCTCCTTTATATTGTAATCTGGCTATTTGGTTTTTTGGTATCATCGTAGATCTTGAGTTTGATCACTGCAAAGTTTTGTGTGACTCTCAGATCTCGATTGCATCAGTTTTTCATCTTTGGTCAAGCCCCGGGACTAACAATCTCAAAGCAAGATCCTTGTAGATGGAAAACATTAATGCTTTGCTCATCTAATCGGACTACTACAAGTTAGAAAAGTTCGATGGAGAGCATTATCAAGTCTGGAAGATGAAGGTTTATCTAACTCTTCAACTCAAAGACGTTGATCATATACTGTTGGAGGAAGAACCTTCTGTTCCAGACACTGGGTCTACTGTCGCAATCAATGCGGCTACCAAACTCTAGGCCAAATGGAGAAGAGAAAATAGCATCTGTAGGCTTCTCATCCTGAATGCTATGGAGGATTCCCTGTCAGAATCCTACTCGAAAAAGGAATTTGCCAGAGACATATGGGAGTCTGTAGAAAAACTGTATGAAGAAGACAGGAATAGGAGCAAGATGTTTGTGGTTGAAAAATATCACAAATTGCTTTTGAGGACGAGAAGTCCATGTTGCCACAGGTGAAAGAATTTCTTAAGTTGCGTCAGAATCTGGAAGACGAAAAGATGCCTCTTTCCGACAAGTTTGTTGTTGGAGGGATCGTCTCAAAACTTCCTGCTGGATGGAGTACCTTCTATGCAAGGATGCTCAGAAAGAAGCTAGACATTAGCTTGAGAGATCTACTTCAAGAGATCCATGTTGAGGATGAGATGCATTCTCAACAGAAGATGGATACTCTGTCCAAACAGTTGGCTAAGGCCAATCTAGTACAGACGAGAGATCCCAAGGGAAAGCAGGCGGCTTCTCATCACAAGAAGAAGGACTTCACTAATCTAAAAGTGAAGGGTCCTTCATTCAAGCAACAGAAGTCCAAGTCCCACGTGACTTGTTTCAATTGTGGCAAGAAAGGCCACTACAAGAGTGAATGCAGATCCAAGCCTAAACAATCAGAGAAAGGTGAGCCTAGTAAGGTTTTATTGGTTTCTAACATTGTTGCTATGATCGCACAGGTCACAACTGTGGGGGTTGACTCTGACTGTTGGATAGACACTAGTACGACTTGTCATATCTGTTTTAGCAAGGAATGGTTCGTCACATACCAGCCGATACCTGAGAAGGTTGTCATAGCGAACCAGGCCCAAGCTGAAGTTCTGGAGATCGGGACTGTGGAGCTGAAACTCACTTCTGGGAACACTCTGACTCTTCAAGGTGTGAAGCATGTTTCGGTGATTGCCAAGAACCTGATCTCTGGGAGCCTGCTCTGCAATACAGTCTTGAGGATGGACATCAATGCTGGTCAGATGGTGATGTCCAAGAAGGGAACATACTTCAGAAAGGCTTATCAAACCGAAGAAATATTTAAAATTCAGCTTGTCAACCAGTTTAATGACATTAATACAGTTGCATTTTCTGATTATTCTCTTGAGTTGTGGCATAATAGGCTAGGACATGTTCACTGTAAAAGAATTAACAAAATGTTCAGTCTAGGACTTATCTCCAAATATGGGGGTAAGGTGGAGAAGTGTGAAGTATGTGCTCAGACGAAGATCACAAGGAAACCCTTTTATCGGGTCAATCGAAGCACAGATCTTCTGGAGTTGGTGCACTCCGATATCAGTGACTTCAAACATTTCTCCACGAAGGTCGGGATGAAATATTTCATAACCTTCATCGACGACTTCTCAAAATACGCGTTTGTCTACTTGCTAAAGACTAAAGACAAAGCTTTCGAGAAGTTCAGAGAGTTCAGGTGTCACCCTCATTTCCCGTATTTCCCGTATTTCGTATTTATACTCGTATCTGGATTTTTGGCATGTATTTTTATTTTTCTCAACTTGTGGAATTTCGGTATTTCTCGTATTTTGGGTTTTGACATGGCTCGGTTTTAATTGGATTGGGTTGGTTTGGTTTGGTTTAATGTGTAGTAGAACATCTTAGCCTATGCTCCACCCTCAACACACCACATCCCACCCTCATTAAAACTCTCCCAACTTTTTCTCTCTCCTCATAAACCTCCATTAATTTTCTTCTTCTCCTTCCTCTACACAACACCAACCCATAGGCAAGTGCACCTTGCCACCACATGAGAACCCTATTTTATTTGTCCATTAGCTAGATTAGGATATGGTGATCAACATTAGAACTTGGTATTTTGTGATTTGGAGTCTCCATTGTTCTAGATCTAAGTTTTCCCTATTTTTGGATTTATATGGTTTTGATCTATTTAAGTTGGATTTTTATGGGTTTTGATGTTTCCATGTGGAAGAGAATTCGATTTCACCCTAGTTGGAATTTTAGAAATCCGGATTTGGAGTTCGGATGGCCAAGTTGTGATATTTTGAAGTTTTGGGAGCCATTGGAGCCTCTTCTCAGCCATGGAGAAGAAGACCCTGCGCGTCGCGCCCTTGCGCGTACGCAGCTCCCCTGCGTGCGTGCTCTTGCGCGTATGCAGCTTCCCTGCGTGCGTGCCCTTGCGCGTACGCTGCTTCCCTGCGTGCGTGCTCTTGTGCGTACGCAGCTCCCCTGCGGGCGTGCCCTTGCGCGTACGCAGCTCCCCTGCGGGCGTGCTCTTGCACGTACGCAGCTCCCCTGCGTGCGTGCTCTTGCGCGTACGTAGCTCCCCTGTATGCGTGCTCTTGCGCGTACGCAGCTCCCCTGCGTGCGTGCTCTTGCGCGTACGCCGCTCCCCTACGTGCGTACCCTTGTGCGTACGCTGCTCCCCTGCGTGCGTGCTCTTGCGCGTACGTAGCTCCCCTGCGTGCGTACTCTTGCGTGTACGCTGCTGCCCTGCGAGCGTGCTCTTGCGCGTACGCTTCCCCCTACGCGCGCACCCTTGCGCGTAAGCTGCCCGCCGGCGCACCACGCCTTGTGCGTGCGCCCTTCCCTTGCGCAGTCTCCCTTTGCGCTGCTCTCCCTTGTGCAGCCTGCTGCGCACCCGACCCTCGTGACCCATGCACCCGGCCCCTTGTGCCACTGGCCCTGTGCCTTTGGCCATGCGCCATCCACCCCCGTGACCCCTTGCTTAACCCATTGGCTCTTGGAGTATTGGTTTTATTTTTTGACTTGGTTTCTCTTTTGTGGATTGGGTTTTCCTGAGATCTGTTCAACACAACACGACTATCTTGACCCGACACGGCCTAACACGGTTTCCAAGTAATTGTTTATGACTAGTACGGTTCTCGAGATTTTTTGTGGATTATGATCCTGGCATTCTCTGATCTTCTTGTGAGTGATCCAGTGGGGTGCACACCTAACTTGTAACTTGTAATTAATCCTTGTGACTTGATAACTTGATAGTGGCCCGTGGCGGCGCACTCCTGACTTGTAGCATGACTTGATAACTTAATGCGGTTGCGACGGCTAACTTAACTTGACCTGCCTTGACACCGTGGGTAGTTCTTTCTTGCCTGCTTGTTTAATCCACTTGTCCTGTATTGCATCATGTCTAGGATGGGACTCCTGAGTACCACGGTCAGGGATACCTACCAAAATGGATTAAGGTTAATAACTAGAATAACATAATAGTCATGAAGAGATGACACAGCTACAGGCAATCCCGTTACCTGGGTGCTCTTGGGATCTGTAGCCTGCCGTCGAGTAGGGCATATTTCCAGCACACTATCATGTGTTGCACCTTCCAAGTCACTTAAGGGTACATGTGTTTCCTGGACGATGTACCCACCAGAATTCAACCCCTAATTTTTGACCTGGGTAACCTGGATGGTCTGCAGGGCTTGTGGCTGTGGAATAATCTCACTGCATCTTGTTAGTAATTAGGCCTGTGATAACCCTAGTTAGTTAAAGTAGTAAGCCGTAGTATCTGCTTGGCCGTGATTGATTGAATGAGGTATAACCAGTCTAGCCATGTCTTGATCCAGTACAAGATTGCTTCATGTATTGATTTCTTACATTATTATCTTGCCGATAAATAGTGGGAAACCAAGTTCTGTTCAGATGAAGGGTTACAACCCCGGTCCTTGTTTGGTTTACGGGTTGTAACCTGGCTATCGAAATAGTTCCATGGTTATCTCGTCGTATATCATCCTGACATGTTTTCGTAATTTCTAGTTTTAATATTAGATTTTCTTGTGCTAATTGCTGGCTTTTGTTCTTATTTCGTGGCCCCCTTGTGGCACTTGCTCTTTCTGGGGTTGACCCAGCTGGTTTTGTGTGGCTAGATTTCGGAGCAGCTCACGAGGATCTACCAAGCTTCCAGCCCAATGGTGACAACTAGACGAAACCCGAGCCAAGAGTAGGTTTTCCTTTTGTCTTGCCTACTTCATTGTAAAACTATTCTTTTGAGGCGTTTAGCCGACGAGCACCTGTTAGCTCGATGCACTTTTACTTACTGTCTGCCTACGGGCTGTAAACATGATTAACAAATCCTAGGGTTGATCATGTACGACTAAACTCTTGCTAGTCCTAACATTTTGTAACGACTAGCTTCATGATCAGCTGAATATGTAATATTTGGGACGCCTTATTATTGTATATTTAATGATCATACATCTTGCGACCTTACTTACTTGCTTGTGATTGAGACATTAGGCTTGTTTATAACCATAAGAGACTGTTGGCTTGTAGTAAACCCTCATATATCTAGATAGCCGTGACCGTATATCGAGGTGGTTTCCATTTCAATATACGTAGCTGGCTATGTCTGCCCCTGCTCTCCAGTATTCTGGTTCTGGGGCGTGACATGGTTTAAGTGGTGGCCCATGCAGGTCTTGTAAATCAAGATATGTGAGGGTTTACCAGATAGATGTCTCAATCAGTACTTGTCCTTGATCTCTGTTCGTATCCTCTGAATCCCTGGATTCTTGCCCTGATCTTGTGCTTATATCATTGATCTGTCCTGGTCCTTTCCTTATTGTTTCCTGTGTCGTCTTCTTCAGCGGCACTGTACCTGGTCCTATCGATCAACGAGGTGGAGCACTTCCCGTGGATCAGCAGCAACCCGGAGATCAAGCCCAGCATTCCGGGGTAGCCTCCAGAGTTGTGCCTACTGGAGAAGAGTCACCAGTTCGGCCCGTCCAGCCCGCAGAGCCGGATGATGGTACCTTAGTAGGCCTCATCAGAACCTTGATAGCTTCCCAGGATCATCGAAGCGACGCCCTGCACCAGACAGTTCAAGATGCTTTGACCCGAGGCGGATATCCAGGGAACCAGGTGGCAAACAGCTTCAAGCGATTGAACCCTACTTTCTTCGACGGCAGCGAGGATGCGATTGTCGCGGATGCATGGCTTCAGGATACCGAGGTGATTCTGGAAGCAGCTAGGACACCCGAGAATGAGAAGGTGGCGGTGGTATGCCTGCAGTTGTTGGACTTGGCTCGCAGTTGGTGGGCGGCACAAGCCATGGGATTAGTGGCACCCATTGCTTGGGCAGTATTTAGAGAAAGATTCCAGACGAAGTATTTCGATGCTGTGGCTCGGTACGACCTGCAGACCAGATTTACCAACTTGAAGCAAGGAGGCAGAACAGTCGACAGTTATGCATCGGAGTTTTCTAGACTCAGTAGGTTTACCCCCACCTTGGTGGCGACCGAGTTTGATAGGGCCCAGCGGTTCCAGCAGGGACTACATTTGGAGACCTTGTTGGCGGTTGAGCAGTTCAAGCACCAGACGTTCGATGTAGTCTTGAGAGCAGCTTGGAGGTATGAGTACACCTCCCAGAGGATCGTGGATAGGACCGGAGGTAGGAAACGGTCCCACAGTCAGATGCACCAATCATCAGCTCCAGCCCCGACAGCTAGGGGATTGACCATTGGAACTCCGAGGCGGGCGGCCTCAGTAACGTCGGTTCAGCATTCGACCCCGACGTACCCGCAGCAGCAGAAGCAGAAGCAGACTTCTGCGATGGAATATTCTCATTGCGGAAAGCCAGGGCATGTGGTGGCAGACTGTCGCAGGGCGCAGGAATTGTGCCTGGCTTGTGGAGCAGCAGATCATAGGGTAGGGGCTTGCCCGAATAGGGGTGGTTCATCAGCATCCAACCCTTCTAGCTCTTCGGTGAGAGGACCGGCCCCAGCACCAGTTCAGCAGCAGCAGTATCAGTCTTCGAGGCCCTTGCCGCCTCAGTCTCAGGCATTCCAGCAACAACACCCCCAGCAGTATGCACAAGCCCAAGCTCAGATCCAGAATAGGCAGAGAGGTTTCCAGCAGAGGGGACCAGCAGCCAGAGGAGAAGGTCAGGCTATGATGATGGCTATGGAAGAAGAAGTTGCACCATGTAAGGTTGTGGCAGGTACTATTCTCGTCAACTCCTCTCCAGCGTCTGTATTATTTGATTCTGGTGAATCGTATTCATTCATGTCTGCACGATTCGCGATACGGATAGGATTGGAGCCCGAGTCATTATCAGTGAGGCTCAATATACTTACTGGTAATGGCCTTGTGGGAGTAGATCGAGTGTTTTCCTCGTGTCGGATCGTAGTTAGCGGTAGGGAGTTCCCCGCTAGATTCATAGAGTTTCCTATGGCAGACTATGATGTAGTCCTAGGCATGGATTGGTTGAGGAACCAGTATGCTAGGATAGACTGCCATATTGGCAGAGTTGTCTTTAGTATCCCCGGCGAGCCAGAGTTTTCGTTTTCCAGAGGCGCAGTGGAGCCATCTTCCCCAGCATTGCGGATGGCAGTAGCAGCAGTGCAGTTACCCCGGATAGTTGAAGAGTTTCCAGATGTCTTTCCAGAGGAGCTTCCAGGGATGCCGTTGGAGCGGGAGATTGAGTTCACTATAGACTTGATTCCCAGGACAGCACCAGTATCAGAGCGAGTCTAACGGATGGCGCCTTCAAAGTTGGAAATTTTATACAAAATAATTGAAGAACTGAGGACCAAGGGATTCATCCGTGCAAGTGGATCACCTTGGGGAGCCCCGATGCTTCTTGTGAAAAAGAAGGATGGTACGTCCAGGCTATGTGTTAATTATCGTACCTTGAATTCAGTGACAATCAAGAACAGATACCCTCTTCCGAGGATAGATGACTTGTTTGATCAGCTCAGAGGGGCTTCAGTGTTCTCGAAGATCGACTTGCGGTCGAGATACCACCAGATCAGAGTCAGAGAGCAGGACATCCCGAAGACAGCATTCAGATCGAGGTATGAATATTGGGAGTTCCTTGTTATGCCCTTTGGAGCGACCAATGCGCCGGCCGTATTCATGGACCACATGAATCGTATTTTCATGCCTTACTTGGATCAATTTGTGATCGTGTTCCTAGATGACATCCTGGTCTATAGCAAGAGTGAAGCAGAGCATGAGCAGCATCTCAGAGTCGTCCTCCAGACGCTTAGGGAGCATCAGTTGTACGCCAAGTTCAGTAAATGCGAGTTCTGGCTCGATCGTATATCATACTTGGGTCACATCATTACCCGAGGAGGAGTGGAAGTGGATCTCCAGAAGATTGTGGCTATCGAGTCATGGCCGGTACCCAGCTCAGTGGCAGAGGTTTGCAGCTTCCTTGGATTGGCCGGCTACTACCGGCGGTTCGTTTCGGATTTCGCAAGGATTTCAGCGCCGATGACCCAGTTAACCCGCAAGGATGTGCCGTTTGTTTGGACAGCAGAGTGTCAGGAATCATTTGAGAAGTTGAAGTAAGGTTTGATAACGGCTCCCATTCTCACCCTTCCAGATGGGACCTGAGGATTCACAGTTTATTACGACGCTTCAGGCAGAGGATTGGGGTGTGTCTTGATGCAGCATAGGAAGGTAATATCTTATGTGTCACGTCAACTACATGATTATGAGAAGAATTACCGACCTATGACTTTGAATTGGCGACGGTAGTGTTTGCTTTGAAGTTGTGGAGACACTACTTGTACAGAGGTAGAGTAGAGATCTTTACTGATCATAAGAGCCTGAAGTATGTTTTTACCCAGAAGGACCTTAATATGCGGCAGAGAAGATGGCTCGAGCTACTGGTGGACTATGATGTGGATTTGCAGTATCATCCCGGGAAGGCCAACGTTGTAGCAGATGCATTGAGCAGGAGAGCCAGAGTTTATTTCCTGACGGCACAACCAGAATTATTGGCAGATCTTCAGAAGATGGGAATTGAAGTGGTTCTTCCAACCAGCGTGGCATTGATGGCCAGCCTACAGGTTCAGTCCAGCATAGTTGAGAGAATCCGGGTGGCGCAGTCAACAGATTCCAAGATCCAGCGACTCAGAGCAGAGTGTGAAACAGGAAGAAGGCCAGAGTTATGTATCTATGAAGACGGTACACTTCGGCACGGCACTCGTCTTTGTGTACCCAGTGGAGATATCAGACAGAAAGTCATGGCAGAAGCCCACAGTTCACAATATTCTATTCATCCGGGTGGTACGAAGATGTACCGTGATATTCGTCAATATTTCTGGTGGAATGGCATGAAGAGGGAGATAGTCCAGTTTGTCTCTCGGTGTTTGGTTTGCCAACAGGTTAAAGCTGAACATCAGAGGCCCGCTGGACTTCTTCAACCCTTACCGATCCCGGAATGGAAATGGGAACATATAACCATGGATTTTGTGACCGGATTGCCCAGATCTCCGACCGGCAGAGATGCTATTTGGGTAATTGTGGACAGGCTTACCAAGGTGGCACACTTTCTTCCATTCAGAGTCGGACAGTCGACGGCACAGTTAACAGAGATGTATCTCAGGCAGATCGTCAGGCTTCACGGTGTGCCAGTCAGCATCACCTCGGACAGGGATTCAAAATTCACATCACACTTTTGGCGCAGCTTACAGAAGAGTTTGGGAACTCGCCTTCAATTCAGCTCAGCTTATCACCCGCAGACGGATGGTCAATCAGAGCGCACAATCCAGACTCTTGAAGATATGTTAAGATCCTGTACCCTTGACTTCGGTGGTTCATGGGAGAATCATTTGCACCTGGTAGAATTCTCGTACAACAACAGTTATCAGGCCAGTATCCAGATGGCACCCTTCGAGGCTCTTTATGGCAGGAAGTGCAGATCCCCGCTAGCATAGAACGATATCGGGGAGAGGCAGATGCTCAGACCCGAATTGATTTCCCAGACGGTTGAAGTGGTCAGGAAGGTCAGAGATCACCTCCGAGTTGCCCAGGACTGCCAGCGCCATTGGGCCGATGCTCATCAGCGTCCTTTAGAATTTGCTGTCGGCGACCATGTATTCCTTAGGATCTCGCCTAACCGCAGCGTCATTCGCTTTGGCGTGCGGGGAAAGCTTAGTCCTAGGTATATAGGGCTGTTCGATATTCTAGAGCGAGTAGGAGATGTATCCTATCGTCTCGCTCTTCCGCCATCGCTAAGTGAGGTGCATGATGTATTCCATATGTCCCAATTACGATGGTATATTTCGGACCCGAGCCACATCCTAGACCATTCGAAATTGATTGTTGGTACCAACCTTTCGTATGAGGAGAGGCCCGTATCTATATTGGACCGGAGGGAGAAGATACTCAAGAACAAGACTATTAAATTAGTCCGTGTTGCTTGGGGTCATCACTTTCTAGGTGAGTCAACGTGGGAGCGTGAGGACGACATCCGATCGCGATATCCCTACCTGTTTGACTCGTGAGGTATAATGTCTTTTTTATGCCTTACGTTTTCCCTTCATTGCTTGCATTGTATGATTGTATGATTGAACTGCTTAGTGTAACTTGCCTGTGCTTAATATAACTTGTCGTGACAATCTCTAGCTCCTTGATTAAATTCCGAGGACAGAATTCTTTTAAGGTGGGTAGAGTTGTCACCCTAATTTCCCGTATTTCCCGTATTTCGTATTTATACTCGTATCTGTATTTTTGGCATGTATTTTTATTTTTTTCAACTTGTGGAATTTTGGTATTTCTCGTATTTTGGGTTTTGACATGGCTCAGTTTTAATTGGATTGGGTTGGTTTGGTTTGGTTTAATGTGTAGTGGAGCACCTTAGCCTATGCTCCACCCTCAACACACCACATTCCATCCTCATTAAAACTCTCCCAACTTTTTCTCTCTCCTCATAAACCTCCATTAATTTTCTTCTTCTCCTTCCTCTACACAACACCAACCCATAGGCAAGTGCACCTTGCCACCACATGAGAATCCTATTTTATTTGTCCATTAGCTAGATTAGGACATGGTGATCAACATTAGAACTTGGCATTTTGTGATTTGGAGTCTCCATTGTTCTATATCTAAGTTTTCCCTATTTTTGGATTTATATGGTTTTGATCTATTTAAGTTAGATTTTTATGGGTTTTGATGTTTCCATGTGGCAGAGAATTCGATTTCACCCTAGTTGGAACTTTGGAAATCCGAATTTGGAGTTCGGATGGCCAAGTTGTGATGTTTTGAAGTTTTGGGAGCCATTGGAGCCTCTTCTCAGCCATGGGGAAGAAGACCCTGCGCGTCGTGCCCTTGCGCGTACGCAGCTCCCCTGCGTGCGTGCTCTTGCGCGTACGCAGCTCCCCTGCGTGCGTGCTCTTGTGCGTACGCAGCTCCCCTGCGTGCGTGCTCTTGCGCGTACGCCGCTCCCCTGCGTGCGTACCCTTACGCGTACGCTGCTCCCCTGCGTGCGTGCTCTTGCGCATACGCAGCTCCCCTGCGTACATGCTCTTGCGCGTACGCTGCTCCCCTGCGAGCGTGCTCTTGCGCGTACGCTTCCCCCTGCGCGCGTGCCCTTGCGCGTACGCTGCCCGTCGGCGCGCCACGCCTTGTGCGTGCGCCCTTCCCTTGCGCAGTCTCCCTTTGCATTGCTCTCCCTTGTGCAGCCTGCTGCGCACCCGACCTCGTGACCCATGCACCCGACCCCTTGCGCCACTGGCCCTGCGCCACTGGCCCTGCGCCTTTGGCCATGCGCCATCCAACCCCCTGACCCCTTGCTTAACCCGTTGGCTCTTGGAGTATTTGTTTTATTTCTCGACTTGGTTTCTCTTTTGTGGATTGGGTTTTCCTGAGATCTGTTCAACACAGTATGACTATCTTGACCCGATACGGCCTAGCACGGTTTTCAAGTAATTGTTTATGACTAGTACGGTTTTCGGGATTTTCTGTGGATTATGATCCTGGCATTCTCTGATCTTCTTGCTAGTGACCCAGTGGGGTGCACACCTAACTTATAACTTGTAATTAATCTTTGTGACTTGATAACTTGATAGTGGCCCATGGCGGCGCACTCCTGACTTGTAGCATGACTTGATAACTTAATGCTGTTGCGACGGCTAACTTAACTTGACCTGCCTTGACACCGTGGGTAGTTCTTTCTTGCTTGCTTGTTAAATCCACTTGTCCTGTCTTGTATCATGTCTAGGATGGGACTACTGAGTACCACGGTCAGGGGTACCTACCAAAATGGATTAAGGTTAATAACTAGAATAACACAGTAGTCATGAAGAGATGACACAACTACAAGCAATCCCATTACCTGGGCGCTCTTGGGATCTGTAGCCTGCCGTCGAGTAGGGCACATTTCTAGCACACTGTCATGTGTTGCACCTTCTAAGTCACTTAAGGGTACATGCATTTCCTGGACGATGTACCCACCAGATTTCAACCTCTAATTTTTGACCTGGGTAACCTGGATGGTCTGCAGGGCTTGTGGTTGTGGAATAATCTCACTGCATCTTGTTAGTAATTAGGCCTGTGATAACCCTAGTTAGTTAAAGTAGTAAGCCGTAGTATCTGCTTGGCCGTGATTGATTGAATGAGGTATAACCAGTCTAGCCATGTCTTGATCCAGTACAAGATTGCTTCCTGTCTTGATTTCTTACATTATTATCTTGCCGATAAATGGTGGGAAACCAAGTTCTGTTCAGATGAAGGGTTACAACCCCGGTCCTTGTTTGGTTTACGGGTTGTAACCTGGCTATCGGAATAGTTCCATGGTTATCTCGTCGTATATCATCCTGACATATTTTCGTAATTTCTAGTTTTAATATTAGATTTTCTTGTGCTAATTGCTGTCTTTTGTTCTTATTTCGTGGCACCCTTGTGGTACTTGCTCTTTCTGGGGTTGACCAAGCTGGTTTTGTTTGGCCAGATTTCGGAGCAGCTCCCGAGGATCTACCAAGCTTTCAGCCCAATGGTGACAACTAGACGAAACCCGGGCCAAGAGTGGGTTTTCCTTTTGTCTTGCCCACTTCATTGTAAAACTATTCTTTTGAGGCATTTAGCCGACGAGCACCTGTTAGCTCAATGCACTTTTACTTACTGTCTGCCTACGGGCTGTAAACATGATTAACAAATCCTAGGGTTGATCATGTACGACTAAACTCTTGCTAGTCCTAACATTTTATAACGACTAGCTTCATGATCAGCTGAATATGTAATATTTGGGATGCCTTATTATTGTATATTTAATGATCATACATCTTGCGACCTTACTTACTTGCTTGTGATTGAGACATTAGGCTTGTTCATGACCATAAGAGACTGTTGGCTTGTAGTAAACCCTCATATATCTAGACAGCCGTGACCGTATATCGAGGTGGTTTCCATTTTAATATACGTAGCTGGCTATATCTGCCCTAGCTCTCCAGTATTCTGGTGCAGGGACGTGACATCAAGGCCGAAGATGAACGGCAGACTGGACAACAACTCAAGAGGTTGAGAAGTGATCGAGGTGGGGAGTACAAGTCTCATGACTTCGCATCGTTCTGTAAAGAACATGGAATCATATGCGAGACTACTGCTCCATATTCTTCTCAATCCAATGGAGTAGCAGAGAGGAAGAACCGAACATTAACAGAAATGATGAATTCAATGCTGCTTACTGCAGGTCTTCCAAAATGCTACTGGGGAGAAGCTGCATTAACGGCCACTTTCATTCTGAATAGAGTGCCATATGCAACTTCGGACGTAACTCCTCATGAACTCTGGTTCAAAGTCAGACCAAACTTGAATGTCATTCGAGTGTGGGGGTGTCTGGCGTATGTGAAGCTCCCAGATCTGAAGATTCAGAAGCTGGGGACAAGGACTACGAAGGCGATCTTCTTGGAGTATGCTGAGAAGAGTGATGCTCGGAGATTTCTTGATATTGAGTCAAATCATATCATCGAATCTCACGATGCTGAATACTTTGAAGACAAATTTGCAAAAGACAAAAATATTGTTCTTTCGGACATTCCGAAAAATAGTGTAGGTACAAATGAGACTGAAATCTCATATGGGCCAGTAGTCCAAGAAGAAGCTGTTGTTGATGAAAAACCTCTTGTACCAGAACTCGCAGAGCCGTCAGCAAAGCGAACGAGAAGACCTAAAGACTTCGGAGATGACTTTATCATATATCATGTGGAAGCAGATCCGCTTACCTATGATGAGGCGATGAAGACCAGAGATGCTATCTTCTAGAAGGAGGCATTGAATGACGAGTTTGACTCTATCACCTCCAATAACACATGGGTGCTGGTAGATCTACCTGAAGGAGAAAAGCCTATCAGATGTAAATGGATCTTCAAGAAGAAGATGAAGGCATATGGAACTATTGACAAGTTCAAGGCCAGGTTGGTAGCCAAGGGATTTTCTCAGAAACAGGGGATAAACTACTTTGACACATACGCTCCAGTAGCTCGGATGACCACCATCAGGATGTTAATCGCTCTAGCAGCTATACATAAGTTGGTGATACATCAGATGGATGTAAAGACAGCATTTCTGAATGGGGAGCTGACCGAAGACATTTACATGCAACAGCCAGATGGATTTATCATCAAAGGTCTTGAAGACAAGGTCTGCAAGTTGGTGAAATCATTGTATGGTTTGAAGCAAGCTCCCAAGATGTGGCATGAGAAGTTTGACAAAGTTATTAGGTCAAACGGCTACAGAGTCAGCGAGACGGACAAATGTGTTTACATAAAGTTTGCTGATGGAAGAGGAGTCATCGTTTGTCTGTACATGGACGATATGCTAATCCTAGGGACAGATATAGGCTATGTCACGGAGATAAAGAAGTTTCTCTCAACCAAGTTCAATATGAAGGACTTGGAGGATGCAGGTGTCATCTTGGGCATAAAGATCATCTGAATAGACACTGGAGTAGCGCTATCACAATCTCACTACATTGAGAAGATGCTCACATGCTATGGGTATAAGGATCTTCCAGGGATCGATACGCCATACAGGTGTGATCAGAAGCTGAAGCCAAACCCGAGGGAAAGCGTCAGGCAGCTGGAGTATTCTAGTATTATCGGAAGTTTGATGTACGCAACCACTGCCACAAGGCCTGACATAGCTTTTGTCGTGGAAATGCTGAGTCGGTTCACAAGCAACCCATGGATTGAGCACTGGAAAGCTGTGAAGCGGGTGATGAGATATCTCAAAAAGACTCAGACATATGCACTGCACTACAACGGATATCCGACAGTAGTGGAAGGCTTCAGTGATGCTAGCTGGTTTTCAGAGGTGGAAAGCGAGAGATCCACAGGTGGATATGTCTTTTCCTTGGGTGGAGCTGCTATATCGTGGAAGTCGAAGAAGCAGACTATACTCTCTCGTTCCTCCATGGAATCTGAATTCTATGCACTTGAAACTGCAGCAAATGAAGCAGAATGGCTTCAGGAGCTCATGTATGATCTTCCAGTGGTTGGGGATCTGATACCGACGATACCGATATACTGTGACAACCAGGCGACTACGGCGGTGGCATCAAATGACCTCTTCAACGGGAAGAAGAGGACTGTGCGGTTGAAGCACAGGGCAGTACACGATCTTATCAAAAGAGGTATAATTGCAGTGATTGATGTTCGGAGTCAGAAGAACCTGGCAGATCCGTTCACAAAGGGCCTCAAACGCTAGTTGGTCAATGACACAGCTTGTAAAATGGGCTTGAAGGCATTCTGATAGTGTGTCTTTGTAATCCTACCATAAAGTTTTATGCTATTAGTTCAAAGAGAAATCTACTAGGCATCTAACTTTTGGTTCAAAGGAGGATCATTGACTGGGAAACTATCAGGTAACAATGGGTACTTATTCTCTGTAACATGGAAGGGATACGGACCCATAACCACTATAGTCTACTATGTATTTTCTGTATAAAAAATAGATCCTGTGGAAGGTTGGCTTAAACGCCTTAATGAGTTCTCCGGCAGAGTGAATGCCTGGTGTGCTTTACAGGAAGCATGGTAGAGCAGCACTGCAAGGAGCAAAACTCCATGCTACAGTGGGGTGACTCCACCATGAGGTTCCCAGGTCTGGGGTAATGCCTCGGCTTTGCAAGCCAAGTCATAGCGGCATAGCACCGCAAATAGACAGGTAGCCTAATGCTGTATGACGTAATTAAAGAGTTGTAGACAGTACTACAAAGGGGAGGATAGCCCCATGTTACAGTGGCATGACACCACGATGAGGTACCCAATTAGGGGTAAAGCCTCGGCCTTGCAAGCCATGTCGTTGCGGTGTAACACCGCAAGGAAGCCTTAGGCTTCATGCTGAGTAGATTGGCACTACAAAGAGGCTGAGACCTCTTGCTACAGTAGTATGACACTATGATGAGGTTCCCAGGTAAGGGTAATGCCTCGGGTTCAGGCCATGTCATAGCGGCGTAGCACCGCGAGGAAGCGCAAGGCTTCATGCCATGTCTCTTTAATAAAGAACTCACCTATAGTGTATGAAAAGAGATATCAGGCCGTCTCTTAAGGGTAAACTTGTAGACGCCCAAAATTATAAACTGAAACCAGGCTGGCACAAGGCCTTTAATGTGCAGCCAGAAGCACACGTAACTACACTTTGTAAGTGGGAAAAATTACAATTGTGGTACAGAATTCAAGGCGTAGTCCATTCTTGTATCACATTGTTATATAACCCATATGGGAAGATTCAAGTCGTCAACGACATCTATCCTAATGCAAAATGGACAGTTACTGTAGGGAACGCTCAATCCTGGACACATATATATGTTGTAATATCTGGGGGATTGTTGGTGCTTTCTTTACATGGAGAGAGCTTGCTCTCAACATGTCTTGTAAAAGTTTAGTCCCACATCGAAAATGCACCATGAGTTATCTCAACATATATACTTGGTTGTGTTGTTGAGAAACACACATGGGGTGGTGACCCTAAGGAGGGAACCATGTGGGCAATTTTACTAGGATGTAAGAATAAGGCTCCAAGGATTAAGCATTAATGCTTTTGTCATTCTCTTGGATTAATTCCATTTGGAGCTAAGCCCCAAAGGGGCTTAGCGACTCGGACTCGGACTCGGGCTCGGGCTCATGAGACGTAATGTGGCATTTTGTTGTGGCACTTTGCACTTAGCACGTCAACAGTCATGTGGCTCATATGCGGCCATGCGGCTTATATACGGCCATGCAGTCTTATGCGGCATGCGGCTCATATGCGGTCACATGCGGCCTCATGCAGTCTCATGCGGCTCATGTGGCCCATGCGGTCCATACGGCACTTGCGGCCATGAGGCCATGCGGCTCATGCGGCCAGGCTGCTGCTGTTGCTGCCGCATGGAGGGCTCCGCTGACTGTGCAGACTACAAGTCAGTTATGGAAAGATTGATTCAATGCGATTAATTTAGATCCACTTTTTGTGGGATTTGAATTAATTTTGTTGCTATCTTTGTGGGATTTGAATTAATTTCGTTGCTATCTTTGTGGGATTTGATTCAATCTTTCCATAACTGAAGAGGCGGCTAGGGTTTCTACCCTCTCTCTATATATACTCTCTTCTGGCCTCCTTTGTTAGAGACTACAAATTTTATAAATCAGAAAAGAGAGAGAGAGAGAGGGAGCTTCTGCCGCTATTGCAAGTCCATCCAGGAGTCAGAAAAGAGGTGACTTCGAGTGTTCCACAAGTTCTTCAACTTGCTGGTTCCTGAAAGCAATTCGTGTGGGGCGAATCTTGCTTTGATCAACGGTGTTTTGACACCCAGCAACTTTTCTTCATCTCATCTTTCTCTAGATTATTGTAACTCGTTATGTCCCAATTGCAACACGTTTGCAAGGAAGAACGAGAGATCTTCTCTTCTCTATTTCCCTCCTTCATATTGTAATCTGGCTATTTGGTTTTTTGGTATCATCGTAGATCTTGAGTTTGATCACTGCAAAGTTTTGTGTGACTCTCATATCTCGATTGCATCAGTTTTTCATCTTTGGTCAAGCCCGGGACTAACAGAGAGAACACTAGCGTATTTTGTACTCGTTTAAATCTTCAGTCACAGTTTTTCTTCTTCCTATAAATAAGAGGAAGGAAAAGAGACCACTCACACATGGTCTGTTGGGAAGGGGACCTCATCCGAATCTGATCATAAGAAGGGTTTTGGTGATGACGACGAAGATGATAAATCATAATAGCTAGGGTTTTAACGACAACTATAGACGTAGTTTTGAAGATGATATTTATATAGTGTTTTGATGAAGATGATATATAGGTGTAGTTTTGATCATAATAGCTAGAGTTTTGATGATAATAGCTAGGGTTTTGAAAAAGAAAAGAGAGAGAGAGAGGAACTGACCTTCGACCTTTTCTTCTTCTTCTTCTTCTTCTTCTTCTTCTTTCGATCGAGGAGTTGATGTCGGTATATCAGGAAGAGGGAGGGAGGAATGATATGGAGATATTATTGGGTGGTCCGGACTCACCATATAGCAATGGTGAATGGTTAGTCCGGTCACTAATTTTTTGACACTTGGCATAATTATTATATTACTATATTTTTATTATTTTCTAGGTGAATTTTTTATTATTATTTTTGTAAGGGTAAAAAAATATTTTTTCTAATCGTATGCCAAGTGAATTTCTATATATTATCTATATTATTATTTTTTACAAAATTTTAAAATTTATGTCAAATAATATGCCAAATGTCAAGAAATTAGTAGTCGGGCTCACCATTCACCATTGCCATGTGGTGAGCCCGGACCATACGATAATTTCTCGAATGATATGGGTTCTTTGCTGTGTAGGAGCCGGGTTAGATCTGAACCCGACCCGAAATCCCTTCCAAAAAAAAAAAATAACTTAATTAATTAATTTTAACTATGGGTTAAGTGTAAATAAATATTCTCACCTAATTTAGACTTGTAGTTTGATATCATGAGAGACAAATACAAATTGTTCAAAATATCCCTCCACTTATATGGCTTAAAAAGTAACAAGAAAATGTGAATCTATAAAAATATAAAAGCAGCTTCTTATAAGAAAAAGAAAAAGAATAATAATAATTAGTTGTGGAGAATAGAAGATAACTTTTTGCTCTCATACGTTTTGATTTTGTTCCCAATAAGGGCTCTCTCATACCTAAGTTCTCGTGTAAGTTTGCGTCTATTTCTTCCTTGTATGTCCCTATTCAGTCGAAGATTTCTCAAATTTCTCTAATTCTCGTATAAGCCTACCCAAATTCTTGTACAAGTATGCTAATGATCTCACTTTTATGCTCTGTTCTCATGTTAATTCTTGGAATTTTCGTTAAATTTTGCTCTTTCGAATTAATTTTGATATTTTTGTAAGTGATTATTTAAATATTTTATTTTTTGTTGACTTCTTTTATCAGATTGATCGAAATCGAGTAAAAGAATTCTTTTATTTATTTTATTTTTTGCAGTCAGATCAGACATTCACTGCATTTGGTTGATGGGTAACTGGAAAAACAGAATAACTCAATCGAGTTGATTATTTTTATATGTTGACAAAGGAAGAAGGTTTTAAAACTCCTTCTGTAGAATTTTTTTTTTTTTTTTTTCATTTCGACTATCTTTTTCAGCAGAAATAATCTAAAGATTTCTGCTTTATTCCAATTTATATTTTAATTGATTAAAGGTTTTAGATCTGCTTTTATTTGACAAAGCTCCTATCTTTAAAGTTGGTGTTTATTGTTTGCATGTAATAAATTTAGTTTACATGCTCCAATTCACTGGTCTTAAAAAGTATAATTGGTTTCTAGTTTTGTGTTGTACAAGTCAAGAAATATGTTACATTTGTATCCTTTTTACTTGTTTGGTACTTACTAATATGTCTTTAAAACACTTATATTTAATCATTCCAAATGTGTTTTTTTAATTTTTTTCTTGATCGGATAACATGATTAGGTTGACCCTGAGGCTGACATTGCTCGAAAATTTATCTATTTATTAGATTATTTGGTAGCTGTTTAAGGAGGGGGAAGGAAATCTTGATTTTTAGAGCGCAAGTTGTAGTCAAAAAATGTGACGGAAAAACCAATCTTGCCAGATCTAAAGGGCAGTTTCAAGCGCTTGTGAACAAGAATCCAAGTGGATGTACATGACCTACAACCTTCCATCCCCGACTTCGGCTAGAGCATGCCCGAGCTCCCCACCTCCCTCTCCTGGCCACGACGAGTGCAGTCGCCACCTTCCACAACGTCAACGATTCTCAAGCACCAACCCGCCATGGTCGTGGACGATTCTCCAGCACCTACTCAGGAGCCCTCTCTAAATGCCCTCGACGAAACCAGCATGGCACCTCCCCCTTCTTCTTTGGAAATTTTCTTACCGTACGGCATACTTATGGTATATTGTTAGTATACTGGTAGTACACTGCTGAAACCATATTCATGGATAATTTGGTCCGAAAAAATTACATTTCTTTGTAGGAACGAAAAAGTTAACTACTAATAGAGGGAGGGTAGCAACTTGGAACTCCACAATAGTTTAAGGATTAATTGGTGTAATATGAAACTTTAGAGTATCAAATTTTAAAGCTAAGATAGATGAAGGTATTTAGTTACAATTAAGTTTTTAATTAGTGATGCTGTTTTCGGTCTTAATACTTTCTATTGATCAGTTGAACAAAATTTTCAGTTCACTACTTCAATGTGAAAGTGTTCTGATTTGTGGCAACTAATAAGTGAATTGTTTCATATGAATCAGCTTAGAGAACTCAACAATGTGATCTTGTCTCCTAAACATAATAATCCAGGTGTATGTGGGAGTGTCTATTATGTTGGAGTGGGTGGGGTTCCCAACCTATGTGGAGAAGACCCCGGAGTACGACGAGCACCGTTCGTATGTCGAAGAAGCTCGAGGAGAAGGCGGAGACTGCTACTGGAGCTGCTGGAGCTGCTGGGAGCAAGGGGGCCGAGTTCGGGCCGAACTCTGCCCCAGACAGAGTTCTGGCCGAACTCTGTCTCCCCATTCCAGAATAGTGCTGGATGCCCGACACAGAGTTCTGCCTGAACTCTGTGTCGTCAGGCTGGGCGAATTTCTGGGATAATTTCTCACCGTTGGATCATATCTGATGGTCCAGATTTTGGTGCAGATTAGGGGAGTTAATATTAGGTTATTCCTAACCCTAATCATTGTAGACAACACAAGAAAAGAGAGAGAAGGAGGCAAGAGTGTCATTACAACTTTGGGAGAGAAGACGGAGGATTGAAGGTCTTTTTCGAAGGAGAATCGGATTCGGGTAATCTCTACTCGTCGTTCTTGTTCTTCGTACCCTTGTAATCATTGTTCTTGCTTCTAAGTGTTGTGGAGATCCGATTTGGATCGGGAGAAGTTTGTAGAGGGTGTAATTCTTCTATTTCATTAATGGAGGCTTCTCAGAGTTGGACTCCGATCGTCCCGTAGTTTTTTCCGCAAGGGTTTTCCACGTCAAAAATTCTCTGTGTCTGCGTGGTTTGTTTTGGTGTTTTGGTTCGTGCGTTGTATTGCTCGGTTCTCTCGCAGGTACTCTCTAGTTTGGGGAAAGCTTTCCGCGTTTCTTTCCCAACATATTAATGTATATATTTCATTTCCAACACGAGCATGATATGACACTATAATTTTCACAGCGTTGGACAATTGGTAGTGTAATTTCTTGTCCACAAAAGAAAACAAAGTACACATTAATCTGAGAAGTGGATTTTAGGAAAAATAAAATTTATGACAATAAACTTTCTCGTGCTCTAAAAATTTGTACAGAAGGTTCAAACGTAGGGAAAATAGAAGTAATTAGGTCTTTCATATTCTCAAGTGAAACAACTTAATTCTCTCTTCACTACTAAATTTAATTGGACCAACTCACCATGGTGTGGCAATGTTCCTAAGAACTTTTTAAGAAATCCTGCAATCCAGTGGTCTGCATTCTCAATCGAATCATAATGCACCTTATGTGTCTTCGCTACGCACAGGTCCATTAAAACCATCAAGGTTACAACAATACTATATATACAAAAACTAATATTGTCACGACCCGATCCCAATATACTGGATCCAGTCGGATCATGCTCAGCCTGCACCGTTGTGAGACGGCAACAGTAAGCTGTATCAAGCGGTAGAACACAAACAGATAATATCTAAAGCGGAAAAGAGATAATATTTTATTGAATCTGAAAAGTAACTAAGAGTCTGAATGAAAATAACACAAAATAAAACAGACAACCATTCTGTTACTACAACGGTTCTTATTACAACTGGAAAGGAAATAAACTAAACCGATGGCACAGCTAATAATCTGGGGCTCCCTGGTTAGGTTCAGCTACCTCGTCAGGACTCGGACCAGGTCCATGGAAAGAACTAAAAGCAAGATTTTCATCGTCGCAGTCACCTAAAAATGTTAGTCTCCAGTCAGGAGGGGAGCAATAACATATATCCACATCTAACATTCTAAATAATAATAAATGATGCAAGACAGTTTAAAAGCATTATATAATTTTTCTAGATAATAATAAAAGAGACAGCAGACAATAAATCTCAAAAGCTACAATGATGCAATCTACAATGAGTCAATAATATGTTTGAGTATATAACATATCTTTGACCGGCTGGTAGAGTCAATGTGTACACTAGCATTTTGGCCAAATGATAGTATACAGTACGGCTCAACCCCCAGTGCGGTAGGGGTTAGCGCGAGAGAGGCAATATTCGGTAACAATGGCTTTTGTCACAGATGTTATACTACTCCCACAATCAATCCTCAAGTCGATGAGTCAACGAGTCAATCAATCAATATAGATTCCGAGAGGGATCCATTGTGAATCAGTGTCTCTACAATATACATGATTCTACTGATGCAGCACAATTAATTATTAAGTAAAACGTTGACATGAATTATATGAAACTTGCCTTAGATTTTCCTAGGTATGGACGGTAACGACAGGAAGGTATAGGGTCCGGGATCTGAACCTACATTAATATATATTCCATTTTAGAACTTATTCCAAAGGGTAGCTAACGATGCCACTAATCACAAACTATATTTAATTATAAACGTTGCCTTTTATTTGAGAAATAGTAACTTAATTATATATAATAATTTGGTAAAACAATTTTATTAGTATTTTATAGATAACGCGCACTACCAAAATAAGTCAAATTAGCGACGCAATTAGCGACGCTTTGTTAAGACGTCGCTAATATTTTTGATATTGGTGACGTACTTTTTATATGTCGCAAAATATCACTGATTTCAAAAAGTAACGACGTTGAGCGACGTTTAGTGACTACAATTAATTTGTTGGAAAGTGACCACTACAAAAAAAATACCTTGTTATGACGGGTAAAAACCGTCATATATGACAATTTATGACGGTTTTTTTGAAGCAGTCAACCGTCATGAACACGGGTGTTATAAAAGTTTAGAAAAACCGTTATATAAGATATACACTTATATGACATTTTTTTAATAAAAAACGAGATAATTAAGTCAATTTTATATAACACTAAATTTGAAAACAACATTAATATTATCATTATATATAACATATATGTTCGAAAGCGTTATGACTAAGATACATATACATAACACTTTATAACTTTCTATTCTGGTTATTCACACACATATATATCACCTGTGAATGCTTATAATTCAACGCGTTATAAAAAAGCATATTAATTTTCTGAGACAACAATAAAAACTTTGTATAAACATTCAATCCAGTCTCAAAAATACATTACCAAACATCATAACCCCCAATGTATAAACATACACGGTATTTGACAAATGAAACACCACCCAATACAATTTAACAAAGAAAACTTGAAATGCTGCTGTCACAAGGTATTGCACTATTAACATTCCTTTCTTAACCTATGACTGCAAGAGAAAAAGTTCCTTCATCGTAGTCTTTGTGAAACTTTCGGAGTGATGTTATTCCCATAGATGAAGAAGATGATACCCTTGATATTACGCTTCTCTGCAGTTGCACTAGACAGAGATGATGTCATCTTCTTCATTCCTGAGAGCTGCTGCTTCTTTGTCAGCGAGCTCCTTTTTTTGCTGTCGCAAAAAGACCTCGGATACTTTCTTTTTTCTTTATTCAATGATTTTAGCTCCAGAACACTCTCCTGCTTGATCAACATTGAAATTATGCAGTCCAGGCACATAGGTCCGTGTTGTTTGCTTTTCCTAATCACAGACAAAAGTCACAGTTAACACAGTACTTCACTAGATTACTGTTTGCAAGGCATATTCACCATCAACCAATGCGAAGAACAATATTTCAATATCATGCAAGATAGGAAGACCATTCAAATTTAATAATTTAGAAAAGGCAAAATTATTTAAAAAGGAAACAGTAGAAAAATGTTAATTAAGAGTGTCAACATATATTGCAAACAAAGCATATGAATGCAAGTAAGCTGAACAAACTGAAATCTTGCTGATTTTTTTTTTTGAGTAAATACAGATATAAAAGGATCCCTGATGGTTGAAATGACTAAAAATCAGTAGATCCTTTATTGAAATGATGCTAATTTTTCCATTTTCCTGAGTAAATACACTTCTTCCTACATCCTGGATAGGTAAGTTCACATATATCTCCATGGATGATAAACTACACAAATGGGTCAGTAGATCCTTTTCATGCTCTCAGCCTTAGAACTATACTTGTTTAGGACATGTTATACTACAAAGACGACAACACCACATATAGTTGAATGATTAGGAAATGGCCAAGAATATACCTGTATAGGATGTTCATCGAGTATAATATCCTAACCCATAAAATCCTTCTAAGGATCCAACTATCTACTGCAATAACTAGAGGAAAAATAGAGAGTTCAAGTTTTCTAAATAACAAACATATCAAGAATGTGACCGTCAACTTGTAGAAATTATTATGATCCTATATTACACGCAAGACAGTTAGGCTGCTTCGACGTGAAATATTCTAAATTTTTAAATCCAAAAATATATAACGTTCTTGTATTACCACCATGTGTGATTATGTTATAATTTTCTACATAACATAATTAATTATATCACAATAGAAAGATTTTTCTCAGGTTACCTGATATTATTTGATCTACCAGGACTTTTGGAACTTTCACATAGGTGTCTTCGGAGCATCTACAACTCACAGAAGTGGATACTAATATTTTAGGACTATAATCAATTGCAGAACATACCCTTGTTGGAACAAGCATTACATATGGTGAATATAGGAGATCCAACTGTAATCGAATAGATAATCAATCAGTATACTCTTCAAGCACCTGTAAGGGAAGATGGTGCTTATCAAAGGTGAAAAAACACAACAGTGGTTCATGCCTTGAAAACCTAACTAGGACACACCAAAAAAGGCATATGTGATTGCTTAGGAATATTGAACATGTGGTTCATACCCTTCGTCCAACACAAGTTATTACGAGGAAAGCATTTGATCAAAACATTGTTAGGAGAAACTTATTAAACAAGTGGCACAAAAACATACACGTTAAGGAATATTGAACGTTAGCCACTTCTATATCAGCGTCCTAAAGCATTTGAAGGATTAATTGAACGTAAAGATCATTATATAGACCCTCAAGAACGTCACTCCATCTGAGAGGTATAGAGTAACATTTATACAATGCTTATTCTTTTTGGTGTAAAAGTTTTGCCTACAATAAAATGTTTGAAAAGAAATCATTTAGATGAAAAGCAGTATATACAAGAAGTTCACATGTCGGATGCATCTTTCAAAATAAATGCTCTACAGAAGCTATAAATATGTATTGGAAAGGTAAAAAAGGATGACAATAGACAGTCTAGCTGCAAAGTTCAGGTTGCTTAGTTGCTTACTAGGCACACTCAGATTTTCCAAATTTTGATTATCCAAAATTGCCAATATCAGCTTCTTGTTTGCATCCAAGTATTGCAAAATAGAAGCATTTAACTTTAGAAACTGTTCCTTTAATCAACTAAGAATAGTTAAGTCCAAAGAAAATATTTTGAGAATAAAGGGTGGAGTTTCACGCTGATAACTCAAAGCAGAAATGATCCATGGATACTGGCTACAGATTACTGCTCATAAATAAAATATACTAACCAAAATAAAAATATATAAGCCAAGTTAACTATGAATGAAACAAACACCATTTGTAGAAGTATATCTAAATATAGTCACTAGCATGAAATAAACATTGTATAAATTACTATTTCTGGAAAATAGTCATTATTGCAATGAGTGACTCAATTATCAGTATGTACTCCTAAGAACTTCCCTTTCAGCTAGAAGGTTCTATTCTGGAATCAGACATAGATCCCTTGATCAGGTTGCATCCCTTCAACCTTGTAGAAACTATTAAATAAATTTCTAAAAAAATACATTTACACCATTACATGGACAAAGAGAACGTATGAATTATTATGTGCAACTCTAAAGATAAAACATGAACACAAGAAACGACAATGATAGCTTCCATCTCCACCCAAATTCCTACAAGATTTAAATACCTTAATAGTACTATTATTGCAAATACAAAACCTCTTCACATCTTAAGAAGCCAACCCATCTCGCCAATTCTTTTAAAGGAGAAAGCATAGGACTATGCGTTTGGTTGTCTAGGTCAGGCAAAGTCAAGCATAAGTATCAAAGAAGCACACAAAAACTTATCGAGGATGATATATTTTTTGTCTTAGAAATTTTTAGGATTACTAGATAAATAAGGGGGCCTTAGACCATGCAAACTACTCCAAGTTGTTAAGATATAAGCTAAAAAAGTTGCATGCTTTTATAAACTATCAGTATTATATATATATATATATATATATATATATATATATATATATATATATATATATATATATATATATATATATATATATATATATATATATATATATTGGCCATATACTACTTTTACAAACAAATCATGGGAAAGTGTTCTTGTCTATAAGATCAAGTCTACAAAAAAATAATAATAAACTTTATGTACCTAGCTGAAATGGCTTCATAAACAAGAAGATACAAATGAAAGAGTAAGAAAAACTGTGGAAGGTACGACACATAAGGTCGACAGCTTTTCGTGCCGATGCCAGCACATAATGGTTCGTGACATTCCGTACCCAACCATGGACTTTGGAATTTGTGCAGATTAAGTTTTTAGGCCCAACTAAACATAACATTATAAGGAACTAAACTATAATAAAAATGTAACTAGTTCAAAATTATAATATTCTCGAATTACAAGTCATCCAATTAGTTGTTATAGATTGGACTAAAACAATTCTCAATTTTCGCACTTACAAAACAAGATCCCTAGCATAGTTAATTAATCTACAAGTGATTAACAGGGTTATTTTCTTAAATTTATTTAATCACAACATTAGGAACTACTTAATTCTGATTCAAACCCAAGACATGTTGAGAAGTAAAGTAAACCAAATTCTTAATTAAATATTTGGACAAGACTTTATTATTTAAGCTTATCATTTAGTTTAGCTTAGGTCTTAGTCATAATGCTTAAAGGAGTTAGAAAACTACTAGACTCTGGTGTATAAAGGGTCTGGCTGCTCATATTCTTATAGATGAGTTCTATATTGCTTGGAATTAATTAACCAAGGTCGGATGATGTAATTTCAATCTCTAAGTAATTTATTCCCTAGTCCTTTCTTTATCCTAATCTCAAACGCAATCTAGGCAAAAATCCAACAACACAACAAAAGAAATCCTTCCAAATATCCATAGTATATCCACAACCAAATCAATTTATATCTTTTAGACTAAAGAAATTTAGAAGAATTTTGAGAGGAGTAGAACGTGCAACAGAAATTTTGAACGAGAAAGGGAAAAGGGCTTACCGGACTTACTAATTCATGATTGACGAAGGCGACGACGCTCGCGGGAGGGACTCCTCCTCTGGCTCGAGCACCACTACCACTGGAGCATTCTCTCCTCCCTTTATAGCTAACCCAAGCAACACACCAACTCCCCCTCTTTCAATAAAATCAAAAAATGCCGAATAAGATTCATTGCGTACATCACAAAAAAAGGTAAAACAATTAGGGGGAAAATTAGGGTTAGGGCTACCAAACCCTAACCCTAAATTCTTGGCCTAACAAACAAAAACAAATACCCAAATCAAGAAGCATATCCATAATTTTTTGACATAGAAAATTGTGTAGTACAAGGAACCTTTCCTGTGAGGATCTATCGGCGTCGAGCTTTCCTATGAGGATCCATCAGCGTCGAGCTTTTCGGTGAGGATGGACGGAGAGGAGAAGAGCTCTATAGGGCTCAAACTCGGCTCTGCTACAGCAATCGAGAAGGGGGGAGGAGGTGAAGGGGGGAGAAGAGGAGGAGGGGGGAGGAAAAATTAGAGCAAACCCAAAAATGAGAGAGGGAAGAGAGATGACTGAGTTTACGTCTTTTGTTTCTGTTCGGGGGGGAAATTAAAAAAAGAGGGAATGTGAAAAAGTTGAGCGAAGTTTTTGGACCTTTCACAACGTTTCTATTTATAACTGTTATATACATATAAACTGTATACAACGTTTATATGTGTAAAACGTTAAAATAGGCCAAAAAGAAGTCCAAACTGTCATATTAAGCAGGAGTTCTGAAATTCTGTAATGTTTATGTATAATTCGTTATAATAACTTTCTTTTCAAACGTTATAGCAAGGTATTTTTCTTGTAGTGGACGTCGATGAGAAGTTTCTGAACGTTGCTATATTTTGTAATCAGCAACGTATATTTATTGGGTCACCATTTTTTTTGGCGATGTTTAGCGATGTCATTTAATGACGTCACTAACTGTTTAATATACACGGGACCACCCCATCCCAAATCCAAATATTTCACCCTAAACTTTTTTCTCTCCCTCAACCGCCGCTCCCCCCTCGACTACTCCTCCCCCTCGACCTCCGTTCCCCCCTCGAGGCCACCGTTGCTCGCCCTCGCCGCCGTGAGCTCCTCCTCCTCCGGGCTCCTCATCCACCGTGAGCTCCTCCTCCTCTCCGGGCTCCTCCTCCACCGATCCCCCCTCAGCGAGCTTCTCCTCAACCACCTACGCCGACCTCCTCCTCCTCTCGACAAACCCCAAGATCTGGTAAACCCTAACCTATATTCTATCTGAGTTTAGACACGACACAGACATGAATATGACACAATAAACTGACACGATATACTATATTATATTCGAATACTGACACGATACATTAGGTTGTGTGTTATGTCGAATGGCACAAATACGACACAGTACAAACAGACATGGTAACAAAGACATGACATCTATTTTGACGTGTCTAGTGTATTTTGGAGCGTATGTGTCGTATCCAATACGTGTCTAACACAATACAACACGAACATGACACAAACTTTTGGAATGCCTATGCTACATAGGTTTATGTAATCAGCAACACGAATACTCTCAAAATCAGTATCATGACAATCATGTATCGGACATGATACAAACACTCCAAAATACACTAAGACATGCCAAAACAATACAGTGTTTGTGTCATAGTATATGTATTTAGGTACTAAAAAAGCATGCCTACGCTTGTGCCCAGGCAAGAAGCTTGGTGCAAAGGGAGGTTGAGCCTTGCTTTAGCCTTGCTTTTTCTGAACAAGTGCAACCTTATATAAGGGTCCAATAGCATTGTCGACCCACCTCACCTAGGATTCGGAGTGCCTCTGAAGCTTGTGACCTAGAAAAAAGCAACGTTGAGCAATGTTTTTCCACTTTCACAACTATATGTCCATATATTATCGTGTCACCTAGTATGAATTTGACCCTAGTTTCCATCAACAATGGCATCGGGCTTTGTAGTTTTCCTATCATATGTTTTATTCATTGTGATTCCACAAAATCAGAGATCATATTCCTAATTATTGAATCGGAGATGCGGGATTACATCCTCCAAAGATCGTATTGGCCTTTGGAGTTCACATAAAATGATAGAAAGCCCAGTATAAAAGCCTAAAACTAAGTCCAAGGAAATCTCATGTCCTAACATTATAAATTAAGAAACATCCACCCACCTTCCTAGGAGGCCTAAACTTTATGCTTTGGCTTCTTATAAAAACGTTTGAAAAGTAATTTATGTTGTAGTATATAGCTTTCAATGCCCTTCTTTTATTTTGTTTTGTTTGGTTTGGTTTTGGTTCTTCTTTGACAAAAACCATTTTTTTAGAAGAGGTACTCAACCTTAATCACCTAACTCTAACATTAATCCATTAAATTCCTCTATGCTGCCAACTTTCGTATATAGCCTATCTCTAATCTATAAAGTTGCACAATCCGATGCCTGTCAAATAAAATCAAGCTAGTCAGAATGTTATAGATCTGATCTATCTATAAGAGTGTATAGAGTATCCTAGAAGTGTAGGTATGATTGGTATATCGTATTACATAGAGTGTATAGAGTGAGTATCCTAGTAGTATATAAGATATTTTAGAAGTAAAGTGTCTATGTCAGTCCGAAGTAAAGTGTCCATGTCAGCCCTTCTCTGAAAAAGTAAGTTTATATCTGTAAGCCTTTTTGAAGCTTTTAGAGTTCTATCGATTTCAGGAAAATATGATAAAAGACAAAGAATGAAAGGAGTAAGAAATAGTAAAAAAATAAAGAATAAAAAATCCTAGAAAAGAAAATTATAATACTTTGCCTTTTTATTATTTTCCTGAAATCCGGTAGAATTCTGAAAGCCTTAAAAGGCTTGCAGAAGTAAACTTTCTTCGAAGAGAAGGGCTAACATTAAACACGTTACGACATTCATTTAATACTCATGTGTCTATGCATCCATTTGGACAATATAATCGAATAAGTGTATCTATCTTTACAGAATTATCTTCAAATGGATATGAATTACTATCTGCAGAATCGTTCGTGGATGTACAACCGTCATTCTGATGACATGTGCGGTGTACGGGATGAATTCATAGAGGGTGTCCATCAGTTCCTGCAGTTTGTCAAGGCGTTTCCCTCAGTACATGGACAGTACCAAAATTGAGTGTACGTGTGCGAGATGTCGCAACTTGAAATATCATCCAGAAGTGGAAGTCATATATCAGTTATACTCGAAGGGTTTCACGCTGAATTACTATCAGTGGAGTGCGCACGGAGAACTTATGTCTTTAGCATTGGAGTATGAGCCTTATGTGGATGTCCACAATCACGCTGCTTACGATGATGGGTTGGTGAACATGGTTTTGACACGGTGGGGCCTAGTTTCGATCCGGACAATCATGATGCACCTGAGGAGGCACCGAACGTCGATGCTGCAAAGTTCATGGAGTCGTTAGAGAATGCAAGGACTTCCTTATATCCTGGTTGTGAGGATCATTCACCGTTGGAGGTGGTTACAAGATTGTTGAGCATCAAGTCCGATTTTAACATGTCGTAAGATTGCTACAACCGACTTATGGAGTTGATTATAGAAATATTGCCTGAGGGTGCTAAGTTGCCTAAAGACTTTTAACGGTCTAAGAGGATGGTAAGATCGCTCTGGATGGGATACGAGAAAATCGATGCATGTCACAATGGGTGCATGTTGTACTACAAAGACGACGTTGTACTACAAAGACGACAAGGATGAAGATGCCTGCAGATTTTGTGGTGCTGATCGCTACAAGGGCAGTGGTAGAGGAAAGTATGTCGGTACAAGGAAGCCTACCGATTCGATGCACTATTTGTCGTTGACGTCGCGGTTGTAGCGTTTGTTTATGGTGAAGGAAACTGCAGAAAACATGAGTTGGCATAAGCGGGAACAGACCGAAGGAGTGTTGGATCACCCATCTAATGGAGAAGCATGGAAGCACTTTGATCGAGAGTATCCAAATTTTACTTTTGATCCGCGTAATGTCAGATTGGGTATCTGCTCTGACGGTCTTACCCCATTCGGACTTTCGGGATCACAGTATTCGTGTTGGCCTGTGACCGTCACTCCGTACAACCTACCGCCTTAGATGTGCATGAAGACTCCGTATATGTTCCTCACCGTTATTATCCCAGGTTCGAACAATCCGAAAAGGAATATCGATGTGTATTTACAACCATTGATTGATGAGTTGAATCAGCTGTGGGAAGTAGGTTCCAACACGTACGATGTTTCTAGAAAACAAAATTTTTAGATGCGAGCAGCACTTATGTGGACCATCAACGACTTTTCGGCCTATGGAATGTTATCTGGATGGAGCATGCATGGTCATCTTTCATGTCCGTATTGTATGGACCGCACTAAGGCTTTTCGTTTGAAACATGGAGGTAAATCGTACTTCTTCGATTGTCATCGACAATTCCTGCCGAAGGATCATCCGTACCGGAGGAACATGAATGCTTTTCGTGCTGGCATTGTGGGGAAGGCTAATCCACCACCAAGGTGGCCCGGATATACGATATAGGAAGAGGTAAAAGATTTACGAGAGCTATTGAAGAGCCTGCTAAGGGCTACAAGCGTGACGAATTTAGTCGCACTTATAACTGGACGAAGAGGAGTATATTCTGGGATCTGCCATATTGGAGCACCAATCTGATTAGACATAACCTTGATGTCATGCATATCTGTGTTTGACAACATAATTAATACTGTAATGAACGTAAAGGGGAAGACGAAAGACAATCCAAAGGCTAGATTGGACTTGGAAGAAATATGTAGACGTCCTGCATTGCATTTGATAGAGGAGGGGAATGGGAAGTTGAAGCAGCCTAAGGCAATTTTCTCACTGGAGAAGGAGGATAAAGTGAGACTTAGTAGGTGGATTCAAGGTCTAAAATTTTGTCGACGGGTATGTTTCGAACTTGATAAGATGCGTCGACCTCAAGGAGAACAAAATGATAGGTATGAAGAGCCATGATTGTCACGTATTCATGGAAAGGTTAATTTTGATTGCATTTTGGGAATTTTTACCCCAGGTTGTTTGGGATCCATTGACCGAGCTTAGCATATTCTTCAGAGATCTTTGTTCTACTAAGTTGCTCGTCGATCGTCTAGAAAAGCAGAAGAACGATATTGTGGTAACACTATGCAAGCTCGAGAAGGTATTTTCTTCTGGATTTTTCGACTCCATGGAGCATTTGCCAATTCATCTTTCCTACTAGGCACGTGTTGGTGGGCTCGTCGGTTATCAGTGGATGTACCCGTTTGAGCGGCATTTGAACCACCTAAAGAGGAAGGTGAAAAACAAGGCGAGGTTTCTATTTGTGAAGCCTATATTCTTGAGGAGATTATAAACTTTTGTTTGACGTATTTCAAACCTCATGTTGCTACGAATAGAAAGAGGGCTCCAAAAAATGACGACGAATATTAAGAATCTAATGATGGAATACTGAAAGTGTTCAGTGCGTCCGAAAAGCCTTCGGGGAAAATAATGAAGAGATATTTGAATGACGAATAACTAAGGGCTGCTCAGTTGTATATATTACTCAGTTGCGACGAGGATGAAGTGGAGAAGCTGTTAGGGTTATATACTAAAAGCATCACTTTTGTAGTAACCTTATTTCCTTAAATTTTGAATGAGAATCATATGGGCAAATGTTTGCATATTGTATTTGTTGCAAGTGTTAATGCAAATGTCTGATATTCTATATTGTAGATAATATGGTGTGTGGTGTCACACAGAAGATCATATTATCAGTTTCCTATGGAGTATATAAATAGTTCACAACCTAGATGGACTTGGACAATCTATTGGAAAGGTTGTAGTGTAATCTGGTATTAGTCTATCTTGACTATAGGTTTACACTAGTACACTTTGTGTGTATTGAACAGGACCACTTGAGGTTGTTCTCTTTGTACTGACTACATAAGAGAACAAACACCTCTGTTATTATGGATGCTTGTACTCTTAATCCGGATATAATAACGGACATGTATATGCAATGTGCATTACTTTGACTCATAAAAGAGTGAGATTCATTATGGATCAACAACCTCTATGAATTGGGTAATAACATTGTATGTATGATGGGCTGTTGATTATAAATAGAATCCATGTCCCGATACATCGGGTTGATGATGTCCTCTTAAGGAGCTCATAAGGATTGTCATGTAAACTCTGCAGGTGGATTATATCCGATATGACAAATAAAGTTGAGTGGTACTACTTAAGGATAAAAGATGTCGAATCAATATAGTTGTCAGTAACTTAATTTGATCGACGGACATACGATATCTTAACATGGGGAGCCAAACGAGCATATAATAAAAGGAGCCCACAAACATAATTTGGGATTAGGGAGGTAGTGCAATAATAGCTCATTAGTGGACCGAGCTATTGTTAATGGGCCTGGATTGTGTGTTCGGGCTGAACACGGGAAATCCAGATCCGTTAGGAGGCCTAACCCTAATTTCTCCTCATGGTCCCTGCCGTAGCCTATATATATCCTCTATTCTCTGGCCGCCAGATTACTGATTAGAAATCTAAAATTTTCTCTAAATTCGTGATTCACGTAAGGAGAGAAAGAGAGTGCTGCCAAGGAGAAGAAAAGATTGGGAGATCGTCGCCCACACGATGTCCAACTCGAGGAATGAATACGTATAGAAGATCTTGGGGTCATCCGCTCGAGATTGCCAGGAATTACTTGTCTCCTTTCCTCCGCAGGTATAATTCGTGAACCCTAGTTTCCGCCTATGAAGGGTTAGAACACGTATTTGATCTATTTAACTTTCTATCGATCAATACGCACACCAAAGAAAGGGTCCTGGGAATCCCCAGTTCCATCAATTGGTATCAGTGTCACTTTGGATCTATGTATTGATTGATACGTCCATGTTGTCCAATAAAACTTGCGCTATGTAATAGTCGGTAGATGTAGATCTGTTCTAACTCGGTTTTGTAGGCATCTTAGATCCAACTATTATGGTCCAATACATGTTTTTTGATTGTGTTGTTTAAACCACGGACATGTCATGGATGTTGTTGTTGCCGTGGATGTAATTAAAATCACGAGGGTTGATCGTGCTTATTAATTTAATTTTTCAATCTAGATTATGTGTGAACTCCTTCGGGAGGCATAGGATTGATGTAATTTTAATTATTTTTGATCAATCGTGATGGCGGTGGTGGCTGTTTCTGACATCGGATGAGATGCTGGTTTTGAGCAATCCAGAGGCCGACAATAGTTGAGGACGGAGCAGCAAAGATGACCATAATAGTTGGATATTTTTTCTTATTTTTGTCATTTTGCTTTTTCTAATTATGCATGTTTATTATTGTGTGGTTGTTTTTTTTTGAAAAACCAAGCCTACATTAATAATGGACAACATGGACATAATACCAACTAGTAGAAAAAGCCTCATTGTTAAATAGCTAAGTGGGAGAGGATTTTTTATTTAGTATAAATCCTATGGTCTCCATTACTGGTTTGTAGGTGATGTAATTATACTTGCGTGTTGGCTTTAGTGCTTTCCTCCATATCGGATGAGTATAATTATGGATCACCAGTACAAACTTCCTTAGGGATAATTGTAGAAAGTTACCTAGTATGTGTTCACTTCTTCATCTGAAGGAACTCATTACAAGGTAACGGACTTAGTATTAAGTAATGGTATACACTTAGATACAAATAATGGTATCCTCCCCATCGGAGTCACTGCTATTATTTGTATGACCAGAGCAAGACTAGCATATTAATTTTATTTGTCATAAAGTTATATTGACATGATAGTAAAATTAATAAGAAAAATCTACTTGAACAAAGTTGAATTTGTATACGTCCACACTATCGTGGCATGCTAAATTCATGGTGTTCAAGGTGTTGGTGAATTTCTTATTATTGTTTTAAGGGAATCAATATTTAGTTAATTCAAAAAGTTTTTTTTGCCCTACATAATTTTATTTATGTGATTCTCAGGATTTCAAAAATGGGTTCTTTCAGTCCACTTATGGTGATTCTTAAAGAAAACAAACTTACTGGACCTAATTATATTGACTGGAAACGTAATTTGGATATTGTTCTGACTGCTGAGGAGTACAAATATGTACTTGTTGAGGAATGCCCACCTAAGCCTGATGCTAACTCTGATGAAGAGGTCAAAGAGGCTTATAAGAAGTGAAAAAAGGCAGATGAGATGGCGCGGTGTTACATTCTGGCATCTATGTCAAATGTACTGCAACATCAGCATCAGGCCATGGCCACAGCTTATGACATGATGTATAACCTCAAGGAACTCTTCGGACATCAGAGTAGAGCAGCTAGGCAGTTTGCTATGAAATTTTGATGAATACAAAAATGGCTGAGGGCACACCAGTAAGGGATCATGTTCTCAAGATAATGGGTCATCTGAATGAGATGGAGATCCTTGGAGCTAAAATCGATGGGAAAACCCAGGTCGATATCATTCTCGGGACTCTGCCTAAAAGTTTTGACAATTTTTGCCTTAATTACAACATGAACAAAAGGTTGTATAGTTTGGCAGAACTTGCAAAAGAGCTACAAGATGCTGAATCTCTCTTTAGGTAGAGTGGTCATGTTTTTGTTTCTGAAAAGGCTTCTACTTCTAAGCCAAAAGGCGGTAAGAAGAAGAATAACATTCAGAAACAGGCAAACTTAGCAAAGAAGGGCATGGGACCTCAAGGTGCGGTAAAAAAGCCGAAAGACAAATGTTTCAAGTGCAAAGGGTCAGGACATTGGAAGACTGATTGTCTACTTCTCAAACAAAGGAACAAAGAAGGTATATCTCATTTACTAGTAGTTGAAACATGTTTAGCGGTGTTATCTATCGGCACCTGGTGTGTAGATACAGGAGCCACTAATCATGTCTACAATACATTGCAGGGGTTCCAGGAAACCAGACGGCTCAGTGATGGAGAGATATGCTTATTTATGGGTGATGCTACAAAAGTATCAGTCGTTGCATTAGGAGATGTTACTTTATCTTTTGGTAGAAATAAGTCTTTGACATTGAGAGATTGTCTTTATGCACCTTCACTTAGAAGGAATTTAGTTTCTGTTTCTATGTTAGTTAAGGATGGATATTCAGTTTATTTTAATGACAATATTGTTATTAGAAAGAATAAACATTTTATCTGTTCTGGTGCATTGGTTGATAATTTGTATGTCATTAATCCTATTTTGTCCACAATACAACTTATGGAAATGAATAATATGTCATCTAACTTAAATAAGAGAAAAGAACCTTCTTGTATGAACCAAACATATCTTTGGCACTTACGATTGGGGCATATTAACCTAAGAAGGATTCAAAGGCTGGTTGAAGATGGACCTTTGAGTTCATTGGAAGTGGAGGCACTACCAGTCTGTGAATCCTGCTTGGAAGGTAAAATGACCAAAAGGCCTTTTACGACAAAGGGGTATAGGGCCAAAGATGTGTTGGAATTGGTTCATTCTGATTTGTGTGGACCCATGACTATCCAAGCTAGAGCTGGCTTTGAATATTTTGTCACATTTATTGAAGATTATTCAAGGTATGGATACATTTATTTGATGCACCGTAAGTCTGAGTGCTTTGAGAAAAACAAAGAGTACAAGGCTGAAACGGAGAAACGTCATGGAAAATGTATCAAGTCATTACGATCAGATCGTGGTGGCGAGTACCTCTTTGGAGAGTTTAGGGATTATTTATCAGAGGCTGGGATTGCATCCCAATTGACTGCACCTGGAACGCCCCAACAGAATGGTGTAGCCGAAAGAAGGAATAGAACTCTTATGGAGATGGTTAGATCAATGATGAGTTATTCGGATTTGCCAGATTCGTTTTGGGGATATGCCTTAGAGACTGCAGCTTATATTTTAAACTTGGTTCCTTCTAAGTCAGTACCTCTTACTCCCACAGAGCTGTAGATTGGGCGTAAGCCTAGTCTGAAACATGTTCGCATTTGGGGTAGTCCAGCACATGTGCTGAATGGGAAGGTAGATAAGTTGGAATGTCGTACAGAAGTACGCTTGTTTGTAGGCTATCCAAGAGGAACGAAAGGAGGTTTATTTTATAGTCCTAAGGATCAGAAGGTCATTGTTAGCACCAATGCCCGATTCTTAGAGGAAGACTATGTGATGAACCATAAACCCACAAGTAGAGTTGTTCTAGAAGAACTGAGACGTGAGACACCAAGTACTTCAGTACCAACAGTACAAGAGGATGAACCACAAATAACTGCACAACGTGTCACAAATGTTACACCACAACCGATAGTGCCTCGTCGTAGTGGGAGGGTTGTGATACAACCTGATAGATATATATTCTTGGGAGAGTCGTCAGACTTCGTCCCTGAGGAACAAGATTATGATCCCTGTACCTACAATGAAGCACTCCAAGATAAAGATGCAGAGTCTTGGCAAAAAGCAATGATATATGAAATAGAATCTATGGATTCTAATCAGGTCTGGGAGCTTGTAGAACCACCCGTTGGTGTAAAAGCCATTGGATACAAGTGGGTCTATAAGAGAAAAAGAGGATCAGACGGTAAGGTTGAAACCTTTAAAGCTCGGCTTGTAGCAAAAGGTTTTACTCAAAGAGAGGGTATCGATTATGAGGAAACCTTTTCTTCTGTAGCCATGCTTAAGTCTATTCAGATTCTTTTATCTATTGCAGCTCATCTCGATTATGAGATTTGGCAAATGGATGTCAAGACAGCTTTCCTTAATGGAAGTCTTGAGGAAGACATCTATATGAAGCAACCAGACGGGTTCATTGAAAAGGGCCAGGAGCATCTTGTTTGTAAGCTCAAAAAGTCCATTTATGGACTTAAGCAAGCTTCCAGATCTTGGAACATCTGTTTTGATCAGGTGATAAAATCCTATGGATTTGATCAATGTCAGGATGAATCATGTGTATACAGAAAGTGTGACGGAAATGTGGTGGTGTTCCTAGTACTTTATGTGGATGACATCTTGCTCATTGGAAACAATATAAAGGTATTATCTGATGTAAGGGTATGGTTATCCAAACAATTTGATATGAAGGACTTGGGAGAAGTAGGTCACATCCTTGGGATCAAAGTTCTACGAGATCGTAAGAAAATGATGTTGGGCTTATCCCAAGCTTCCTATATCGATACTGTACTAACTCGTTTTAGTATGCAAAATTCTAAAAAAGGTTTCTTACCTTTTAGACATGGAATTGCTCTATCAAAGGAGCAGTGTCCGAGGACACCTAAAGAGATAGAGAACATGAAGACAGTTCTTTATGCTTCAGCAGTAGGAAGCTTAATGTATGCAATGTTATGTACGAGACCAGACATCTGCTTTGCCGTAGGCATGGTCAGCAGATATCAGTCTAACCCAAGACAAGAGCACTGGACTGCCGTAAAGCATATTTTGAAGTACCTGAAAAGGACTAAAGAGTATATGCTAGTTTACCAGGCAGATAGTTTAGTTCCCTTGGGGTATACAGACTCAGATTTTTAGTCAGATAGGGATTCTAGGAAATCTACCTCAGGTTATGTGTTTACTTTGGGAGGTGGAGCCATTGTGTGGAGGAGTATCAAGCAAAAATGTATTGCTGATTCCACCATGGAAGCCGAGTATGTGGCAGCCTCTGAGGCAGCCAAAGAAGCGGTTTGGCTCAGAAACTTTCTGTTGGACTTGGATGTGGTACCTAGTTTGCCTAAGTCTATTACACTTTATTGTGATAATAGTGGTGCAGTTGCAAACTTGAAGGAACCACGAGCCCATAAGACAGGCAAACACATTGAGCGCAAGTACCACCTGATACAAGATTTCGTAAAGAAAGGAAAAGTTGTTGTGATCAAGATAGCATCAGTCGACAACCTAGCTGATCCCTTTACAAAGAGCTTACCAGCTAAGGCTTTTGACAGTCATGTTGAGGGAATGGGAGTCAGATGTGTAGCAGTATGGCTTTAAGTATAAGTGGGAGATTTGTAACAGTATACTGAAAAGAAATACTTTGAGTATAAGTGGGAGATTGTTAGGGTTATATACTAAAAGCATCACTTTTGTAGTAACCTTATTTCTTTAAATTTTGAATGAGAATCATATGGGCAAATGTTTGCATATTGTATTTGTTGCAAGTGTTAATGCAAATGTCTGATATTCTATATTGTAGATAATATGGTGTGTGGTGTCACACAGAAGATCATATTATCAGTTTCCTATGGAGTATATAAATAGTTCACAACCTAGATGGACTTGGACAATCTATTGGAAAGGTTATAGTGTAATCTGATATTAGTCTATCTTGACTATAGGTTTACACTAGTACACTTTGTGTGTATTGAACAGGACCACTTGAGGTTGTTCTCTTTGTACTGACTACATAAGAGAACAAACACCTCTGTTATTATAGATGCTTGTACTCTTAATCCGGATATAATAAAGGACATGTATATGCAATGTGCATTACTTTGACTCATAAAAGAGTGAGATTCATTACGGATCAACAACCTCTATGAATTGGGTAATAACATTGTATGTATGATGGGCTGTTGATTATAAATGGAATCCATGTTCCGATACATCGGGTTGATGATGTCCTCTTAAGGAGCTCATAAGGATTGTCATGTAAACCCTGCAGGTGGATTATATCCGACATGACAAATAAAGTTGAGCGGTACTACTTAAGGATAAAAGATGTCAAATCAATATAGTTGTCAGTAACTTAATTTGATCGACGGACATACGATATCTTAACATGGGGAGCCAAACGAGCATATAATAAAAGGAGCCTATAAACATAATTTGGGATTAGGGAGGTAGTGCAACAATAGCTCATTAGTGGACCGAGCTATTGTTAATGGGCCTGGATTGTGTGTTCGGGCTGAACACGGGATATCCAGATCCGTTAGGAGGCCTAACCCTAATTTCTCCTCATGGTCCCTGCCGTAGCCTATATATATCCTCTATTCTCTGGCCGCCAGATTACTGATTAGAAATCTAAAATTTTCTCTAAATTCGTGATTCACGTAAGGAGAGAAAGAGAGTGCTGCCAAGGAGAAGAAAAGGTTGGAAGATTGTCGCCCACACGACGTCCAACTCGAGGAAGGAATACGTGCAGAAGATCTTGGGGTCGTCCGCTCGAGATTGCCAGGAATTACTTGTCTCCTTTCCGCCGCAGGTATAATTCGTGAACCCTAGTTTCCGCCTATGAAGGGTTAGAACACGTATTTGATCTATTTAACTTTCTATCGATCAATACGCACACCAAAGGAAGGGTCCTGGGAATCCCCAGTTCCATCAGAAGCTAGAGAGGTAAGTAATTAATGATGAGTTTATGTCATCTCAATGTAATAGTATAAGCTAATATTATTGTACTAATCGGCGGTTGCTTCGTTATTTTTCAGCACATATAATGATGAGTTGAGGTCTGTTAGACCCTACCTAACAGACGAAGCATTAGAACAAGAAATGAGACATTATTTTCCTTCTTGGTTGAGCGAATATATAAGCAGCTCGATAATTACTGGTCTCTTATAATGCAACTGCGTAATAAATAACTTACTATCTCTTCTTTGGTATTCAGGTCGATCGTCTAATTTCACCCGAGATTGAATTAATTAGAACTCTTGCCAAGGGACCAATTATTGTCGTTAAAATATGGCCAAGTTACTGTGTGAATGGCTTTAGGTTCAAGTCGACAAATGCTTCGATCAGAGACAGCTTCCTGGATCTTGATTCCACAAAAAATAGTTGTTTGTGTATCAAATCTTCGAACTACAAAGACGTCGATCCAGAAAATGATTTCTTTGGCATCTTACGAGAGATTGTGGAGTTGACATATAATTATGGCAGAGAACCTGCAAAGATCGTGTTGTTCAAGTGTGAATGGTTTGATCCGATTGAAAATCAAGGTTAGAAAATTGACAAGCATGGTCTTGTGGATATAAACTACAAGCGTAGATATCAAAGCTACGAACCATTTGTCCTATCAAGTCAGGCTTAGCTCGTGTACTTCATAGCTTATCCGAGACGGGGAGCAACGAAGTCTGATTGGTGGGCAGCATGCAAGACTAAAGCTAGAGATACTTTTGATGTTGACGAAAAAGCTTATCAAGAGGATGAGCTACCTCTTGTAACCAATATTGTTGATGTGGACTCCACGAAAGTTACGCATTACACGACTAATATAGAAGATGTAGAATTATCCAAAGAGAAAGGCGAAGCCGACGAAGGCGAAGATGAAAGTGAAGATGAGGAGGAAGAGGAAGATGAGGTCGAGGAAGACGAACAAGATAAATATTCTGAAAATGATTGAGAGAGATATACTTTCATTTTCTTATATATAGAGTTGGTTATTATCTAGTCTTGGTTACTATCTGAACTTAGATGTTTCTTGTAGAATATACTATCTGGACTTAGATGATTCTTGTAGAATGTACTATCTGAACTTAGATGTTTCTTATAGAATATACTATCTGTACTTAGATGTTTCTTGTAAAATGTATCATCATATGTTGACTTGGTTATTATCTTGTCTTTGATGTACTTTTATATTTTTAGTCTCTATTATTTGTCGTATCATCATATGTTGTTATCAGGTATGACAAGTCGTCGTAGATCATTCTGCATATCCCGACGTGGGAGAGGACGGGGTTCTCCTTCGGTACCTCCTACTGGTACTGACAGAGGACGGGGTTCTCCTTCGGTACCTCCTACTGGTACCGGCTCTGGATTCTCGTCGTCGATTACTCCTATGTATCGGACAGTACCTCCATCTGCCACGATGCTACATGGCGTATCTCCTGGGACAAGTAGTTCCAGGCCTGAGACTGCTCCTGAGTCTAGCGTTCCTCCTGCTGATACGACGATGGAGACAGATGAGAAGATGGAGGAGGCTGAACCGACATCTGACCAGTATCAGGCAGATGATACATGCGCACCTCTGGAGGAGACGAGGACGGAGATCTGGGCCGACGGTACAAAGTAAGTGATTTGATTTATCATTTTTTTGTGTTTATCATAAATTAACTTTTCTCATGAATATAATATTTCTGTATAGATAGCGTCCCTCGTCAGTACAGAGACGCCTAGGCACCTATTGAGGAATAATTATGGTGGTCCTTGGATAAACTACTCTGATGCTCCGGACGAGAGAAAGGCCTACTGGTTTGTGCGCTTCAAGGTTAAAATATATTTGCTTTTAACATGAATCATATCATTTATTCATATTATATATAACTGATAAATATTTGGTTTGCTCTCTTCTAGGCTATATTTTTCTATCCACCGCACCAGGCCGAATTGATCGAGAGGATGTTTCCTGCCGTTGCTGCCACGCTGATCCACGAACTATTAATGATCAGAAGACTCGTGATCATGCCGGAAAGCCGATCCAAGGTTGGATCACCCCTGATTAGTGGACTGCGATGAAGGCTCGATTCGACGAGCCAAGGTACAAGGAAAAGTCTGAGAAGGCCAAGGCAGCTAGGAAGCAGGGATCAAAGTGGTGTGGTGGGTCAATTCCGATGTCGAAACATTTTCGTCGTTTGGTATGTCTTTTTATTTCAGAAATATTATTTTAATGCAAGTCCGATAAATTAGTAAATGGTGATATATTTAATTACAGATAAATATGGGTGGTGATGCCAATATGGTAACCGTCTTCCTGGCAACACATCGGAAGGACGAAAAGCTTATTGACGATAGTGTCGAGAAGGCCTATGTAAGTATTACAATTCAATTTATTAATTTTAATACTTCGTGTTAGTTTTGATATAACTTAGTAAATATGCATGCAGATAAATATTCATGTAGTTAGTAATAATAAGTACACATTAGATGTTATAGAGCATCCATGCTTTCTAGGCCGAGTTTCAACGGCCTAAGGAGCGGGTGGCTGCTAGTGGACCTGGTGCAGGAGAGGTTGGTACTTCCTTGCAGTCCGCTCCAGCTTTGTCGGAGGACGAGCTGTGGGTGACCGTCGCTGGTGGTCTCCACAGGGGCACGTACTACGGTACAGGATCCTATGGCGCCCTAGTTGCGACACAGTCCTCTAGGGCCTCCCTTGCTAATGTGCATGGCCTACAGCCCTTCCAGGAGTCTGTCCGAGTTCAGCAGATGGTGGAGTTTGTCCGTGACGAGCTGCTACAACAGATCCAGGAGCAGCACCATACGGATGATGCTGCGCTCCTAACATGATTGGATACGCTCGACCGCAGTATTATGGAGCTCAGGGATATGACTGAGAGGACAGAGCGGGGCGTCACTGATCTTAGAGCATCGACAGAGCGTAGCATGCCGGATCTGCAGGCATCACAGCTGTCCATGTGTCACGACCCGCACCCGCTTTTCGGATACGAGCTCGTGAGCAAGCCAGCTACGTATCGAGCGGACTCCCGCCCAACTCGAATATGTAAATGCTGTCAAGGCCTAATCATGGTGAAGTAAATCTATATCTTAATCCACAATGAGTATCTAAACATGAATGGACACTATGGGTCGTGGTCTGCAGTCCACTAGCATATATCTCCGGTATGACTCCAAGAGTATAACAAGAGTCTCTAAACTGAATCAACAAGCAGAATATCTCATGATAAGGAATGAAAAGCACGAAAGGATAACAATGTACTATCACTAACAAATACATGAGACATGTATCACAATTATCCACCATCCCGCTCTGCCACTAACTCCATACAATCGCTAAACCTGAAGAGATCATCAGGTCCTCAGAGGACATAGCAAGATACATATAAACATGCCTATCTAGCAGTTTAATCATGCATGATAATATATAAATAGGATATAACAAGGAACGACACTTAATCATGGCAAGAGACTACGACCATACTGCTAACAAGTGACTAACGACAAGTGGCTACTGACAGGTGACTATGAACTAGAATACAAGAACAACTACACGTAATTGAACTGCTGGATGAACAAGCGAACACGATATCAATGGAATACCAAACTCTCGCCTCGAGTGGACTCGTAGGTTTGAACTAATCACTAACCCTCATCCCGAGTATGGACTCTCTGGTTAGTACTAACCCTCGTCCCGAGTGTGGACTCTCTGGTTAGTTTACGGAAGGCACCCTCGTCCCGAGTGTGGACTCTCTGGTGCAAGTATAGCATCCTCGTCCCGAGTGTGGACTCTCTGATGTAAACACCCTCGTCCAAAGTGGACTCTCTGGTGCAAGTCAAGTCAACACCCTCATCCCGAGTGTGGACTCTCTGGTGCAAATAATCGACATCTTCGTCCCGAGTGTGGACTCACGGATGTAAACAGATCAAGGCAAACACCCTCGTCCCGAGTGGACTCTCTGGTGACAAGGAAACAATAACAAGGATTTAGCAGTTCAATTACACGTACTCGTTCTATGACACGACTCAAGCAAGGTACTGGTGAGACAAGGTACGACTCAGTCAAGACACAGTCAAGTCCAGTATAACTACACTGTCAAGTCAAGCAAGACCATAAACTGGTGAACACGGTATGTAGAAACTAGATAAATCAAGTCAACTAGAAAGCTAATAAACCATATAAAATCTATAACAAATAGAGTATCTAATAATAATACAATAATAACATGAAAACTATAAACATGGAATTAAACTGTAGAGGGAGGCAAGGTATCTTGCCTGTGGTCCTTGCACAAACCGTAGTCATAATTTGAGGATGAGGAGATGCCGATCTAGGAGCAGTCAACCTATAACACATATCACACCATGAACCGTGCACGAAAACTATAAATCAATTCTAATGTTCTAGTTCTAAATTCATAGAATAGTGGCTAGTTGAGTTACTAATCTAATAATAATTAATTCTGAAATAATTCACTTAAAAACCTAATTTAACCTAATAATAATCTGAATATAATCTAAACATGCAAGTTTGGCCATCAAAAGTCGTATTTCCAATTTTGGGAACCATGGAACGCAAATCGAGGCGTGCCGTTGACTATTTAGTCAAACACTGTGAACTCTAGATTTTGAAAGTGCACCTTGGTAGATTTCAGTGCCACGAGTGCGCTGGAATCAATCGTGCCGCAAAATCACGCTTTGGTCAAAAGATACCGCCGTTATGGCTAATCGTGACCAAATTGGTGATCAATCGATCAATTCTGAGTTCAACAGAATAACTAAAATACTAGATGAACAAATTAATTTCTGAAAAATATATATATCGTAGAGCTCTGTGTTAGCTTTCCGAAACTTCAAACGGTTCGTGATTACGATTTCTGGTTCTCCCGGAATCTCGAAAACACCGAAACGTGTCAAGTTTCGGACAACCGACACTCTCCGAATTTTCTAGAAATTTAGAAATAATATATACGAAAATAAATTACATATTCAGAAAGCTTACCTCGATATGAATCCAACAAAAAAATGGCACACAAAAAGCATGTCGGAGTTGGCGGAAATCGCTTCGGGAAGTCGAGATCTCTACTAGAACTCTCTCTCAAAAAGGCGGCTGAAATTTTATTAGGGTTTCGAATATAATAGTATATGTATAGGAGAGAGAGGCGGTTCAACTTGGGCGCCGACAGGTGGTCCCCCTGGTTGAATTATTGGGTAATTAATTATTTAATTCAGAAAATCATTTAAAAATCATTTTAAGTCCAAATAAATTAAAATAAATTCCAAAAAATTTTTAGAAAATTCTAGAAAATATTTCTAAGTGTCTATAACCTAAATAAAATATTTTTAACACAAAATATCACCATGTGACCTCACAGTAAATTTTCAAAGCCTATAAAATATAATTTTTATAGGTTTTAATTATATAAAAATTCCCAAAAATTCTAAAATAAATCCAAAAAAATTCTAAAATATTCTAGAAAATATTTCTAACCTCCTAAAAGCTAAATAAAAATAACTTGTCTCAAAATAGTCCTAAATGACCTTATAGTAATTCATGAAAGTCAATAAAATAAAAATATCTTTAATAAATAAATATCTAAAATTTCTAAAAATCATAGAAAAATATAATATAGCTATAGCATGCTTATAAACCCTATCTAGAGATCATGTGACCACAAGATGGTCATAAATCACCTGTGGGCTTAGTCATAACTCCTATGATCGTAGAAAAATTAAATGTAAACTAATCAAATAAAAAAAGTAAAAAATATATCACAAAATTTTGGGAAGAGGAGTTACAAATCTATCTACCTTAAAAATAATTTCGTCCTTGAAATTCTAATTCATAACTATCCCTTAAAATTCAATGTCTACTACTTCCTTAATCTCCTCAAAATAGTTTATATCCTTCTCATAGCCATTTGTAATTATGAAACCTCGAGGACTTCTACCCACCTTTGGTCACGCTACTCCCTCAAGGGTATATCACTAAAACTTTATAACCTTCCATCATGTTGCTAGAGTCATTATCCTTAGATATCTAAGACATATAACATATATATCCCCACATATCTATCAAACAACCAAATATTCAAAATCAAGCAATATTATACTATAACTTAAGAATCTCTGGTGAATTCTAGACAGCACGATCATTCGTCACCCCGAAATAGGAAGGGACGAGAATCAATGGTACGGAAAGCAAGAAAGTATATTCGAGAGCAAATATAGAGTTTTCAAGGATGTAGAGAATTTCTAGGAGAATTTTTAAGGCACAGTGGATTGAGATTTCTAAGGGTTTAGTCATAGTTGCAGGCTCATATCAGTACAGTTATGTAACCGATACGATATGCTCTGACCTGCATGGGCCACCAAAAAAACTTGTCACGACCCGCACCCACTTTTCGGATACGAGCTCGTGAGCAAGCCAGCTACGTATCGAGCGGACTCCAGCCCAACTCGAATACGTAAACGCTGTCAAGGCCTAATCATGGTGAAGTAAATCTCTATCTCAATCCACAATGAGTATCTAAACATAAATAGACACTATGGGTCGTGGTCTGTAGCCTACTAGCATATATGTCCGATAAGACTCTAAGAGTATAACAAGAGTCTTTAAACTGAATCAACAAGCAGAATATCTCATGATAAGGAATGAAAAGCACGAAAGGATAACAATGTACTATCACTAACAAATACCTGAGACATATATCACAATCATCCACCATCTCGTTCAGCCACTAACTCCATGCAATCGCTAAACCATAAGAGATCATCAGGTCCTCAGATGACATAGCAAGATACATATAAACATGCATATCTAGCAGTTTAATCATGTATGATAATATATAAACAGGATATAACAAGGAACAACACTTAATCATGGCAAGAGACTACGACCATACTGCTAACAAGTGACTAACGACAAGTATCTACTGACAAGTGACTACGAACTAGAATACAAGAACAACTACACGTAACTGAACTGCTGGATGAACAAGCGAACACGATATCAATGGAATACCAAACCCTCGCCCCGAGTGGACTCGCAGGTTTGAACTAATCACTAACCCTCATCTCGAGTATGGACCCTCTGGTTAGTACTAACCCTCGTCCCGAGTGTGGACTCTCTGGTTAGTTCACGGTAAGGCACCCTCGTCCCGAGTGTGGACTCTCTGGTGCAAGTATAACATCCTCATCCCGAGTGTGGACTCTCTGATGTAAACACCCTCGTCCCGAGTGGACTCTCTGGTGCAAGTCAAGTTAACATCCTCATCCCGAGTGTGGACTCTCTAGTACAAATAATCGATATCCTCGTCCTAAGTGTGGACTCACGGATGTAAATAGATCAAGGCAAACACCCTCGTCCCGAGTGGACTCTCTGGTGCCAAGAAAACAATAACAAGAATTTAGCAGTTCAATTACACGTACTCATTCTGTGACACGACTCAAGCAAGGTACTGGTGAGACAAGGTACGACTCAGTCGAGACACAGTCAAGACCAGTATAACTACACTGTCAAGTCAAGCATGACCATAAACTAGTGAATACGGTATGTAGAAACTAGATAAATCAAGTCAACTAAAAAGCTAATAAATCATATAAAATCTATAACAAATAGAGTATCTAATGATAATACAATAATAACATGAAAACTATAAACATGGAATTAAACTGTAGATGGAGGCAAGGTATCTTGCCTGTGGTCCTTGCACAAACCGTAGTCACAAGTCGAGGATGAGGGGATGCCGATCTAGGAGCTGTCAACCTATAACACATATCGCACCATGAACCGTGCACGAAAACTATAAATCAATTCTAATGTCCTAGTTCTAAATTCATGGAATAGTGGCTAGTTGGGTTACTAATCTAATAATAATTAATTATGGAATAATTCACTTAAAAACCTAATTTAACCTAATAATAATCTGAATATAATCTAAACATACAAGTTTGTCCATCAAAAGTCGTGTTTTCAATTTTGGGAACCATGGCACGCAAATCGAGGCATGCTGTTGACTATTTAGTCAAACGCAGTGAACTCTAGATTTTAAAAGTGTACCTTGGTAGATTTCAGTGCCACGAGTGCGCTGGAATCAATCATGCCGTAAAATCACGCTTTGGTCAAAAGATACCGCCAGTATGGCTAATCGTGACCAAAACGGTGATCAACCGATCAATTCTGAGTTCAACATAATAACTAAAATACTAGATGAACGAATTAATTTCTGGAAAAAAATATATGTCATAGAGCTCTGTGTTAGCTTTCTGAAACTTCAAAAGGTTCGTGATTTCTATTTCTGGTTCTCCTGGAATCTCGAAAACACCGAAACGTGTCAAGTTTCGGACAACCGACACTCTCCGAATTTTCCAGAAATTTAGAAATAATATATACAAAAATAAATTACATATTCAGAAAGCTTACCTCGATACGAATCCAACAAAAAAAAACGGCGTGCAAAAAGTACGTCAAAGTTGGCGGAAATTGCTTCGGGAAGTCGAGATCTCTATTAGAACTCTCTCTCAAAAAGGCGGCTGAAATTTTATTAGGGTTTCGAATATAATAGTATATATATAGGAGAGAGAGAGAGAGGCGGTTCAGCCTGGGCGCCGACAGGTGGCCCCCCTGGTTGAATTATTGGGTAATTAATTATTTAATTCAGAAAATCATTTAAAATTATTTTATGTCCAAATAAATCAAAATAAATTGCAGAAAAATCCAGAAAAATTCTAGAAAATTCTAGAAAATATTTCTAAGTGTCTAAAATCTAAATAAAATATTTTTAACACAAAATATCACCATGTGACCTCACTGTAAATTCCCAAAGCCTATAAAATATAATTTCTATAGGTTTTAATTATATAAAAATTTCCAATAATTCTAAAAAAATCCAAAAAAATTCTAAAATATTCTAGAAAATATTTCTAACCTCCTAGAACCTAAATAAAAATAAATTATCTCAAAATAGTCCCAAATGACCTTATAGTAATTCATGAAAGTCAATAAAATAAATATATCTTTAATAAATAAATATCTAAAAATGTCTAAAAATCATAGAAAAATATAATATATCTATAACATGCTTATAAAACCTATCTAGAGATCATGTGATCACAAGATGGTCATAAATCACCTGTGGGCTTAGTCACAACTCCTATGATCATAAAAAAATTAAATGCAAACTAATCAAATAAAAAAATAAAAAATATATCACAAAATTTTGGAAAGAGGAGTTACACCATGGGCGAGAGGCTGACGTTGATGCAGGATACGATGGTTGATAGCAGTACGAGGCTGTTATCTATCATGGATTTATACCACCAGCGACTAGCAGCGTTAGAGCGTTATTGACCTCAGGGGGCACCTTCATCGTCGTCGACTCCGCCTTCTTTATCGACACCGACTCCACCGACGTCACTACCTTCTTCATCGGTGACGATTTCACGGAAGGAGTACGAGATGTTTCTATCCTTGAGGCGCGGCGGTGCCCCTCCTCCTCCTCCAGATCCGCAGTAGTCCGAGTTAGGACTATTTGATGAGATAATATTTTAGTGTTTGTTTATGTTGATTGTTTGTTTGTGTGTAGACTTTTAGTATTGGTTGTGTAAACTTTGTATATTGGTTGGTTGTAGACTGGGGTTGATTGTTATACACTTTGGATATTGGTTGTAGTCTTTGGATATTGGTTGTAGACTTTGGATATTTTAGTGTTTGTTATACACTTTGTGTTGGTTGTACACTTTGGATATTGGTTGTAGACTTTTAGTATTGTTTGTGTTGATTGTTATACTGTTGTAATTTATCGGTGTTGAGTGTTCCACCGAAGGGGTCGGCGAACCCAGGAAGAAAATGTGCTTCTGGGTATTTATTATTATTTATTAAACTGCAGGGAGAAAATGTGATTCTGTGGACATTCTGTAATTTATTTATTTTTTATTTTTTTTGCAATTTAGCAACGTTTACCGACGTTTAGCGACGCGGAAAAACGTCGGTAAACGTCGATAAGTCAGCAGGTTTACCGACGCCTACCGATGTATTTGTGCGTCGGTAAATGTCGTTAAATGCCGCTAAATGTTCCAGGATTTCCCTCGTTAACGAAATCGGTAAACGTCGATAAGTATTCTAAAAATGTCGCTAAAAGTTCCAGGATTTACCGACGTGTACCGACGTAATAAACGTCGCTATATTACCGACGGTGCGCCGGTGAACATCGGTAAATGTTCCAGGATTACCGACGTACTTGTGCGTCGGTAAGCGTCGGTAAGAGCGACGATTAGCGAGGTTTTACCCGTTAGCGACCAGGCTTTCCGCGACAACAATAAAACGTCGCTAAATACGTCGGCAAATGAACATAGCGACGTTTTCATCCATTTTAGCGACGTTTTTGGGCGCCGCTAATATGACTTATTCTGGTAGTGGCAAAAATAATATATTTTGGAATATTATTAAAAAATAGTAGCGGCTTTATCGTAAATTATTTTGATAGAAATATCGTTTAAACTTGGAAATATTCGAAATCTAATTTAGTATTTTTTTTTCTATTTTAAGCTTTACGAGATATTTATTAATACTATTTTCTTTAAATAAAGAATAACTATTTTTATAATAAAATTATGAAGACCTTATTTAGTAAAACTTACGGTTTTATTAGAAATGATGTTAAAATATATAATTTTAATACCATAAAATTTATTAATCAAGATAATGATTAATTTACGAAAATAACCTTTATATCTAAAAATGCATAAATACATAAATTTGGCCTAAAAACACGATTTTCTACATTAAAGTACATTTTTTGATATATAATTATTTATTTTGAAACTAAATTACCGATTAATAATAATTAGTGAAATTATGGCAATAACCCTATAATAATAATTAATATAACGATAACTCTACGTTATCCGCAATACATAAACGATAACTCTAATAATCACTAAGCTAACTATTATAATTAACCGTTCTAATTAAAACGCTACTAACATTATTACAGTGCCTATAATAGGAAACTAAACTAACTATCCCAGAATTGACAGAACTACATTCTGTCAATTCCGTTTGAAAATAGATAGGTTTATCAGATTCTGTGAATTAAACAGAAGGTAGAAGAGGTTACCAAAGGTTGTGACGGAGCACCGAGGGGATGCCTCAGACTCGGAACGCACGCGGGCACAGACACGGACATGTAGGGTGCACGCAGATACGCGGGCGGTGCGAGGACGCACGTGGAAGGCTGGCGGGGCGCGGGAGCCGCTGGAGTGGTGGGGAGCGCCGCGCGGAAGAGTCGACGGGGCGATGGCGGCGCGGAACGCCGCATAGAGGGCCGACGCGGCTGCTGGCATCGGCGGGGCGCGCTGGATGCATTGGCGGGGGTCGCCGACGCAGCGGGCTGCAATGGACGCGCTGGCGGGGGTCGCCGTCGCGACAGGGCTGCGGTCGACGGTCGAGAACAGCAGGAAAAGCGAGGCGAGTGCGGTGTCGACGCGACCGGGGTATCTGTAGAAGCATAGAAAATAATAAAGAAAGATCCATGCGGCCAGGGAACCCCATGCGGCTCAGAAAGCCCATGCGGCTCAGAGATTCATGCGGCACAAGGGACTATGCGGCTCGATACGTTCCATGCGGCTCAGAAGAGAGGATACTTAGCATACAAACAACTCTTTCCTTACTACATTAATTGCCTTGACGGCTGACAGCTCTGACAAGACGACAGCCCTGACATAAAGACGTAATTATGACCCTGTCATAATGACAGACTCCTAGGGAAATGAAGGAAATCTCTGACATAATCCTCCGAGATCCAGAAAATGCCACGTAGCCTAGACACGTAGACAGTCATATGCGGCTCGAGCGGAGACTCCCCACGCGGCTCAGGCCGAAGTTGCCCTATGCGGCCCAGATCGAAACAGCCCTATGCGGCTCAAGCAGAGGCTCCCACTATGCGGCTCAAGCAGACGCTCCCCCATGCGGCTCACGAGGACCATTCCATGCAGCTCACGAGGGAGTTACCCGTTATGCGGCCACCTACGCCCATGCGGTCCAGATTATCATGTGATTCGAAGGTTCGGGGGCCACTCCCCAACATCCTTGACACGTGGCCAGGCTTATGCAGCTTAATCCTCATGCGGCTCAGATCCCCTCAGTGGCTCCCAGGACACGTGTCATAAAGCCAATCAATTTCCCATATTTACTGCAATCAAAGATTGGGTCAAATTCTAGTAATCTGGGACACGTGGCAGGAGAATGAATTAAACTTATTCATTCAGATTCGTAGACATCTGCAGATCATCATAAGGGAGATTTATTCCAATCAGCATTAATTACTGAGAGAATTTGGCACAATCTACATTAATGGCCCAGATTTATTACACTCAAAACTAATGGCCCAGATTGATCAATCAACAGGCCGCCGCCACTTTAAGGGACAATCATTGTAAACCCTAATGAGGGCATCCCCTTCTTATAAATAGCAAGGTGCCATTCCCTTGCAAAGAGGACCCTTTTTCGAGATCAGAGAGCACCAGAATACTTAGAGAGAAAAAGCAGAAAGAGAGCAAAGAGAGCATTTCTTCAACGCCAAGCAATCTTCTGGAGCCAAGGCTGCATACCGATCGTCCAAAGAGTAAGACAGAGCTGTCGTAGCTTTCCCGAGCCTCTATCGTCACCCCCAGAATCTAAAATAAATAATTGTACTTAGATTGCTGTACCTAGGTTTTCGTCCCTAGACTTTCTTTGTACAAGCGAGTTTGTAACGTGAAGTAAAAGTCCAATCCTCCGATAATTGTTCTGCTCTTTTATATTTCATGGAAAACACGATGGCGACTCTGCTGGGGACAAACTTCTCTACGGCTGAGGAGTTGGTGACGCAGTCGGATGCAGCCAAGCTTGGCTCCACACAACAGAAGATGGTCGTCCATTTCGACCAACAGGCGTTTGAAGAATTGCTCTCTGAAGGAAGTGTCGGCCCGATCCAGAAGCAAACCCGCACAAAGAAAGCTCGCTGCGAGTGGAGGCCAAAATTATTTCCTCCTCCACAAGCTCTGGACGGGATACTCTCTGCTACCCAAGACGGTGAAGGCGACTCTCATACGGCTCCACTTCGAGCCGTCGAGCACTCCGCTGTCCCCAAGTCTGGCAGAGAAAAGCACCACGATGCTGGACTTGCAGGGACAAAGAGCGACTCTATGCACCCCAAGAAGAAGTCGAACACTCCTGTGGCTAATCTGCCAACCACATACATGAGGCTCATGCGGATGAATCTGCCCGCCACATGAAGAAAGTATATGCGGCCAGATCATCCAGCCGCATGAAGAAAACTTATGCGGCTGAGACTCCCAGCCGCATGAAGAACGCCTATGCGGCTACATCTGCCAGCCGCATGAAGATTACCGATGATAGCCGCATGACACCCACTCCACGTGGCACTGTCTTCGACTGCCTCTCCTATGGTCCTGATCTCTTGTGCTCCCAAGAAGATATGTCTGACTCTCTCCAGCATCACCTAGACTCTTCCTACTATGTGCCTTTACGTACTAGAGCGAAGAAGTCTAGGGCAGCGCGAGCTTGGCAAGCTCGGTTCGCTGATCCTATCTCTGACCATCCGAGCGTCCCGCATACCGTTATACGGGCCTCAGATGGGAGGTTGTACAGAACCACTCGAGTCCAGCCCCCGGCGGCAAACGGACAGAGAGGTTCGCAAAAGTTTTCTAAAATCCAGGAAGCAAACATGGTCGATCCAAACCCATCTGACTTGCGTGAGGCCATCCTCCACAAACACAAGGAAAGAGAAGACGCATCGGGGTGCAAAGAGTCCTCCCATGGACGTCACTGCACCCAAGTCATCGTCAACTGATGCTGCAATAATGTGACGGTGCGAGAAGACCGGCAGTCCGTCTTTTAAAGACTGCAACAGCCATCTTCAGAAGACGAGGCACTTCCCGCCGTCTCCTGCAACTCTGCTCAGAAAGTCCTCCCTGATGGAAGAAGGAAGAAGACAAATGTTCCTAGCCCGAAGATTTCAACCACTGCGACTAAAAGACTGTCGTCTAAGCGGGTGCCCACCACCGGAGTTTTCCAAGGTACCCGTTCTAAGACGAAATCTACTACAGTGGGAGATTCGTCGTCCAAAACGCTGGAGGTTGCTGGGAGTAGGACTCCTTCGAACCTTTACGACAATTCGATGTTCCAAGAAGACGAGCCGGGGGAGGCAACTCTCCCATCAGATGCAGCAAACCCCGACGTCCCCGAGGACGTCCACAACTCCCAAGACGAAGCGAACTCGGAGACTGGGGGTACCGTTCCTTCCGAATCCGAACCAGAGGAGAACATTCCCACATACCCCGACGACTTCTCACTACATGGGTATGATTCGGAGGGCGCTTCCTCCACCACTCTGTCCATCTCTCCTCATGTGAAGACGGTATTCATGACAGACAGCAGCCAAGGAGGTTCCAGTGATCGCCAACGCATCGACACCCTCGAAGCCATATTGCTTGCCTTGGTCAAGTCTGTAGACGAGATCAAAGCGGCCCTTCCAACTCTGCAAGGAGGAACGCCTGGCCAAACGAGCACGGGTCCCACGGTCAATGCGGACTCGTATTCAGCAGCACCGAACCCGGGCAATAATCCTCCTGAAGTAACGGCCCCCACCGCCGTGGATGAGGCCAGCGAAGCGAGAAGAGAGGTCCAAGAGCTCCAAGCTATGTTTCACGCTCGAGAAAATTCTCAAGACCTCAGAATATGGCAACCATACCCTGCTGCATGGAGGGATATCCCCTTCTCGCCAAGATATAAGTCGTTCAATATCAATCCTTATGATGGCAAGACCTCAGCAAGTCGATACATCACTTACTTCGAGGTTACCACCGACCATCTGCCCCATGACGATGCCATTCTCATACGATTATTCATCGGGGCATTGGAAGGGGTCGCCTTCGACTGGTATCGTAACCTGCCAGACAACTGCATCCACTCCTTCGTCGGCTTGAAGCGCATGTTCTTGGAGAGATTCTACGAAGTAGGGCAGGACATCACAATGTCCACCCTCATGGACGTCGTCCAAGGGGAGAATGAGCTGACAAGAAACTATATCGAGCGGTTTCGCCAAACCGTAATGAAGCTGCCATTTGGAAATCTGGATTCCTCCTTGATTGAAATTTGCCAAAAGAGATTACTCCCAACAATCAGTCTCTGGATGGGCGAAAGTCAATTCAAGGACTGGAAGACGTTCATCACCAGTGCCACAAGCGCCGAAGAACGATTGAAGAAGGCTCGCAAATTAGGACTGCACATCTCGGACGGAGAGAACAAGGGCAAGCGTCCTAACAACGACAATAGGGGTAGCCCCTCCAACAATCGGGACAGCAGGGGTAAGCAGGCGATGGTGGCCGACACAGCACAGAAACCTGAGCCAAAGCCGGCAGACAAACAATGGCCGCAAATCACTTACTCCTTCGAAGACGGTCACGTCAAGCCCATCTTGGACATGCTCATACAAGGAGACAGAATTCAGCTTCCTCCACCAAGACGGGAACCGCGGCAGGCAGACATGGAAAACCCAAAGTACTGCCATTACCATCGCTATGTCTACCATGCCACACACGACTGCTACCAACTAAAATGGTATATCCAAAATCTCATCGATTCGAACGCACTGGCCATCGATTTCGAAGAGGTAACAGTAGCAGCCAATATGGTGTCAGTATAATTGGGCAGCTTTCCTCCGATGGAAACTCAAGACGGTGTGGTCCCCATTCCTCTGGCGATAATGGAGACTGCTAATCTTCCATCTCCCCAAGATCAGGCTGCTGGTCTAGTGCCCCTCACCACATCATGAGGGGAGGTCATGTGGATCCATCCAGACTTGGTATCGGAAGTGACTCAGCCCACATCGTCTTCCACCTGCAAGAAGAAGAGTGGGAAAGTCAGGTCCTGTCGCACAATCTCGACAGATGTCGAAGAAGTTACAGCCGTCATCACGCAGTCTGGGGCACAATCCCAACCTGTGGCTGACAACCCAACTGAAGATCATCAGTCCGCTACAACTGACGCTCCGGAACTGGCTCAGCCTCCGACGACCGACAAGCCTAGGCCGAGGGAGACTCGCTTTGACAAATCCCTCCGAAAAGAGGTACCGCAAGGGCCGGAGAAGCCCTACAACTTCGACATCTTAGCGCAATTGGCCAACACACCGGCCAAGTTGTCATTATACTAGCTTCTGAGACTCTCCAAGGATGTTCATGCGACTTTGAGCAATCCACTCCAAAATGCCGACGCATACCTGGCTCAGGCCAACCTCACGGGGGAAAACCTGCCTGCAAATCTCCAAGACAGCGCCTGCACGGGAGCGATGCTCAACATTGTCTTTACTCCGCAGGACATGCTCATCAAAACCAACATGCACGATCGTCCGTTATACTACACTGGATACATCGACGACATAAAGGTAGATCAGATGCACATTGATCCTGACTCTTCCATAAGCATTATCCCGAAGGGTCGCTACATCATCTCTGCATCTCAATGCATCGCCTGACGCCTACAAGCACCACCATCAGCGGTTTTCATTCGGGCAGGAGCTACCAAATTGGGAAGATTCGTCTGAAGTGTCAAATTGGCGATCTCCAATCAGAAGTCACCTGCTACGTCATAGATGCAGACACTTCTAACAACATCCTCTTGGGGCGTCCATGGATACACGATTATATGATCGTGCCTTCCACGCTGTACCAGTGCTTCAAATATGTCGACAAACACAGTTTCGTGAGGACGAAATTTGCTGATATCGATCCCTTCAAAGGGGTCGAATCCTACTACTCAGACTCCTATCTGTACGAAAAATTGAAGAAACATCTTGGTGAAGATGTGCAAGCTCGTACCGAGACAGCCACAGGATCAGAAGAACCTCTGACGATCCACCTCCAAGCTCGCAAACCTGGCAAGTCTTCACCCCTTACCGCCACTCTGCGTAAGGACGCAATCAGCCTCTCGACACAAGAAGAGCAAGTGATAATCCGGCTGCCAAGGTCCGGCCAAATTCTAAGACCCTCTACGGAGCCACTGACAATCAGGTTGCCGAGAGTCGGCCAACCGCAAACGGAGAAGCTCAATCCCTCCGACAAGCCAATGACGATACGCCTTCCCAAGAAGGGTCGTCACCCCGATACAAGGCCTGGAACTTCTAGCGAACCAACCACTCCCCGCCCAGCATCGAGTACCAAGCTGGGGGTCGCTAGTTTGCCAACAACTCTACGCTCTGCTCCACCAGCTGAACCGCTGACGATCAAGCTGCCCAGGTCGTCCTCTCAGTCTTCGTTCATACAGGGGGTAGCCGAAGAGGAATCGGAGTTAGCCAAGTATGTGGCTGCCCACACTGATGTTCCCTCCACAGATGATGTAATCCCCCTAGAAAAGATACCTTACTTCATCAATAAAGGGCTATCATTGAACAACCTCGAGCTTAATAAGCTTTGTACAATGTATGCTATGGAACACGGTATAGGCACTCACCTACACACACAGGTGACAAATGTGTACACCGTAATCCAGCTTACTCCAGTGGAAGACACTTACCACATAATCGAGGGAGGGGACCATCCAATCATCTTCGGCCGGAAGGACGATCCGCATCCCTTCACCGTAGAAGAAGTCGACCTTGGATCAGATGCCGGGAGACTGCCTCTGTATCTTTATAGCCCCCAATCTAAATATCTTATACAGAAACTGGGGCATGATCTGGAGACGACCCAGGCTTGAACTACGGTACTGGACGACGGTTACCTTTGAAGCCACCGGTACTGGCAGGCCAACCACGGGACTACTATAACAAGACTCGATGTGGATTAGGGTATGTTACACCTACGACGACCCCTGAGAGTTCAGATGAAGAATGTGACTGGCATTCACATTCGACCGGGTCACCAACTTCTGACTCGGATACCAGCATCGGAGACATATTCAGACAAGTCCTGTCAGTCAACATGGCATTCGCCGACCTTATGAAGAAGACGAAGACATCCCTGAAATCCTCGAGCTAGAGCCGTGGGCCCAACAGCTGGATGCACAATGGGAAAAGAGGTTCGAACAGAGAGAACCTCCTACTGAAGATGAAGTTATACATGTCGACCTCGGCAGCGAATCTTCTCCAAAACCAATCTTCGTCAGTAAAAGCCTAACAGACGAAGAGCGAGAATCGCTGCTGGAACTTGTCAAAGAATATATTGATATGTTCGCCTGGAGCTATGAAGACATGCCGGGGTTAAATCACGATATTGCTCTTCATAAACTCAACATTCGGTCGGACGCAAAGTCAGTCAAGCAGCAACAGCGATACTTTCGCCCGGGCATCATGGATACGATTGAGGTCGAAGTCAACAAACTGATAGCCAGCGACTTCATTTGTGAGGAACAACATCCGGATTGGGTCGCCAACATAGTACCAGTCCTCAAGAAGAATAGGAAGATTCAAATCTGTATTACCATCAAGAGTCGCTGCAAGGGAGACCATCTGCAGGATCTGAGGACGGTGTTCGACCTGATGCGAGCGCACAATTTGAAAATGAACCCTACGAAGTCCTTCCTGGGCATATCCAGCGAAAAGTTCTTGGGTTTCATCATCACCGCCCAGGGTATCCATGTAGACCCTGAGAAGACAAAGGCAATTATGGAGATGGGTCCCCCGAGAAATCTCCGCGAACTCAGAGGCCTTCAAGGAAGGCTAGCTTACATCAGGAGGTTCATTTCCAACCTCTCCGGGCAATGTCGACCGTTTATCCACCTCATGAAGAAAGGCGTCTCATTCGTGTGGGACGAAGAATATCAGCGGGCCTTCGACAGCATCAAAGAATATTTGTCGAACCCTCCAGTCCTAGTGGCTCCGGTTGCTGGAAAACCATTCCTACTCTACGTACGAGAAATGGAACATTTCCTCGTTCGGAGCTCTGCTGGCACAAAACAACGATGCAGGCCATGAGCAAGTCATATATTACCTCAGCCGAATGATGATTGGGCCAGAGCACCGATACACCGCTGTGGAGAAGGAATGCCTTGCCCTGGTATTCGCCATTCAAAAGACGCGGTACTATGTCACTAGACAAACAATACATGTGATCTCACGAGTCAACCCTCTCAGGGTCCTCATGACTAAACCAGGGGCACTCAGCTCTCGCCTCGCTACATGGGTAATATTGTTGTCCCCTTATCATATGATCTTCGTCCCACAAAAGGCTGTCAAAGGTCAAGCCCTGGTAGACTTTTTGGCGGCCCACCCGGGCTCGGAGTCATCCAGAATATATGAAAAAAATCCCAGATGAGGTCGCTGACTCGCATGCAACCTCTCACGATGATATATGGCGAATATTCTTCGACGGTGCTTCGAGAGCTGGACCCAAGGGCAACATCGTCGTCGGAGTCGCGGTGGTGCTGGTATCCCCTTCCGGATTAGTGATTAACCGCGCTTATTCTCTCACAGTGCCATGTTCCAATAATGTGGCCGAATACAATGCTTTGGTCATTGGCCTCCAACTTGCAAGAGAGCTGGGGGTTGAATATCTCGAAGCATACGGCGATTCGCAGTTAATCGTCAATCAGATCCGAGGTTCATACGAGGTCCGCCAAGAAGACATGATCCCCTATCACCAAATAGCAATCAACATCATCTCATCGTTCGAGGGGTTCTTCATCGAGCACGTTCCCAGACTCCGAAACATCGAAGCCGATGCCTTGGCAGGCCTGGCCGCTTCCCTAGCGGTACCAAATCATACTCATCAATCGGTAGATGTGATAGGCCACGAACTGGTCTGCCCCAAGAACAACGTTCAATTCGGGGCGAGAGTTATTCCGCTCAGACGATCGACGAAGTCCCAGATTGGAGACAACCATTCATTGACTTCATTGTCTATGATATCCTGCCCGAGAACCCAAAGGAAGCCACCTCCATCAGACGACATTCTCTCAGATTCTTCTACGATACAGAGACAAAAATATTGTATCGTCGATCCTATGATGGATTATTGCTTCGGTGTATGTCAAACGCAGAAGCCAAAGAAGCCGTACGAGAAGCTCATGACGGTGTCTGCGGGTCCCATCAGCCTGGCCCTAAGTTACAAGATCGTCTTCGCCGAATGGGCTACTACTGGCCCACGATGGTAGCAGATGCGATAGACTATGCAAGAAAGTACAAAGCCTGCCAAGTCCACGCTGTCTTCATTCACCAGCCATCCGAATTTCTACATCCGACAGTGGCATCCTGGCCATTCGAAGCATGGGGGATGGATATCATCGGTCCAATTACTCTACCTTCCTCCCGAGGACATCGCTTCATACTCGCAATCACAGATTACTTTTCCAAATAGACGGAAGCTGTCCCGCTTGCAAAAGTCAAAACTTCGAACATGATCAGCTTCCTCAAGCATCACGTCATCTATCACTTTGGACTGCCCCGAAGGATCATCCACGACAATGGTCCGCAGTTTACAAGCCACGCCTTCTATCGGTTCTGCGACAATCACCGCATCCAGAATATTGCTTCGACACCGTACAACCCGGCAGCAAATGGGTTGGCAGAGGCATTCAACAAAACCATCATCAAGTTACTCAAGAAGTTCGTATCGTCCAACAAATACGAGTGGAACGAGAAGCTTGGTGAATGCTTTTGGGCGTACCGTACCACGGTCCGAACGGCCACAGGGAATACACCATTCTCTCTGGTGTACGGGAGTGAGGCAGTTCTCCCATTGGAGACTCAAATACCCTCACTCCGCGTCGCCCTCACTTATCAATTGACGACGGATGATAACTACCTACGCCGACTATAAGAGTTAGAGGCCTTAGATGAAAAGTGCCTCCTAGCTCAACAAAGGATCGAGCTATACCAAGCACGCATCTCTGGAGCCTGCAACAAGAAGGTTAAAATCAGAACATTCCAGGTGGGCGATCTCGTTCTGGCAGTCCGGAGACCGATGGTCATGACTCACAAGACCGCCGGCAAGTTCCAGCCAAAATGGGAAGGCCCATTTATCATCGAGGTTGTATTCTCCAACGGTGCTTACCGCCTCACAAAACAAAATGGAGACTTGCTCATGTTGCCCGTCAACGGCAAGTTCCTAAAGAAATATTATGTCTAAACGACACATTCCAGATTATCGAGTCATGTACCCGCTGGTGCCGCTGAACTCACTTCCACAACATTCCAGATTACCGAGTCACGTACCCGCTGGTGCCGCTGAACTCACTTCCACAATATTCCAGATTATCGAGTCATGTATCCGCTGGTGCCGCTGAACTCACTTCCATATTTTAACATTCCAGATTACCGAGTCATGTACCCGCTGGTGCCTCTGAACTCACATTCCAGTCACTCTCTCAGATAGTAAGTCATGTATGATCATACCCCTAAACTTTCTTCCTGGAAGAGATCTTCCCTCATGATCCACTACCCGCACTCCCAGTACACAAAAAGGGTAACCGATCCACAAATTTCCAAAACGGCCATGTCCTCATTACCTCTGAGTCGTTTCACTTCCGCCCAAAACAAATCACCCCTTGCATAGAACTTCCATGTCATTATTACCTCTGAGTCGTTCTATGTACCCTCCTTCATTGAGCCCACTCCTGTCAAGTCCTCATTACCTCTGAATGGGAAGGCTCCGTCGAAGAAACCTTCATACTTGCCAGGTCCTCATTACCTCTGAGTAAGTATGATGACTCCCTTTTGACTTATTATCTGTACCCACAACTGGAGTACGCCAAGGATAATAGGTCCACAATATTTCTCCGCTGAGTCCACTCCTGCCATGTCCTCATTACCTATGAACAGGAAAGCTCCACGGTAAAACCTCTGTACTTACCATGTCCTCATTACCTCTGAGTAAGTATGTTGGTCCTCTCTCGTCTTATTATCCGTACCCTGAACTAGGGTACGCCAAGGGTAATAGGTCCACAAATGTCCTCTGTTGACCATAAATATCCTTTGTTGAGTCCACTCCTGCCATGTCCTCATTACCTCTGAGTAGGAAGACTCCATTGTAAAACCCTCATACTTGCCAGGTCCCCATTACCTCTGAGTGAGTATGTTGGTTCCCCTTCATCCTATTATCCGTATCCTAAATCTGGATACGCCAAGGATAATAGGCCCACAAATGACCTTTGCTAAGTGTCTTAGTACAGGCCCATCATTCCTCACCATGCCCAGGAGCCCAGCTGCTCCATGGCATTCTATATCCCGATACCTGGAACGTCCATGACCACCTTGCCGTGAAACTGTTCTAAGTATCCCCAGTCAAACTTGTTACTCATACCCACAACCGGAGTACGCCAAGGGTAACAGGTCCACAAACAAGTCCCCCATGCGGGGCAAACAACACCACAGTACCATAAGCACGACAAGCAATGCAAATGAAGGGTATAATCGAAGGTACTCTTTATTTAAAGAAGAAAAAAGCATTACATCTTTTTGGACCACGTCCCTCAAAAAAAAGGAAACAAAAGAAGAAAAGGCCGACTATAGTTCAGCATTACACAATTCTAAAAGACGATTCTTCACTAAGATGGCCTCCTGTTCGAGCCGCTGTTTAGCTCGACGCTCAGCCTCCTGGGATAACTGCTCTTCATCATCCAAGCCCATGAGCTCCTGTCAGCTATCTTCCAACTTCTTCAGGGCAATTTCCAGGTCGGTCGAAGCTTGATTGACTCTGTCAGCCTCCTAAATAATCAGCTCCCTGTCAATATGGGCAGCCTCAAGTTCAGACTCCAAGAAAGTCAACTTCCTCTGAAGCTCAAGGATCTGCTCCCGTGTGTCGGTAATCCCAAGGGAGGCAGTCGCTTCCCGAGCCGTGACATCTTTACTCTCGTGGCTCAATTGATCATATCGATCAGACAGATCGCGAAGGTCCTTCAGTACGGCCGGTTTGGTTTTATCTCGAGCAGCCCTTGTCTTCTCTATAGTAGCGGTGAGAGAACCGTGCTCCCAATCTATAACCGCAGACAGATCAGCCTGCCGCAGCACCTGCAGCTGGGCCACCAGCTGCTCAGTCTCCAACAACTTTGCCTCCAAGAGCGCAGCCAGCCCTGCACCACCAAGAAGAGTCTTAAGGTTATCTATTTGACCCTGGGCGTATTGCCGGGCCAAAACGAAAGAGGTCCCTCTGTCCACATTAGCTTCTATCCTCCTTTTCAAGTGACGATGAAAGCTGTCGACCACGTCCTGTAACGATTCGTCCAAGACCTCTGTAGAGGACGGCGTCAGAGGGAGCATGGCCGGCAACATCGAAGGAGTGGTGCTAGAACTTGCTACCAAGGAGGCGACTCCCGAGCAAAACGACGCACAGATAGTGGTTAACTCTTCCTCTGCCACCCGAAGAGCCCGGACGCTTGGCAGGGCGGAGAGGTCGACTCTCTGGGCCGCCCGAGCAGAGGAAGACACGAGGACCATCGTCCCCTACCCCGATTGTCCCATCACTGGACTTGCCGAACTCGACACGGGAGGGGCAGGACCTGCATGTCCATGACAATGATCAATCGATGTAACCCGAAGGATGTGATCATAGAGCCGATAGGCCTCCTCGCAAGTTAAGATTCGGCTTATCTTACCGGGAGAGGAGCATCGAGGCTGCAGCTCGTTCGCAGCTGGCAGGGTCTCCTCACCCGCGATCTCCAAATTAAATCCGGCCAGCTCCCCTGACCCGGCCACCTCAGAGAGAGAGGCAACCTGATCAGCGTCATCTGGACAGAATTCAGCAATTCCAGGGGCAGACTCACCGGAGCCCCTGTCATCACGAGTCACGATCTCGGCTGCTCGAGAGTCCTTTTCTTCTGACGCCTACAAGAGAGAAGGAAGATGACTAAAATCAAAGCTAAAAGAAAGGAAGGACTGGTAGTAACTTATTTACCTCTGAGACGGGATCGATTTCTTTGCCTCTTTCCTTTATAGTTAGCCCGCGGTGTCTGGTTGCAGCCAGTTTCCGAGGGCGAGGAATGCCGCCGACAGGAGAAAGTCGCCTGCTACGCTTTCGTGCAAGACCGGGCACAACGGATGGCTGACCAACCACTATCTCATCTGGCAAAACAGGCGGCTGATCCGTCCCTACATCTGCCGCCGGAAGGGAAGGGCCATCTCCATCAGGCTCGTCGTCTTCGTCACCTGCAGCATCAGAGTCTGAATCCGGCACCTCGACTCTATTATTCTTCTTCCTTGTCTTGGCCCCCTGGGAACCCTCATCCAGGCCGGTACCAACGATGAAACTAGTACATGGGTTGAAACGAACAGGGAGCTTGTTCGCCATGACGTGGTACAGAGCCGCCATATACAAGATATCTACTAATGCCTTGATAACGGAAACTGAGAAAATGGCACGAGTATGGAATGTGTCATTGTAATGTCAGGCCCGGATGCCGTCTAGAAGGCTACCTTCAAGCCCAGACAGGAGCTGGGGCTGTCTAGAAAAAGCTGACTATACCCAAATTGCCGAGCAAACCTGCTAGGCCGATAGGGCTCCAGAAAGACAGTATTACGGTTGCGATACACCAGATAAGCGGGGTGGATATTTCGTAGCCACAGAAGCATCTGGCCGTCTAGAAGTTGAGGGGGGCCAATACCGTCAAGATGGACAGCCGCTACTTCCTCATCAGTAAAACGAGGGACAGATGCAAAAATGTTGTACATGTCTGCCCTCGCCAGTGCCATCCGGCAAGCACGCATGGTCTCAAATTCCCAAGACTTATTACGATAGCGGAAGATAAAAGCGTCGTCATCAGTTACGCCATCTTCAGAGCCCGTTCTCATCAAAGAAGGATAATGCATCAACAGCCACCCTATCAAATTATGATAAGGCAGCTCGGTCCGTTCAAAATCCTTCGTCACATCGCGAGCAATAACCTTGGATGTAAAGGTACGAAGGCCACGGTGTATGCTGCACACCATGGCCGGAAGGAGAGCTAGCCGGACCCGCAAAACTAACTTCACAGCCGGAAGGATAAAATTGCGACTGATCCTCTCGATGGAACCTGCTCCGCCCGAGACCACACAGTTTCACAGCTATATCATTAAGAATCCCGCCAGGAGTGCCTTCTCCGACAACTCTTGAGTATCATGATAAAAATAGCCAAAAGAGTCGGTCTTTCTCCCGAATGTATCACTAGTGGTGGTCGTCCTCTTAGCTGACGACACTAAGGCTTTGACCGCCTCTAGTGACCGAGGACGTCGGGAAGTAATTTGACCGAAGGCATCTGTCGGAAAAAGATAACGCACCCAGTCCTTGGTATGGAGAGTATGCCCTTCCGAGCTGCTTTTCTTTTTAGCTATCTGATGACATGTGCTATAGTGGCACAATATCTCTTGGTAAAGAGCCACGAAGCCTGGATACTGTCTTTCCAAATCTTCAAACTCCTCGTTCGTAGGAGTATACGCCTTAAAATCTTCGTCCCTCCAAGGAAGCTTGGAGACCGCGTGCAGTTCGTGGAGCGCAAGTCCCACCTCCCCCACGGGTGTATAGAAGGTCCCCGTCCGGCGGTTATACATCTCCAGCAGAGATATAAATAATCTTTTGTTTATGGGCAAGCCATGGCTGGTATCCCGAATAGCATGGTAAAGACCAATCTCGCACAGAAAGGTCTCATACTTTTGCAAAATCCACGCAGACAGATTGGTCCACGAGGTAATCGGATGTATCCAGCTGGGAAGCATCAACCGACTAATGGGATAAGATTTCTTCCGAGCAAGTTGGTTCATAAAAGTGTCGGCTGTAGAAAATATGAAATTGGGACCCGGCACATTCAAGAACGTACCCGGGGCCAACCCTATTACAGAACAGCTCGTATGCACCTTGGCCGCACACACCGATTTTAGGCTGTTGTTATAATGGATGTCTCCCACGAACATCCCACTTCGGGTAGGAGTTAAAGATTCTTCCATCTTCCGGTCCAGTGGGAGCATATTGAACCAAGATAATGGAAAATAATGCTCTATTTGGGGGATACGGATCGCCATCCCGTTAGAAACAAAACTCCAGTTCTCTGACACCTCCAGAATCTGACTGTTCTTCACAGTCAAGGCGTCTCCAAAGAAGAATGCGGGCTTCAAGTATTCCCCTTCAAATTTCCCCGAGTTCATCATAGCATTAAGAAAATAGAAAGGTTGATTCTTGAGGGCCTTCGATCTCGCCGGGGGCTCGTCACTCGGAAACTGGTCAGCCATGTATTAGACTATATGGTCGTACCTATAGCCCAGGGCAGCTTGGGCGCTGCCTACCAGGAGCTCTCCAGCAATATTAACCGGCAAATTTACTGAGGAGAAGACAGAAAGAGATAAGTTAAAAAAGACGGACAAAAGAACTGATAAGGTATTATCAAGCTTATGCGGCTCCAACTCAACAGAGCCTCATGCGGCTCCAATTTATTGAAGCCTTATGCGGCTTAATCTCAGAGGAACACTTATGCGGCCCTATTCAGTAAAAATTCATGCGGCAGTGCTCTCATAAGTCCCTCAGGGTTCGGACAAAATTTGCACTGACCGCGTGATAGACAAAATTTGTGCGAATCCATGCGGCTCAGCATAGCTCATACGGCTGCGTTGGCAAAGCGCGTATACGGTCACAGTAATTATTCTTATGCGGCTCGCAGCTCGGCCATAGGCCGAACATGCGGCTCACGAAGGCTCGTGCATAAAGCATGCGACGTAGCCATAGCAGTTAGGGTTCTTTAACCCGTGCAATATCCTTACCAGCAATGGAGGGATGAACGTCAGGATGAGCCGCGGGACGAAGATCGGTGGAGGAGCGGTTGTAGTCGAAGTAGAAGCAGTCTTGCCCTTCGCCGTCGCGGTCGACGAAGACGCTGCCTTCTTCGCTGCAACGGTCTTCTTGGGAGCCATTATCAATCAAGACGAAGATGAAGAGCGGGATAGGAGAAGATTCGAAGTAAAAGAGGAAGTAAAGAAGTCCTCTCTCTCTCAAACTCCTCTTATTTATAGGAGGACGAGAGGGGAAAGACACGTGGAGTAATAAACCACCTCGTATAAAGACAAAACCGACTCCTCAAATTTTGCCCCCTCTCCCATAAAGGAGATTCACCCAGGACATAAAATCCAGAGATTTAATGAACCAATCCTCGGGATTCCCCCTAAAGACGGCGCTAAAAGCAAATTTGAGGCAATTAAAGACACGCACACGTGGCAAGGAGCTATGCGGCTAAGCCATCCATGCGGCTGAACTATCTATGCGACTGAAACATCCATGTGACTGAAACTTCCATGCGGCCAAGACATCTATGCGGCTAGGACCTCATATGCGGCTAGAAAGAGCTTGCATACAGCCATGCTTCTTATTCAAAGTATTTTAATTTTGCAAATTAAAAACTTTGAAGGGGGTCTTGTAGAAGCATGGAAAATAATAAAGAAAGATCCATGAGGACAGGGAACCCCATGCGGCTCAGAAAGCCCATGCGGCTCAGAGATTCATGCGGCACAAGGGACTATGCGGCTCGATACGTTCCATGCGGATCAGAAGAGAGGACACTTAGCATACAAACAACTCTTTTCTTACTGCATTAATTGCCTTGATGGCTGACAGCTCTGACAAGACGACAGCCCTGACACAAAGACGTAATTATGACTCTGTCATAATGACAGACTCCTAGGAAAACGAAGGAAATCTCTGACATAATCTCCCGAGATCCAGAAAATGCCACGCAGCCTAGACACGTGGACAGTCATATGCGGCTCGAGCGGAGACTCCCCATGCGGCTCAGGCCGAAGTTGCCCTATGCGGCCCAGATCGAAATAGCCCTATGCGGCTCAAGCGGAGGCTCCCCCTATGCGGCTCAAGCAGACGCTCCCCCATGCGGCTCACGAGGACCATCTCCATGCAGCTCACGAGGGAGTTACCCGTTATGCGGCCACCTACGCCCATGCGGTCCAGATTATCATGTGATTCGAAGGTTCGGGGGCCACTCCCCAACAGCCTTGACACGTGGCCGGGCTTATGCGGTTTAATCCTCATGCGGCTCAGATCCCCTCAGTGGCTCCCAGGACACGTGTCATAAAGCCAATCAATTTCCCGGATTTACTGTAATCAAAGATTGGGTCAAATCCCAGTAATCTGGGACACGTGGCAGGAGAATAAATTAAACTTATTCATTCAGATTCGCAGACATCAGCAGATCATCATAAGGGAGATTTATTCCAATCAGTATTAATTACTGAGAGGATTTGGCACAATCTACATTAATGGCCTAGATTCATTACACTCAAAACTAATGGCCCAGATTGATCAATCAACAGGCCGCCGCCACTTTAAGGGACAATCATTATAAACCCTAATGAGGGCATTCCCTTCTTATAAATAGCAAGGTACCATTTTCTTGCGAAGGGGACCCTTTTTCGAGATCAGAGAGCACCAGAATACTTGGAGAGAAAAAGCAGAGAGAGAGCAAAGAGAGCAAAGAGAGCATTTCTTCAACGCCAAGCAATCTTCTGGAGCCAAGGCTGCATACCGATCGTCCAAGGAGTAAGGCAGAGCTGTCGTAGCTTTCCCGAGCCGCTATCGTCACCCTCCAGAATCTAAAATAAACAATTGTACTTAGATTGTTGTACCTAGGTTTTCGTTCCTAGGCTTTCTTTGTATAAGCGAGTTTGTAACGTGAAGTAAAAGTCCAGTCCTCCGATAATTGTTCTGCTCTTTTATATTTCATGGCAAATAGTGTTACGGGGAGCATCGGGGCGGCTTCGATTTCGGGAACGGAGGAGAGTGGAAGGAGATATAAGGAGTTTGGGAAATGTGGGGAAGAAAAAACTTCTGTGGAGAATAAAAAGTTTCTGAGTGTTAATCTGCATGTAGAATTGCAGATCCGGAGTGAGGGGGTTTCACGCGGGATAGGATGACGACTAGGTTACTTGGGTTGAACGGGTTAGTCATTGGGTTCGGGTTTTGGGTTATGCCTATTGGTTTAAGTTATGGGCTAAGCTATGGGCTCAATTAACACTAATAATAAAACATAAAAAAATACAATACAAAAAGAATATGGGCTTCACAACCTTCCCTCCTTAGAAAATTTCGTTCTTGAAATTTCAAGGATAGGGGCTGGGGTACAATCAAAATCACTTAGCCTTGATCAAAAATAGAATTTAATTCATCAAGTACGATCGGATTCTATGCATGATCACCAGGTAAAATATAGGCACGGTCAGAATTATCTCAGTATGATATGAGATAGAGTTGGAATATTGTTGTGATTAAAATAATTTTTGGCACGAGTAAAATCTAGGTACGATTAAATAATCAAATGATAATAAAATAGAGAAAAAAAATCAAATGAGGTCTCATAAAACAGAAAAGGCAAGGAAGAACGAACATCAACCGTTTATTGAGAAGGCATAAAATAAGGGAATCTTCTGAGACGAGGGACTAAAATTCTAAATTAAATTGGAATAAAGTATAAGGATTTATGACTCAGTAAAAATTAACAAGTTATATGATAGTAGGATAGCTAGGGTGATTAGAATAATATAGCTATGATAGGAATGTAATCGGATAAGATATTGAGGACTAAGTGATGATTAAAGGGGATAGAAAAAATATCGTTTCACTATTTCAACGGTCAGAAGATAGGATATGCAGAAAAATTACTTACAAGATAACCATCTTATTAATATCCATGCAAAAACCAATCTCTAACTCGCTAAACTAGCTAAACTTCCAGTATCTATAGAAAACTAAGGCAGCTGCCAAGGTATTAAAACTAAATCTATTTGGAATAATAAATCATCTAAATCAAATTTTCATCCGTCGTTGTATGTAACTCGTATGCCAAATGTATTTCAAATTTCAAGTATTTCCCTCGATCAATTCATTTTACATACATCAATTTTCAATTGTCAGTCATTCTTCCAAAACTGACTACATCAAAGTCACAATCTTCACTTGTCACAGTAAATCCTTAGAAAATTCTTTAAAGTTGATCCAAGATCTACATTCGATAATTTCTAATTCTTGAAATCAATTGACCAAATTATAATCACTAATCAAATTTTAATCTTTAACCATGCACCTAACAATCATTATCATTCAAATCCATTAGCAAAAATATCGCAAAATCTCAATCATTCTTATCATAACTAATATGAGTCTCCAATGTTTGATAAAAATTGCAAACCCAATTGCTCCTTTCTAGGGTTGCATACCAATGATCTTATCTCAATCCCTCACTGCTTATTTCTTCTCTGGAACCTACCATTCCATTGCTTGTGATATTACTTCCATGGTTATATTTGTCCCTTCTGAGCACAGTAGTCATCTGATCATAAATGTTGATCATCGTCAAGTGTTCCATTACTTGATCATCATATTCTCATGTTTATATATATTATCCAAATTCACTTCCTCCATGGGAGAACCTTACCAAATCCTAGACTTTCCTCACTAACTCTACCTACGTCTTCCTCTATCTTCCATAACTCTTCATAAAATTCAAAATCATCAAATACCTTCATTTGTTTGAATGAGATTTAGGTACTAGTGAGCACTACTAACGGTTCTAACCCAAATAAGTCACAAGCTAGATATACCACTCTCTCAAGACTAGCTTATTCAAAGTATTCTTCTACCTTTTCTACCCTTTAGCTAACCAATATTGATCCCAAAGATGCCCTTAAAATGAGATAGGTAACAATCTATGTTTTTCCCGCATATAGCTATCAACTATATACATATAGTCATCCACAAGATGTATATCAACTATTTAATATATAAAGCTATCCACAACTATCTATAGCTTCCAAAGTATGTAACAAAATATATGCAACGTGCTAAAGTTGAACCAGGAAAGAGTTTGAGCCAATAGAGATTGATATGGTCCTAATAAGTTCTAGAAAAATTAAGTAAAATTTTATAAGAAATATATTCTTTCTGGTTGTGATAAGAGATTTCTGAAAATGGAGACAACCGCTAGAAATGCAAATCCTCTAATAGGACAAAAGTCAGAATAATTTGATGGTGCTAAAAATGACAACCATGGTATGGATATAGTCTTAATAATATTCGAAAACCAGATATATCCGAAGTCACTTTGTCTCAAATTTATGTCTCGCCAGAGTGCACCTAACAGCAGAGAATTTTTGGCTCCATAACTTGAATAATGATAGGTTACCGAGTAGTTTATCAACTATATCTATTTTCTAGCTGAACAACATAGGAGCAAATATGATGCATTTAGGACATAGTCTCAATAATATTCGAAAACCTATGAACACCTGAAATTACTTCAACTTAGAGTCTTTGCCTCGCCAGTACGCAACTGGCTGCAGTAAATTCGCAGTTTCCATAATTCAGATAAATGGTTGCAACGCATATGTGCGAAGCCATATTAGGTCACTGAATATTTTTTCAACTCTGTCCATGAAAATTTTAAAGAGATAGCTCAACAATTCAAAAGTTTTCCAATGACTAAAGGAAATTCAATAATGGAATCAATTCTTTTACTGTTCCTGCTTCATGATACTCAAGCATTGAGTTTAGAAGCTTTATAGGCCTTGAATTGATCAAGAAGTTGCCTAGAGATAGTAAGGTTTCAAGTTGAGCAAAGGAAGTCAACAAATGAAAATATTCTAGGTCCTTGAAATAACTTAGAAAATATCAATCAATATTGGAATTATTTTTGGAAATAACTCCTTTGGAAGATTTGTGAACCAGGTAAGTTGAACCAATTCTTTTGGTAACAATTAACCTTGGGACTTTATGTTTCCAAAAGAATTCGGTTCGGGATTGGTTCCGAGAAAGACAATTGAAAATAAGATCAAGGCAAATGGTTGGATACACTAGTCGTAGAAATACTTAGGTAGATAAAAGTTTATTAGGTTTGCTAAAGAAGAATTTGAAACTCTAAATAATGAATGGATCTAGATTCTAAATAAAGATAGAGAAGTAATATTTGATCAAACTAATAGAGAAATTGAAAATAGGTTTGCTGAAGAAGGAGATTGAAAAATCTAATATTAATCCATAAATAGCGAAAGAGTATAGATCCTAAGGGATGCTAGAATCTGATAAAGATATGAAGGAAAATAACACCTGAAAGCCATAGGACACTAAAAGATACATAAAATCTAGAAAATAATATAGGCAAAAATATATACCATCATATAATCGGCCTAATCTGGATAAGATTACGTACAAACATAAGCAAGGTAACCTACAAAACTACAAGCAAGCAAAAATAGATATTATAAATAAATAATATCGGCCTAATGTTGTGACAGGGTGAAAATAGTCTAAGTGTTCTAGTTGTTTCTAGAGTTTATTTTTCTAAAGTCATACTTAGACCTAAGTCAGATTGCAGGACTGCATGCTGGTCTAAACTAAGTTGACTAGACCACTTTACAGAACTGACCTGCATGGGCCAACACTAAAAATATGTCACAACCCGACCCCAATATACTGGGTCCAGTCGGATCATGGCCAGTCTGCACTATTGTGAGACGGCGGCAGTAAGCTGTATCAAGTGGTAGAACACAAGCAGATAATATCTAAAGCGGGAAAGAGAATAATTTATTAAATCTAAAATGTAACTAAGAGTCTGAATGAAAATAACACAAAACAAAGCAAACGACCATTCTATTACAACAACGGTTCTTATTACAACTGGAAAGGAAATAAACTAAAGTGATGGCAGAGCTAATAATCTGGGACACCCTGGTCAAGTTCAGCTTCCTCGTAAGGACTTGGATCAGGTCCGTAGAAAGAACTAAAAGCAAGATCTTCGTCATCGCAGTCACCTAAAAATGTTGGTCTCCAGTCATGAGGGAAGCAAGAACGTATATCCACATCTAATATTCTAAATAATAATAAATAATACAAGACAGTTTAAAAGCATTATATATTTTTTCTACATAATAATAAAAGAGACAGCGGGCAATAAATCTCAGAAGCTACAATGATGCAATCTACAATGAGTCAATAGTATTTTTGAGTATATAACAGATCTATGACCGGCTAGTAGAGTCAATGTGTATACTAACATTTTGGCCAAATGATAGTATATGGTACGGCTCAACCCCCTGTGCGGTAGGGTTAGCACGAGAGAGGCAATATTCGGTAACAATGGCTTTGGTCATAGATGTTATACAACTCTCTCAATCAATCCCTGAGTCAATCAATCAATATGGAGTCCGAGAGGGATCCATTGTGAATCAGTGTCGCTATAATATACATGATTCTATTGATGTAGAACATTTAATTATTAAGTAAAACGTTGACATGAATAATATGAAATTTGCCCAGGATTTTTCTCGGTGTTTATCGGCTAGGGTCCGGGATCTAAACCTACATTAATATATATTTTGTTTTAGATTTTATTCCAAAGGGTAGCTAACAATTCCACTAATCACAAACTATATTTAATTATAAACATTACCTTTTATTTGAGAAATAGTAACTTAATTATATATAATAATTTGGTAAAACAATTTTATTAGTATTTTATAGATAACGCAAAAATAATATATTTTGGAATATTATTAAAAATAGTAGCGGTTTATCGTAGATTATTTTGATAGAAATATCGTTTAAACTTGGAAATTTTTGAAATCTAATTTATTTATTTTTTTCTAATTAAAACTTACGAAATATTTACTAATACTATTTTCTTTAAATAAAGAAAACCATTTTTTATAATAAAATTGTGAAGACCTTATTTAGTAAAACTTACGGTTTTATTAGAAATGACGTTAAAATATCTAATTTTAATACCATAAAATTTATTAATCAAAATAATGGTTAATTTACGAAAATAAACCTTTTTATCCAAAAATGCATAAATACATAGATTTGGCCTAAAAATACTATTTTCTGTATTAAAGTACATTTTTTGATATATAATTATTTATTTTGAAACTAAATTATCAATTAATAATAATTAGTGAAATTATGACAATAACCCTATAATAATTAATATAACGATAACTCTACGTTATCCGCAATACTTAAATGATAACTTTAATAATGACTAAGCTAACTACTATAATTAACTGTTCTAATTAAAACGCTACTAACATTATTACAGCGCCTATAATACGAAACTAAACTAAACTAACTATCCCGGAATTGACAGAGCTTCATTTTGTCAATTTCGGTCGGAAATAGATAGGTTTATTAGGTTCGGTGAATTAAACAGAAGGCAGAAGATGTTACCAAAGGTTGTAATGGAGTACCGAGTAGATGTCTCGGACTCGAAACGCACGCGAGCACGGACACGGACACGTGGGACGCGCATGTGGACACACGGTCGACGCGGGAATGTGTGCGGAAGGCTGGCGGCGCGTGGGAGGCGTTGTCGCGATGGGGAGCGCCGTACGGACGGGTCGACGGGGCGCTAGCGGCACAGGGATACCGCGCGGAGGGCCTGCACGGCTGCTGGTGTCGGTGGGGCGTACTGGACAAACTGGCGGGGGTCGCCGGCGCGGTGGGCTGCGCTGGACGCAATACGGGGGTCGCCGGCACGACGGTGCTGCGGTCGGCGGTCGAAAACAGCAGGAAAAGTAGGGCGAGTGCGGTGTCGACGCGACCGGGGTGTCGCGGGGAGTGTCGGGGCGGCTTCGGTTTCGGGAACGGAGGAGCGTGGAAGGAGATAGATGGAGTTTAGGAAAGGTAGGAAAGAAAAAGCTTCTGTAGAGAATGAGAAGTTTCTGAGTGTTAATCTGCACGTAGAATTGCTGATCCGGAGTGCAGGGGTTTCACACGGGGTAGGCGGACGATTAGGTTACATGGGTTGAATGGGTTAGTCATTGGGTTCGGGTTTTGGGTTATGTCTATTGGTTTAAGTTATAGGCTTAAGCTATGGGCTCAATTAACACTAATAATAAAACATGAAAAAAATACAATACAAAAAAATATTGGCTTCACAAATATCATATACAAAAATATATTTGAAAATATACAAATATAATTGCTTCTATGCATGTTGTCCATTATCTCACCAAAACTAATTGCCTCAAGTACCACCATTTTGCACTCACAAAGTCCGTCACAAATATAATTCTTTTATACACACTACACCAAAATGCATGTATTGTAACGGTCTAAACGTGTTACAAAAATTAATTCTAACGGGTAAATCCCGTGAGTATATAGGCGTGGGTAATAATACTAACTGCGTTTCTAACGGATCGGGTCCGTTAGTATGTCAACTATTCTAACGGCTATAGGGTGTTAGTGATTATTTTTCTAACAGGCTTATAGCAGTACATAGAATTGAATACTAATGGGTTGTGACCGTTAGTATATTTTAAAAAAGGAAAAATAAATAAATTTAGGGATTCAATACTAACGGAAATGGGACGTTAGTAATACCTAAAAATGGAGAAAAAAAAATTAATTTTAGAATACTAATTAATAGATCAAGAATTTCTTAGTTATTATCATTTAGTAGACATTTGCACCTATTATATCTGCAAATATAAAATGCTGAAATGCTGAAACGTTATTTATACAGATCATTCAAGCAAATATATTAGGCTTCAAAACTTGAGTTACCATTGTCAGCCTTTCCTTGACTGCTTCCAAACTTTATAAAGAACGTACCATTAGGCCAGAGAACCTGGTTACCAGAAAAGATGAGGAAACAGTTGTCCACTTTACTGGACTAAAAATATTAATATGGTCTTCAGGAAATCTATACAAAGCAGATCTTTATTAGCTACACGATTGCTATATGATGGCTACAATGCAAGGAAGCAGTTGCTAGTGTGCAGGTCAAGTTCCTTTACTACCTAATTATTTTTCCAAAGTTATGAAGTGTGCAGTTTTGCATTCCAATTTATGAGATGTGGCATCACACATAAAAGGGATGTAGTTCACAATATCCTTGAAATGGAAGTATGGACTATGGAGTACATTAATCTAAAGAGGAGTGTTAATAAGATGTGTGAAAAAATTGAATATAGAGTTGCAAGGACCTAGACAAAAACTTCCCTTGATAATGCACAAGTTTGATAACACCGTATTTTACAAAAACACATATGACAAAGGATGACTTCTTTCTCTTACATTATGTACCCAACGAATCCCACGAGCAACAATTTCATCATTCCGAAGCACATGGATTTGCCTCAGTATCCAATCATCAATTGCATCTTCCATCATTAGCTGCAAAATCTGTTTTGACATCCAAAATACCTGCCTTCTGCAAATCATAGTTTCAACAAAATATTAGTATGTTTTGAGGTCAATATTTTGCAACATCACCTGCAGCTTTGCAGATGCTTCGGGAGATTATCAGGGGACTTCTAGCTCTAGTCAACCAAGATGGTGACATTAGTTTTGAGTATTTACTTTTTACGCATGTTGTTGAGGAGATGTCAATTATATTACTACAATATAGAATCACAATAGAGTATACCTGAAGGTCACCTTCCTCTATGAGATTTCCATTAGATAGCAATACAGGATAGAGAGATTTATCAGCTTCTATTCGACAAGTATATTTTGCCATAATGTCAGGACGGTCCTGAAAACATAATTTTGAGTAAACAATCTGCTTCCGTATAAATGTGCAAAAAGATCAAGGAAGAAATTACTTAATTATGAGCTTACATGCAATAGCACAATACATAATACAAGTTGATTCTTCTGGTGGGTAATGGCAACATTTAAGCCACCACAAATAGTACCCAGCATTCAAAATCATCGAAGATATAAGAGTCTGCCAACTGGCAGATAGTGCCTAGGTTGGTCAGAACATTAATTTGAAGTGTGTCATATGGATAAATCTATTTCCATGGAATTGCATGCATAAGTTACATTATTGAGTTAATACCACCGATGAATATAAATTACCTGATAAAAGGTTATTTTTCGAAAACCTTCAGCTTCACATTGTGTACAGAAATTCCTACTAGACTTGTAGAGTCCCTTGAAAGAGGACAAGAAAAGCAGCATTAGAACAAAGTGGTCATAGTAGACAAGAAATTTAGTGGTATTCAATATTTGTAGTTTTGTACCTCCAAAGATGTATTGCTCTGAGGATAAATCTCTGTAACAATTTCAAGTGTAAATGTACTGGACGGTGGTGATGACAGTGTAAGGTGACGCGAGCTCACATGGTAATCTTTTTCTACAACATAGCAAAAATAGAAGTGAAAATGGTCATAATGATACCAACGGCCCTAAGCATCGGAGGAGATACTTTAGTACCTAGGTACTAAGTGGGCAACCCAGGTTCTAACAAAACTACTATAAGCATTACTATACATTTGAATAATAACCACCACGAGAAAATGCTAAAGTTTACTAAAGAATTCATATAATAACTCAATGAAGTGGGGAATAGGTAAAGTGACAAGAATTAAGTTTAAAAAAAACGTCGCTTAACAAAGGATTATATTTTTTATGTGTCCATGTACAGAAAAGGAACAAGTCTTCCCATGATCACCTGCAACCAGATGTTCACCTCCCCAATCCACCTCACTAAAGAGACATCTAGTACAGCAGTGGCAGCCTTGAGTTCCACATAGCAGTCATATTTGATGTAGCATCTGGACCAGTATTAACAACTGGATTAAAGCCTCAGAATCTTTTTTCAGCATTAACATAGCAGTCATATTTGATGTAGCATCTAGTACAGCAGTGGCAGCATCTAAGTAGCAGAATTTCAGTACCTACTCTTATATAGCCTCAAAATCTTTTTTCCATCAGGTTTTCCCATAACTTTAGAGTGACAACTGGATTAAAGCGGGTTCAATTTGCATGCAAACTTCATTCTGGACATGAACATATAGTTGAACATCCAAAAAAAGAAGAACCTATCTTCTTCTTAACAGGTTTGATCATGAGTAGTTCCCCTATCTCCATTTCACAAGGAAGCATAAACATGTATTGGACAAAAAACATACACTATTCTGAAAACAAAAATAATTGTAAAACTTTACAGTGGCAGTATCACAAACAACTTACTTGCTCTCCCTTGGAAGACTAGTGGCGAGATGGGGAATTGGACGAGGGGACTGTCCAGGTCGGCGGAGGACGGCAGGTTGAAGAGAGCATTAACACTGCTCTGGACCAGCATTAACAATCATGTCATCGTCACCTCCTCCCTGCCATAAATAAACTACAATGCAGGACTCAATCGAGACCTTAGAAGAAAAAAAACAAAAGGAAACAGTAGTGTGATGAATAGGTAGAAAGAATGCGGCTAAGGGGTTAGAGCTGATGACACCCTTCAAAGAAATATAATTGAGAAACCAAAGGTAATTCTTTTAATCACAGTACAAATATGTGCAAGTGCGTTATCTGTTATAGACAAGTAAAACTCTTCTAAAACCAAGCTTACATAATAGGCTAGCAAGTACTAGAACAATATTATGAAGTTCAACCTGGCTTAGAATTTGTTGGAGTGGGTGGGGTTCCCAACCTATGTGGAGAAGACCCCGGAGTGCGACGAGCGCCGTCCGAAGTCGGAGAAGCTCGGGAAGTAGGCGACGTTGCTGCTGCTGCTGCTGCTGCTGGAGCTTCTGGGAGCAGAGGATCCGAGTTCGGCCCGAACTCGGTCCCAGGCCGAGTTCTGGCCGAACTCGGTCTGGTTGTTCCAGCGTTTGGCCAGTAGGTGCTGGCTGCCCCGCACAGAGTTCTGGCCGAACTCTGTGTTGTCGGGGGCTGAAGCGGGATTTTGGATGAGTTTTCATCATTGGATCTAATCCAACGGTCCAGGTTGGTTGCGGGATTAGGGAGATATATATTGAGTTTTCTCAACCCTAATTCATAAGTGCAACATAACACAAGTTCGAGAGAGAAGGAGGCAAGAGTGCCATTGCAACTTCGGAGAAGAAGGCGGAGGATTGAAGGTTGATATTCGGAGGAGATCGTGTTCGGGTAATCTCTACTCGTCGTTCTCGTTCTTCGTAGCCTTGTAATCGTTGTTCTTTTCTCTGAGTGTTGTGGGGATCCGATTTGGATCGGAGGAGTTTGTAGAGGGTGTAATTCTTCTATTCCATTAGTGGAGGCTTCTCAGGGTTGGACTCCGATCGTCCCGTGGTTTTTCCCGCAAGGGTTTCCACGTCAAAAATTCTCTGTGTCTGCGTGGTTTGCTTTGTGTGCTTGTTTTTTTGGTTCGTGCGTTGTTTGCTCGGTCCTCTCGCAGGTACTCTCCGGTTTGGGAAAGGTTTTCCGCACTTCTTTCCCAACAGAGTGGTATCAGAGCTTTGGGTTCAAAGGGTGTCAGGAGTTGACAGAGGAACCAGAGAGGAGAGATGGACGCGAAGCCGGTGCGCATGGTGAACCTTAATGGCACAAACTATCATTATTGGCGGAGCAAGATGAAGGATTTGCTATTTGTCAAGAAGCTGCATCTACCTGTGTTTGCATCCGAGAGGCCCAGTGATAAATCCGAGGAGGACTGGAAGTTCGAGCACATACAGGTGTGTGGGTACATACGGCAGTTTGTTGATGAGAACGTGTACAATCACGTTGCCAATATTGAGCACGCGAAGACGTTGTGGGATAAGCTGGAATCCTTGTATGCGAAGAAGACCGGGGTAAACAAGTTGTTCCTGATCCGAACGATGATGGGTCTGCGGTACAAGGATGGGGCGTCTATTACGGATCACTTGAGTGATTTTCAGGGCATGGTTGACCAGCTATCTTCTATGGGAGTCAAGTTCGACGACGAAGTTCAGGGACTGTGGCTGCTGTGTACCTTGCCAGACTCGTGGGAGACCGTACGAGTATCTATGATCGCTTCTGCTCCAGATGGCGTGGTCAGTCTGGAGTTTGCCAAGAGCGGGGTGTTGAATGAAGAGATGCGGAGACGTTCTCAGGGCACTTCATCCACATCCCACCACTCAGAGGCACTTGTTTCAGAGAGCCGCGGAAGGGGCAAAAGCAGGGGTCCAGGTGGTGGCAGAGACAAGAGCAGGGGGAAGTCCAAGGGTCGGTACGAGGACTCAGAGTGTTATCATTGCGGTAAGAAGGGCCATATCAAGCAGAATTGTTTCGCTTGGAAGAAGGAGAAGAAGGGCGACAAGGGGAAGCAAGAAGAGAACACTACAGCGGCGGCCTCGGTACATGGAGGCGATGTGATCGTCGTAGGTGATGAGGTCATTACTAACCTCGCCTGCGATGACAATTCTTGGCTGGTGGACTCAGGGGCTTCAGCACATGTATCTCATAATAGGGCACTGTTTGCCACTTACACGATAGGCGACTGTGGCGTGTTGAAGATGGGCAACGGAGATGTGTCGAAGGCGGTTGCCATTGGAGATGTGCATTTGAGAACGAAGACGGGTGTGGTTCTTGTTCTCAAGGATGTTCGTCATGTCCCTGATATCCGTTTCAACCTGGTGTCGGTTGGAAGGTTGGATGACGAGGGATTCTTCAGTCTCTTCGGGAATAGTCAGTGGAAGCTTTCCAGAGGTTCGATGGTGATTGCCAGAGGAAGCAAGAAGTCCGGTCTCTACTATATGGAGGGGAGCGCAGAGGGGGCACAGGAGGTGAACGCAGTCAGTGACGCGTCTACCGAGTTGTGGCATAGGCGGCTCGGCCATATCAGCGAGAAGGGGATGAGCTACTTGGTGAACAGGAAAGTGATTCCGGGGCTCAAGTCTACAAAGTTGGAGAAATGTACGCACTGTTTGGCTGGGAAGCAAAGTAGGGTGTCTTTCCAGAGTCACCCAAGTTCGAGGAAGCCGGCGTTGCTCGAGTTGATTCACTCGGATGTCTGCGGTCCTATGAAGGTAAAATCTCTTGGTGGTGCTTCTTACTTTGTGACTTTCATTGATGACTGTTCCAGGAAGGTTTGGGTCTATGCCTTAAAGACCAAGGATCAGGTGCTGCCTACTTTCAAAGAGTTTCAGGCCTCCGTTGAAAGGGAGACGGGCAAGAAGTTGTTGTGTGTTCGGTCCGACAATGGCGGCGAATACATCGGTCCCTTTGATGCGTATTGCAGAGAGCAAGGGATACGACACCAGAAGACTCCGCCAAAGACACCTCAGCTCAATGGTGTAGCGGAGCGCATGAACAGGACACTGATGGAGAGGGTGCGGTGTTTGCTGTCAGAAGCAAACTTGCCGGGCAGTTATTGGGGTGAGGCTCTTCTCACAGCTGCTTATATTATTAATTTGTCTCCTAGTGCTCCTTTGCAGGGTGATGTGCCTGACAAAGTATGGTACGGCAAAGAGCCGTCATACAGTCACCTGCGGGCGTTTGGTTGTAAGGCCTTCGTGCATGTACCGAAGGACGAGAGGACCAAACTTGAGCCGAAGACGAGGCGATGCGTCTTTGTCGGCTACGGTCGGGATGAGTTTGGCTATAGACTCTACGACCCAGTGGAAGGAAAGCTCTACAGAAGCAGGGACGTGGTGTTCGTCGAGGATCAGACCATGACCAACACTCAGGATTCCGAGACGCCTTCTGAGGCTGAGGAATTGCCTGAGTTAGAGTCATTTCGCTTCGAGCAGTTTCCAGAAGACATCGCGGAGGATCCAGTTATGGGGGAGCCGGTACATGGAGTTGCTTCCAACCTTGATCATCAGCCTGCTGATGGTGGTCAGGGTGTCCCTCAGGAGGATGAGCATGCCGGGGAGGCAGTTCCTGAAGGGGAGAAGGCTGTCGGTATACAGCCAGCACCAGTGGCTCCACTGAGAAGGAGCAACAGGGATCGTCGACCATCTACGAGATACTCGTCGGATGAGTATGTGCTATTGACTGACGGGGGAGAGCCCAAAAGTTTCGCAGAGGCTATGGAAGACGAACACAGGCAGGAGTGGATGGTGGCTATGCAGGAGGAGATGAGTTCCTTGCACACCAATTCTACTTATGATCTGGTGCGGTTGCCAAAAGGCAAGAAGGCTTTGAAGAACCGATGGGTGTTCAGAGTGAAGCAGACGGATGATGCTACTCGCCCTCGATACAAAGCGAGGCTGGTAGTCAAGGGCTACGGTCAGCGGAAAGGCGTGGATTATGATGAGATCTTTTCGCCTGTCGTCAAGCATTCGTCTATTCGGGTGGTGCTAGCATTAGCAGCCAGTCTCGACTTGGAGGTCGAGCAGATGGACGTGAAGACGGCGTTCCTCCACGGTGATCTTGAGGAGGAGTTGTACATGGAGCAGCCGGAGGGATTCTGTGAGAAGGGCAAGTCACATTTGGTCTGCCGGTTGAGGAAGAGCTTGTATGGTCTGAAGCAGGCTCCGAGGCAGTGGTACAGAAAGTTCGAGTCGTTTATGGGAGAGCATGGTTATGCACGGACGACGTCGGACCATTGTGCATTTGTGAGGTATTTTGCCGAGGATGATTTCATCATTTTACTGCTCTATGTGGATGATATGCTATTAGTGGGTCGGAATGCCACTAGGATAGCGGAGTTGAAGCGCCAACTGGGCACGGCCTTCTCTATGAAGGATTTGGGCGCAGTGAAGACTATTCTTGGGATGGAGATCAGCCGAGAGAGAGAGTCCAAGCTGCTACACTTGTCCCAAAAGAAGTACATTCATCGGGTACTTCAGCGTTTCGGGATGGACGGGTCGAAGAAAGTGAGTTCCCCCCTCGCGGCTCACTTTAAGTTCACTGAGGAGCAGTGTCCATCTACCGAGGACGAAAAGGAAGATATGGAGCGGGTTCCATATGCCTCAGCTGTGGGAAGCCTGATGTATGCTATGGTGTGTACGAGGCCAGATATTGCTCACGCAGTTGGTACGGTTAGCAGGTATCTTTCAAATCCTGGAAGGGTACACTGGAGTGCGGTTAAGTGGATTCTACGATACCTTCAGGGCACTGCCGGTTGGAGACTTTCTTTTGGTGGTGACGAGCCGAAGCTGGTCGGGTATACCGACGCTGATATGGCTGGAGATGTAGACACGAGGCGATCGACTTCGGGCTACGTGATGATGTTTGCGGGAGGAGCAGTGTCGTGGCAGTCTCGGTTGCAGAAGTGTGTTGCCTTGTCGACGACGGAGGCGGAATACATTGCGGCGACGGAGGCTTGCAAGGAGCTGTTGTGGATGAAGAAGCTGTTGCAGGAAATGGGACTGAAGCAAGAGCAGTATACTTTGCTTTGCGACAGTCAGAGTGCGATCCACCTTGTGGAGAATCAGACGTTTCATAGCCGGTCCAAGCACATCGAGACCCGGTATCATTGGATACGGGATGTGGTTGAGAAGAAGGACGCGGCGCTTGAGAAGGTGCATACAGACGACAACGGAGCTGATATGTTTACGAAGATTCTACCAAGGGGGAAGTTCGAGTACTGTAGGCAGATCGTCGGGATGACGACGTCCTCCCCATAGTTGTGAAGGGAGAGATTTGTTGGAGTGGGTGGGGTTCCCAACCTATGTGGAGAAGACCCCGGAGTGCGACGAGCGCCGTCCGAAGTCGGAGAAGCTCGGGAAGTAGGCGACGTTGCTGCTGCTGCTGCTGCTGGAGCTTCTGGGAGCAGAGGATCCGAGTTCGGCCCGAACTCGGTCCCAGGCCGAGTTCTGGCCGAACTCGGTCTGGTTGTTCCAGCGTTTGGCCAGTAGGTGCTGGCTGCCCCGCACAGAGTTCTGGCCGAACTCTGTGTTGTCGGGGGCTGAAGCGGGATTTTGGATGAGTTTTCATCATTGGATCTAATCCAACGGTCCAGGTTGGTTGCGGGATTAGGGAGATATATATTGAGTTTTCTCAACCCTAATTCATAAGTGCAACATAACACAAGTTCGAGAGAGAAGGAGGCAAGAGTGCCATTGCAACTTCGGAGAAGAAGGCGGAGGATTGAAGGTTGATATTCGGAGGAGATCGTGTTCGGGTAATCTCTACTCGTCGTTCTCGTTCTTCGTAGCCTTGTAATCGTTGTTCTTTTCTCTGAGTGTTGTGGGGATCCGATTTGGATCGGAGGAGTTTGTAGAGGGTGTAATTCTTCTATTCCATTAGTGGAGGCTTCTCAGGGTTGGACTCCGATCGTCCCGTGGTTTTTCCCGCAAGGGTTTCCACGTCAAAAATTCTCTGTGTCTGCGTGGTTTGCTTTGTGTGCTTGTTTTTTTGGTTCGTGCGTTGTTTGCTCGGTCCTCTCGCAGGTACTCTCCGGTTTGGGGAAAGGTTTTCCGCGCTTCTTTCCCAACAGAATTCACTGTCCCAGAAGTTATCTGTGAAGGATACAGGATACTTGACCAGATCCGAGAGCAACATGGCTTAGAATTCACTGTCCAGAAGTTATGCTGAGAAAGGTATTTAGTACCCAAGAGCTGACTCCAGACACCATCATGGTTTGATAGAAATCGCCAAGTCAATTTGGTGACAAGAGCCAAATAGACAATTTCCAGATCTCTAATACCCAATCCCCCATGGTATTTAGGCTTGGTGAAGACATTCCAGGTACTGAGGCGTAGCTTCCTTTTGTCATCCTCATCCCCCCACCAGAATTGGCATTGAAGTTTAGAGAGAGTTTGTGCAACTTTCTTAGGAATCAAATTAGTGGAGAGATGGTAGTTGGGCATATAATTAGTTGACAAAGCCTCTGAACAGTAAGCACTATGCAAATAACTATGCAAATAATTAGAAGTCTGAATGGTTTAAACAGTCTAAAATCATATGTACTTGTTGCTTACTATTTCATATAGTGGTTGCAAAGCTAACAACTTCACGATACCTGCAATGCAAATCCAAATTAGGACATTTAGTGGAAATAAGATAAAATTATGAAGTTAAAAAGATGAAAGTATTAATAAAACCTTCTCCCTCCTCTTTTATTCGGGCTTGGGACCGACAATGCAAAGATAAGCAATGCACTGGCAGAGTTAAAAAGTTTTTTTTATATCTAAAAGCATCACATATATAACTGGTAAACATAATCAAAATACTTGAAAGCATCATAAACATGTATTTTAAGGTTCATCTACATAAGCTAAATAAAACCAACAAAAGACAACTATGTTTAACAAGTTTCAGTCCATAACATACCTGCAAAAGATAACTAGTACTAAAAGTAAGATAGAGATCATCAAACATACTCCAACCAACAATCTAGCCAAATTAGGAATCCTCCATCGACCAAACCCGCAAAAGTATGATTTCCCCCTTATGGAGGGTCGAATAAAGGAGCATCGGGATCAATCACTTCCTCAACATAAACCTTCTTCTCTCCGTATCCAACTTTTTTAAAATGACACATATTTGATGTAGCATCTGTGACGACATACCCTTTTGCCAATTTTTTACTGAACTTATCACACAAGATAACTTGGGGGTTTCTTGTAGGAGGCGCTGGACAAAGAGAATGAGATATGCCACCCGTGGCAAAAACAGTATCTATGTTTTGAGATAAATGAAGAGAGCGAGGCACTGAACTAGAACCGGGGTCAGTTACTGGTGAATTCACAACTGTCGGTGACTTTGTTGTAATTTTTGATAATATAGCCTGCATAAGACCCTCAAAATTATCCATGCGCGAGTCAACAAGTGATATCATTTCATCTTTGAATGATGCTAGTTCTTGAGATGATTTCTTATGTTGTTCAAGTTTTGATTTTGCCACTCCCAAATGAGTTAGCTTCTTCCTCGAGATATTGGAACCCATTGCACGAACCCGTCCCTTTTTGTCCTTCCCAAATACTTCTACCAACTCATCGTTGTCGAAATCTTCAAAAGTTCTTTTGTTCTTGTTTCTTTCTTTAGCAGCCAATACATTTTCCTGTAAAATTCTTGTGTGAGATGATATAAAAAAATCTTAAGCTAAGAATGCAAAATACATACAAATTGATAGGTTGCTTACATATTTTTCTTTGACTCTCTCCAATACTTTACCATCTTTTTGTTTGTGTGCTTCTAACCAAGTATCTACCCGCGAAACAGATATTTCAGAATTTTCTTCTTGCTGCAATGGAACAATATAAGTCAACTAATTATCTACCTAATAGGACAATCAAACAAAGAATAAAGTCATACGATAAAGTATAAATTAAAGTCTCTAAGATAGTAAAATTAAGCTTTTAGGGAGTAAATATATAATGCTAAATATCGAGTTTGAATAACATAAGAAAGGAAGCAAACCATCATGTATTTCTTTTGGGCATATGTACAACGTCCGAGACAATGAGAAAACTCCAGCTTACTACGATTTTTTGGATTTCTCTCACACTCCTCCTTCTTTTTCTGGCCATTCTCATTTTCTAGAAACTTCCTCCAAATATCAGGATCAACACCCTTTGGAACTTCAGTAATATTTTTCCTCAGATAATGCTGCCGCAAAGTGTGTTTATAAGTCCTGAACTTTTACGACCAAGAAGGCTCAAGCAATGGGCGAGCCACTTCTGGTGGAACATCAAGCTCATAATCACCCTATTAAAGAAACATTAATGACAATATCTAACATAACAAATCTAACAAAGCAAAATAGGTATTAAGTATAATGTTAAACATAAAGAATATTTACAAGTAGTTTACCATAAGTGCATTCCAAACGTCATCTTTAAAATTATTTGGCACCTTGCTAAAGTCGGTGTAGCTAATTGGAATATAGCTTTTTATATAACCACCTGTATCGGTACTCCAATCTTTTGCATATTTTTCCACAATAGAGCCATCAACTTGTATTATGATTTTCTTTTTCTCCTTTGGGCCTCCATTGCCTGATGATACAGATGATGGCAAATTTGAAGTATGTTGTGATGAATTTGGGGTAGAATTACCTACACTTGATGACATAGTGTCAAATCTGCGCAAGGAAAACCATATAAGAGACTTGACCTTAATGTTTGCACTCAAACAGGTTAGCAAATAATTTGAAAGCAAAAATCAAAGTAAAATTAGCACCTGAGCTAATGAACACTATTTTGCAGCACTGTAGGCCCGGCATTTACATGCTTGAAAGAAGTAATAATACAAGTAGAATTGCACAAACTCATGATGAAGAACAAGTTTAAGCATCTGTAGTGATATATATTGCAAGAAGTAATATTACAATGCAAAATATATTGCAAGTCAAACTTTTTCCAAATATATAAGACCGATCTCCACAGAATAGACAATTGTTACACCATGTCTCTGTATTTTGCAGGTACAGGAAGCTCAGTTAGCGCAGTACAATTATATACTTGTTGTTGGTGAGGAAGAAGCAAAAACTGGACAGGTACAGTGATCAGAGAGTGGGTGGGGCTATAATTCCAGTATGTGCACATGTGTAGTATCATGAGAACATCAATTACAAACTACAGATTACTAAATTTGCAGCTTGTATGTAGTCCTATATGCAAACCATAGCAGGTAGGTGCCAAAATATTTGGCTAGAGATGTGCATCTGCTCGTGTATCAGTTGGAAGTAGAATACATAAGGGTGTATTAGTATCAATTGGGGCAGAAATGGAGGGTTGGTAAGTGTCCTGTGTACATTTGAATTGTAGTTTGTGTCAATAGATTAAACATAGCATTCAGTGGTATGATTAGGAATGTGGGTGTGGGGTCGTGCAGAGTGTAATACACAGTGTTACTGTGTTCCATTGTATTTGCAAATATATTTTGGATGAATATGACAAAGGAAAATAATGTGAGCAATAGGACAGATTTGGGGTTGAAATCTGTGGTATCCACATGGTGTATCAAATTTAAGCATCAAGTGTTTAGTACTCTAGAGTCTCAAGTATTCGGATAATAGATAGTTTGGCGATAAGATGAATGATATTCAACCTATGGGTAAACGTGTGTGGAGTCAAAATCTGTGCAAACACTGGGTTGTATCTTAAGGCAACTGTACAACAGATTTCATATTCCACATATAGGAACTAACAGGTTTGTGTAAGTCAGGTATTGTTTGGAAAATATATGGTAGGCAATAACCAGTAATTTGCACGAAGCAATCTTCCTATTACTGCAAAATCTTGTAGCAGGTATACATGGGTGTACGATAGGGGAACAAGTGTGGTTGTAGTAAGTTACAGGCAACAACAGATACGGTAAGAGGTCTATGTGTGTGTACACGATCATAGGTCAAAAACCCTATATCCTTATGTGTGTATAAAAGGGTAGCAATAGGAAGGAGGAAAATGTGTGTGTGTATGAGAGAGATAATATGTGTATATATATATTAACTGTGCCCTATGGTATGTCCATGAGGAGTAAAAGAATCATGTGAACTACCAAATGGGTAGCTAACAGTGCAATGTTTTGTATAAAAATGCATAGGATATGTGGTTATGGTGTTGAAATCAGGTGGGTTAACTGCAGATAACAGAGTGTCCCTGTGTATAGATCAGAAGGGGTGCAAACTGGGTTAACTACAGAAGTCTGCAGATTGAACTACAATTACAGGTAGTAAGGGTCTGATATGCCAAGTCCATACTTAACAGAGATTGGTTTTATCTGCTAGGAAAAACTATCAATTGCATCCTAGAACAAGGTAATAACAACTTAAAATAGACCTAATACAACTTCTGCAGTGATGTCAAAAAGTAAACACAGAGAACATTTATGGTTCATGCAAATACTTGCCAACATCAGTATGATCAGAAAAATGTCTAAATAAGACAAGATGGTAGCAACAGAAAAGGGTTATATTATATCACAACACATTAAACGAGCAGGGATAGCAGCCAGAAGAAAATCAATGCCAAGTTCCATTTGGCGTGCATTTACTGGGCAACATTATTTCCAGTCAAGATGCAGTCTGCATGAAGAGTCAGTATTGAAACTGAAACTGAGTATGGAAATGAAAAAAAAGATCACTGCAGAATTCTTCTCTTATTCGTATATACCTCTCAGAAGAAATTACAGCTTTATTTAAAGACTAAAGGAAAGGAAAGATAAAATCCCTTAAAATAGGGAACAATATAACATAAAATAACTTCCCTAATAGAAAGCCTGAAAAATAGGAACTAATATTCAAAACCAAATAAGTCAACTACTCAGATTGATTAGTTGATATATCGGCTGGAGTGAAACAACCAAGATACTCTCTTGATTTTAACACTCCCCCTCAAGCCAGAGTGAGAAACATCGAACATCCTCAGCTTGCCAATCATCTTGTCATACAATGGTCTTCGTTGGTTTTTATTAAGGAGATCTACAGTCCGTTCAGAAGAGGTAGCATAGGACAAATAGTTCCATCTTCAATCTTCTCTTTGAGAAAATTGCAAACTTCATTAGTATGAAGTAGTGCTGAAAATATCTAAGAAAATATCTAAGATACCCCAAATATCTAACAGATAAATGAAAAGTTGCAAACTTCATTAGTATTGAAAAAAAATCACTACAAGGAACTCATATTAAAAAAGTACATGTAGTAATTAAAGTACAAGAATCAATTGCAAAGTAGAGCCCTCTTGTTTGAGAAGCTCTGCCTCTAATTCCAATATCTAAGCAGGAACATATTGTTGCAACAAAGCTTCCAAATGAGGTTGGTCTTCAAGAGTAGATTGAACCATTGGTATCTCTAAGTCATCTACTTGACAAATCAATCTCTTTGGTGAGTGTATCACTACCCACCAACCAGGATTTCTAAGATCTTTCAAGTAAAATACTTGACTTGCCTCAGACGCGAGAATGGCAGGCTCATCTAACTCACTACTGGAACTCTTAAACCTATCAAAATTTACCATCACCAGGTTTGAGTCTGGGCACTGCTTACAACCATTGATTTTGTCCTCCACCCTTACCCAGTCGCAATAAAACACTACCTCCTTAAATATTGTATAGTCCAGCTCAATTATCTGCTTGATAAGTCCATACCACATGGTCCAAGCGTCTTTGAAGTTTTTATCACTTTTTCTTGCTCTAAATGTAGTCCATGCTCTCAAACAAACACCGCTATCTTGCGTGACTACACCATCATCATAAGATCTAGTAGAGAATACAAAGCCGTTAGCTCTATACTTTCTGTATGTTTTAACTATGTGATTTGGCCCTTGAACTAATCGCCATAACATAGCCTTTGTCTCTGTATCCCCGGCAATAATCAGCTGTATGCAATGATAATTAAAAAATAAAGTTAAAATAAGAAAGTGAACTTAGCTAATGTAAAAAAGTAAAAAATAAAATAAAAAACACCTTTTCATATAACCAAGGGATGAAAGAAGTCTGAATTTCTATTTCTGTCAATTGAATCCCCATTCCTTTTCCATGTAAGGCAGATCGGATTGACGTTTTATATTCACTGCAATTTGTTCATAATAATTAACAAGCTTATTATGACAAAATCTATATCCGGACATCTACGATACATAAAAAAAGACAACGTACTTATAATATTCATCGAGTCCATCAACATTGAGACGAAAGAGGACCCATCGACGTATTTGTTGAAATTGTATAGGTTCAAGCATCATAGATTTATCGTCGAGTAAAGGTCCTTCATCAGAGAAATCCCCATTATCTTCTAGGAAGGCTTCATGTGTATATTTGTGATTTCCCTCTTACGGATTTGGCATATACTCCATTGCATATCTAACGGACTCGCCAACAAGATAGGATTCCGCAATGGATCCTTCAACATACCGCTTATTGCTCGGTATATCTTTAAACTCCTTCATATGTCTGTTCGTAAACAATACATATGAAAAATAATGGATTAGATGTTGTAACAATTAAAAAGTATATAATGAATTAAGATACAAAATAAATTACTTACTGTTCAAAAGGATACATCCATCGAGGTGCAGTAGGTCCACACATTAATGCTTCATCAGCTAAATGGACACTAAGGTGGACACTGATATCAAAAAAATGCAGGTGGAAAATGTTTCTCTAGCACACATAATGCTTCTGCCACCATGTATTTAGCTCGTTGGATATCCTTTCTAACTAGGATTTTTGAACATAATAAGTTAAAGAATAAGCTTATCTGCTGAATAGCTCTTCGCAAATCTGGATGTTTTGGAAATGCATGTTGAAGCAATACTGGCAATAAGTACTCTAAAATAACATGATAATCATGGGACTTCATAGAGTGCAAACCAGGTGGATTGAGAGTGACAATATTGCTCAAGTTAAACGAAAAGCTAGAAGGGAGCTTTAAGTCTTTCAATATTTTACAAAATTCTCTCTTTTCCTCTTTATCCAAGACAAATGATGCTGTTGGTTTTATCTGTTTTCCAGTCTTTTCATCTAGAGTCATCCACTGGTCATTGTGCAAGCCCAACCGTTCCATATCCAACCTTGCATTTATGGTATCCTTTGTCTTCATCTTGTTATCTAAAATTGTATTAATTAAATGCTCTGCCACGTTCTTCTCAATATGCATCACATCCAAGACATGACGAACTTGATGAGAACTCCAGTATTCCAAGTCAAAAAATATTGATCTCTTATAACATGCCTCTTTAGCTTCAACTATATCATCAGTCTTCCGCTTTCGACCTGAAGCTTTTGGAATTTTTCCTGGTATATACTTTATATTACTCAACTTTTCTACAAGTGCATCTCCATTTAAACGAGGTGGAGGAAGTGTATATTCTGAGGAGCTAAGCCCCAAATACCCACCACCTCTAAAGGGATGATTCATGCTAAGGAACATACGATAGTTTGTGTAAACCTGTTTATTACTACATTCAAGATGGATGGATGGAGTGTTGTCTCCGCAAACAGGACAAGCTTTGTATCCATGTGTTATGCACCCAGATAAATTTCCATATGCTGGAAAATCATGAATACCCCACATCAACATAGCTTTCAAAGTAAAATGTTGGCCTTTGTAACTGTCATAAGCTGGGACCCCTTCTTCCCACAGTTGCTTCATCTCCTCCACTAGTGGTTGAAAGAAAACATCAATATCTTGACCAGGTGCCTTTGGCCCAGGTATCAACAAAGACAACAGTCGAAACTCACGCTTCATATAGAATGAAGGTGGAAGATTATAAGGAACCACCATAACAGGCCAACAACTATAGCTAGAGGATTGGATACCACGTGGATTAAAACCATCAGTTGCTATTGCAAGCCAAACATTATGTTCTTCTTCAGAAAAATTTGGCCACTTATTTCGAAACATTTTCCATTGAGGCGAATCAGATGGATGTCGTAAATAATCCCATGAAGATGTTGCTCGGTGGTGCGAAGTCATTTCTCGTGCTATCCATGGTATGGTATACAGTCTAACAAGTCTTGGAATCAAAGGAAGATGTCTCAGTATTTTCTTGGGTTCTTTACGAAGGCTTCCTCCCTTTCTCATGGTCACTGTGTATCTTGGTTCTCCGCATTGAGGACATTCCTCTTTATCTTCATTATCTTTCCAATATAAAACACAATTATTGACACATGCATGAATGAATATGGCTTTCATACCCAAGTCTTTCATCTTACTCTTCATAACTGGATACTTTTCCGGCAACGTATTTCCACTAGGGAGCCACCCTTTCAACATTAATAAAAGTGCTGTCACACTATTTCTCGACCAACCAAACTGTTTCTTTAAGTTGTGCAGCTCCACAATTGTAGAAAGAGTTGTCTCAAAACCTTCACATGATGGGTATAACTTCTCAGTTGATAAGCTCTTATATTTATTGTACTTCTCATTAACGACGTAAGGTTCTTCTTGAACTCCTGCACCACCAACATCCTCATCATTTAAATGAGGTGCTTCATTAACACCATATAAATCATCGATAAAGTCTCCAATTCCTACCCCTCCCCCATCCTCCATATTTTTTTCATCCATGGTTTCCTCTTCAACCTGTTGCAATGGTGGATTCTTACAAATATTACTAGATGGTTGTTCACCATGTAAAGCCCATAAAGTATATGACTTTTTAATGCCATTCCTAACTAAATGGCTTTCAACAATTTTTTCTTGAAATCTTAATTTATTTCGACACTTAACACATGGACAAGGTAATGTTGTCAACCCCGCTGCACGATTTTTAATGGCAAATTCAAGAAAATCTTTAATTCCCTTTGTATATGCAGGGCCCAATCTATCATTTTCATTCATCCACTCTTTGTTATTTGGTTCCGACATACTGCATCATAAAACGAAAACTTCACAAAATTATAATACAATATTTATTAAGATAAATATTAAGCAAAGGAGTTAAAATTTGGTGAGTATGCGTAAGGGAGATATAATCGAATCATCCAACCAAAAAAAGGATGTTAGCTATTAAGAAACACTATATACAAATGAGATGATACAAAACGCAAGAACAAATTTGTGTGAGAAACAAAAAGGAGCATTAGTTTCTGATCACGCTGTAATTTCATTTTATTAAAGTATCATCCATGAAAGGTTTAGGTACTATCATCAATATGCCAACCTAGAAGATTGGTTCTCCAATAAACAAATCTCAATAGGCAATCCCAAAAATATTTAGTTATTTATTTATATAATGTAATTACTGTTATTATTCCATGGAGGTTCTTCAAAGTAATATCAATTCATTAAAAGAACATCTTAAAAATGAAAAGGTAATCCAAGAGGTATGATCCTTGCATATAATTATAAGAAAATTCAACTATTCAGTTATGTTGCATGTGCAACAGAAAGATTGACATAAGAAAAAAGGTATTTGCAATAGATACCTAAGTAATTCGCTCAAATATCGGCTAAGATGTTATCATAATTCATTTTTTTTCCAAACAAAAGGTACATCTCTCCTCGGAACAAGCTTTGTCTTTGCTTTTGTTCCATAACTGAATGATATATTCAGATTTCAATATCGGCTAAGCTTTGGGACTTGGGTAGTGCAAAGAAATTGGTATATCATGTCATATGTATGTGAATATATTCTGGAATTTATCTTTGGTTTGACAGAGCGACCTAATATCAATCAAGAATTTCTCATTACCACCTCTTCTCCCAAAAAACTAGGTGAGTTCTCACCCTAAATCAAAGCAAAAGAATATAAGGGTGCGTTTGATTACAAGGTGAAAAATAAGTTAATTCCACGAAATTATTTTACTAGGAAACAAATTCCATGGAAAATAAATTACACGGAATTGATTTGGGTGTTTGATTGTCGTTATTCTCCATCGAAAATAGTTATTTTTCATGAAAATTGATATTTTCCTATTGGCAGGGCCAGGTTTATTTTCCACCATTCTGGAGGAAAATATGGAAAACGGTAGATTTTTGGAAAATAATTCCATGGAAAATATATGCTATCAAACACTACAGCTGATGGAAAATTTTTAATGGAAATATTTTCCATGAAAATAAAAGCTCAATCAAGAACAACCTAAGGGTTTTTTCTCACCCAAAAAATTAGGATTTTTTCTTACCCAAAAATCTGGTTGAAGCAAAAAAATCGAGACTTGGAGTTTGTTTGCAGTCGATGAAGACGAACCCCCCCCCCCCGGCGGTTGAAGGACTCGCCGAAGTCAAACTTCCAAGGTGGTTGCCGGAGTTGCCGCGGTTGAAGAACTCGCCGAAGTCGAACCCGCGGTTGAAGGACTCGCCGAAGTCGAGATGATTGCCGCGGTTGGACCCGCGGTTGAATAAGAGAAAGAGAGAGGGAGAGAGCCAACCCTGCGGTTGAATAAGAGAAAGGGAGAGGGAGAGAGAGAGATCAGGGAAAGAGAGAGAGAGAGAGAGAGTTGATGGTATATATGTTGGGAAACTAGGGCTTTTGTCCCTCAGATTTTTTTTGGAGGGAATTGGGAAATCCTAGCGCCATTTTTTTTTGGCTTTTGTCTTTTCACCAACTTATTTTATTTAAGGAAAATATATATATATATATATTTGTAACAGACTATAGTGAATACTAACGGACCTACATGGTTAGTAATTTCTAACGGACTTTAACTGTTAGAAAGGAAAAACAGGGTCCATTAGAAATTCAGCAATTTGGTGTAGTGCACGTGGCTGTAACAGTGCACCAAGACCCGATCTTCAGTGGCCTGCTGTGTGTCTGTTGAGATTTTTTTGTTGCAGCATATCTGGGCGGTTCAAGACTTTGTCAATTCGCCACGTATCCTGCCACAAAATCTTTTGAGGGAGTTTTGGTGAATTTTGGACTGCATAAGGCTCATGCGGCTCGAAAGTAGGTCGCAGTCTCCCTTGGCCGCATGACATCCCTGCTTCATCTTGGCCGCATAGTGGTCTCAGGAGCCTTCTTTCTGCGATTCGAATTAACTTGGCCGCAGAGTTGTCATAGGAGCCTTCCTTCTGCGGCCCGGATCAGCTAGTCCGTAGAATTGACATAGTAGTCTTCCTTCTGCGGCCCGATTCAAGTTAACTGTAGAGTTGTCATAGGATCCTTCCTTTTGCGGCCCGGATCAGCTATTCCACAGAATTGTCATAGGAGCCTTCCTTCTGCGGCCCGAATCAACTTGAACGCGTAGTTGACATAAGAGCCTTCCTTCTCCGGTCCGAATCGACTTGATCGCAAAGTCGTCATAGGAGCCTTCCCTCTGCGGCCTGAATCAACTAGGCCGCATAATGCCTATGCGGTCGGTATTTTCATGCTTCTACAGTTGCTTGTGGAGAATTCTACCACTTGCCCACAGGCCAAAGGTTTCCTGATTGATGGAGCCCGGGCTTAGAGATATTATAATGCTAGGGGTACTAAAGCTATATTCTCTATGCCCAATATTCCTGCTCAAGGTCCGCGTATGTTATATACATATGCGAATTTCTATACTTCGGCAAACACTTTTGCCGAAAACTTCCATCTAGTCCACAGCTTTGCTAGTGATAAACGATCAAGGGCTGGAGTCCATACTGCACAATCGTTCATGAATAAAGAAGACCGAGACCCCGCAGATGAACCTCTGGAGGCTTCTCTTGTGGGCTTCCTAGATGAAGTAAATGATCCGTTGGATGTATCATTAAATATGTGAAAGAAGAAGTCTCCTGCCAAGGGGTTTAGCAAGAAAAGGAAGACTGGAGAGTCATATAATCTTTCACACCCCGAAGACCTTCCTCCTTCACCTAAAGCTCCGGAGAAGAAAAAGAAGAAGACTGTAGAAGCATAAAAAATTTTAGCAGACTTGCAACCATGTGCCCAAGCCAATGAGGACATATGCGCCCAAGTCACCAGTGAAGCCCTATGCGCCCAAGACAAGCTACTCCAGAAGGGGGCGTATAGCCCTGTTTTAGGCTATGCGCCCAAGCCATAACAGCCACTGACTAGGTCAAAGCCACGATCAAAATGTGTATCGAAGAATACAACCATGTCAGTCTCCACGAACAATCGTGCACCGAAGCATGCGGCCATGTCAACACCACGACCAACCCATGATCTTGCATTCTGCATGCGCCTACACCCTGTGCGCCCAAAGCAGGACTATGCATCCACATGACAACCAGTATATTTTCTCGTGTGGGTGCATAACATCATTCCAGCTCAAGAATGACTATAAAAGGGGTCTCATACCTCTTCCAAACACAGAACGGAGAGCATTTTCAAGAACCAAATTGCTGCACTTCTTACCAATGTGTCGAGAGTTAACAATTTTCTTAGGTTTTCTTCCACTTTTGTAATCGGAGTATCAACGGAGTATGGGAGCAACTGCCGCTCGATCTCCATCGTCCTATTCTCCAGAATTCTTTTTGTACTCGGGAATCCTCAGTACAGGATCTCTCAGGCGTACTCGATTTGTGGTGCCTTGCGCCAATAAAGAAAAGATAGTATTTCTTCTTTTTTTTGTATGTGTCCACAAAGACCACATTGGTCATTAGTGAGCAGCCTACCACCAGGACAACGTGGTCCCAATTGAAGCAGATGCATACTAGGACTCCCCTGGGGGAGGAGAAGCTACTCCTTCAGTTCCAAGAAGCAGCCAAGTTCCAGAAAGAGGTAACAAGGGTTCCTAATGTGCAAGATGACCTTGATGAGGTTGAAGAAGAACCTGTAGCACCTTTGCTGCAGAAGGTCAGAAGAAAATTGATGGTGACTCGAGCAGATCATCATGAAATTGACGCTTCATCTACCCCTTCCGGACCAAAAGAATCTTCAAGTCAACCCGATACATCATTACCCTCGTAGAAGGATCTACCACCTCAAAAAGATAATCTTTGTACTTTTTAAGCATAATCATGATATGAATAATATATTGAGATTATTCTTTTTCATCTACAGAGTCTATAGTAAGCAGCACTACGACACTGGCCATTACAGAATAAACCTTAGAATATCAGGTTATGAAGATAACCCTTCCTGCGACTGCACAGGCTGCAGCAGGGGTGATGATGGCATCTCCAACTCCCGAGATTCCAGAAGCTATACCTCCAGAGAAAGAATTGCCTTCTACGGAATCGTAAGCCGAGGTCACAATTCCTCTAGCTGCTCAAACTCCTACTCTTTTTCAAGAAGATCGAGAAATGATAGCAGCCCTTTAAGACTGTGATTACGATGATGTCTCAATTGGAGATGATTCCACAAGCACCACTGAAGGAGAACAAGCTTTAGTGGAAGTCCTATTGAATCCAGAACTAGTGGCCGATGAAGGCCATATCACTATTGAAAGTAAAGAGCAACCTGTTGTTGAAAAGGGGCACCCAAGCCCAAGAAACTACCAGACTATGGCTCCTAAAGATGCTGGGATTGATAAAAATCCCAACACTGATGCTGCAGAAACTCAAACCCCTACCCATCAAACTAGGGAGATAGAAGTAATTGCCTCAGCTGACCAAGCAGAGTCAGGGGCTGGAAGCAGCCGTTTCCTATCAGGCGGCTCCGAAGCTGGAAGTAGTCAGGCAGCCGTATCTGAAACTACTATGGCTAGACTCCGTACGGATATAGTCACACCCCTTGAGACCCCATATACTGCTGGAATCAGGTAAAATTTTGACTTTTGTTTACTCTAACCCATTTTGATTGAAGTAAAATGACTGTGTATCTTGATTGTAGGGGGTCCTGAGGGGACGATTGTGGTACCACCATCGACCGCCCTCAGTTTTAGCTCAATCATGGCTCCTTTAGATAGGGGAACCCAGACTGGAGAAGGTAGTTCTTCTATGATACCAGTGCTCGGCTCTCCTAGTACACAATAGAAGGAGGTATTCAAGCAGAGGTAGCCCCTCCAAGTATTTCAAATATGAACAGGGCCATTGTTAAAGCCTATACTAATGCTTTCTTCACATGTCTGAAGCCACTAATTTAAATGGTCATGGAAAAAGACCAACCTTATGAGTCAATAAGGGGTCCTTCTTCTTTTATTATTGGAGCCATTCGCAAAATCAGCGATTTGGATAGGGTCAGCTATCTGGAGCATATCTTAGATGTGCTTGAGGAATCCATCAAATCTTACAAAGATCTGATAAGAGAAAATATCCAGAAGCTTATAGACACGGAGTATGAAGAGATGGCTCGTGAAGTTGCAGCACGGAGAGCCGACTTGGAAGCATCTGTTGTAGCTTTCTCACAGCACTCAGCAGAGATGGAAATTTACATTGTCGAAGCAGTTGCTTCTGTTGAGCGTCACAAGACTGAAGCTGCAGAGAGGGAGAAAAAGGCTGCAGAATGTCAAGTTCGTATTCAGGAGTTAGAAGCTGAGATGGCCCGGCTCCAAGAATTAATTAAACAGCTCAGCGACGTGAAGAAGAAGTGCTAGAATTGCATCAAATTGTTGCGAGCCAATTAGATGATCTGAGGCGGCAAAGTGATGAATTTATCCAAACTGAGAATGCTGAATTAGAATGCCGAGCTGTCTTACCGCAACTATTTGATCCGGAGTCTAGGAGAGCTCAAGCTAGACAATGGGTGCTTAATTCCCGGACAGAAAGAGCTAAAAATCTGAAGAAGTTGATTGCTGATCTCAGTTCCCAACCTCCCCCATGAAGATGTTCATATCTTTTTATCATCTATTACATGATATATTTTGGATATTTTGAATCATTAATAAAAATCAATGATCTTTTTGTGGTTCTATTACTTATTGCATATCTGTGATAGACATAAGTAATAGATAAAAACTAGAAAGTATGTTCAGAGGTACCGGACATGAATATCTCCTTAGAAAATAAAAATATTTATAATATCTGTACAGAGATAATGTAGACGTGATAGAATATAATTCTTAAAATATTGTTATTTCAATAGACGACTTTATCAGAGGTAATGCGGGCGTGATAGGTCGCTGACGTAGATAACAGAATTCAGAGGTAATGTGGACGTGAATTCAAGTATCAATTCTGATTATCTTTGAATCAGCTGGGATTCAAAGATAGAGTTTGTGATTAGGTGATACGATGTGGATATACTTCGCTGGAGATTTTAAGAGTTCAACAGAAGTGTGAATAAGAGACAATAACTCAATATTTTTTTATATATACAACATTTAGAAAATATCTTATACATTCTTCAAACATAGTATTTATTTAGAAATTTGCCATTAATAGGCATCATAGCGACTCGTCCATCCATCCCGATTAGTTGATAAGCTCCGTTCAAGAAAACCTTGCTTACAACATAGGGACCTTTCCATTTTGCTTCAAACTTGCCTTTGCTCATGTGTGTCATAGTCATAGGTCATTTGACAGTAAGGACTAGTTCACCTTTCTGAAATGCTCGTATTTTGACTTTACGGTTGAAAGCTTTTGACATGCGAACTTGATATAACTCAATATACTGTTGAGCTAGTAGCCTTTTCTCATCAAGCACTTCAAGCTCCTGAAGTCGAAGACACTCATTGTTTTTTGTTGTGAGTTCATTGGCAATTGCAAATCTCAAAGATGGAATTTGAATTTCCAATGGCAGAATAGCTTCGCATCCATATACCAAAGAGAAAGGTGTACAACCAGCAGGATTGTGTACAGTAGTGTGATAAGCCTATAGACATTCTCTAAGCTTTTTACTCCAATTACATTTTTTAGTAGAAGCAAACTTTCTGAGAAGTTTGATGATAGTTTTGTTGAATGCCTCATCTAAACCATTAGCTGCAGGATTATAAGTTGTGGAAGCACATTGTTGATTATGTTGTCATCGTAGAACCGTATAACCTTTTGACTAATGAATTATGGTCCATTATCATGAATGATTCACCGTGGAACTCCGAATCGATATATCACATGATATTTGATGAAGTTGATGACGCTGTTGGTCTTAACTTCAGACAAAGGTATAGCTTTGGCCCACTTTGAGAAGTAATCGATTATAGCTAGTATGGACCGATGTCATCTAAATGACTGTAGATTGATTGGACCAATTATATCCATGCCCCAAGCTTCAAAGGGCCATGATGCAGTAGTTGGATGAAGGAATTTCGATGGTTTATGGATGAAGTCTGCATGAATTTGACAAGCTCGGCATTTTCTTGCATATTAAATGGCATCTAATACCATAGTAGGCTAGTAATAGCCCATACGTCGGATACGATCCTGTAATTTAGCACCGGGTTGATGTGCACCACAGACACCATCGTGAGCTTCACGTAATATTTGTTTTACTTCATCTCCTACGAGACAACGTAGAAGTAGATCGTCGAATGTTTGACGATGGAGTGTCTTGGTGGTATGATTGTAATAGAACCGAAGTGATCGTCGACGGATTATTGTGGCTTCCTTAGGATCTTCAGGTAAGATGTCATGTACCACAAAGTCGATGAAAGAAGCTCTTCAATCTTTACTGATGAAGTTGATTTCTGTTGAATTGCTGAACTCAATGTTTAAGTTATTTTCAATACAAAATAACTCTATATTAGTGATGGCAATCATCTGCTGTCTCCTGACTGGAATTGCCAGTACTGCTACAAGATTGGCCAGTGCGTTAGCTTTCATATTACATATATGACGTACATGTTCAATAAAGAAGCCTTTGAACGATGTAGCCATTCTGACTGCTGTCTCATGGTATGGAATCAGATCTTGGTGTCGAACCTCATATGTTCCTTTGACCTGATTGACGATCAGTTTAGAGTCCCCGTACACCTTAAGATATTCAATATCTAATTGTTTAGCTAATTGGAGACCAATGCACAAAGCATTATATTCAGCCACGTTGTTGGAGCATGACTCATCCAGAGAATAAGCTCTTTGAATAGCTAATCCTTCCGGTGATACAAGGACAATTCCAACTCCAGCGACTATGGTTCCTTTTGGTCGATTCTAAATGCTCCATCAAAGAATAGATACTAGGATGTAACCTCTTATGAAATCATATTAGACTCCAGAATTTTGTCAGAAATCTCATCATAGAGTTTAGAGGTTTCGGGAATTGGATGAGCCGCTAGGAAGTCAGCGAGAGCTTGACCCTTAACAGATTTTTGAGGAACATAAACCATATCATATTGTGCTAATAATATGGCCCATATAGCAAGTCTAGAATTAAGTGTACTAGGCTTCTTCATCAAAACTAGAGAGGGTTGACTTTGGAGATAACATGAATAGTTTGGCCAGTAATGTAATACCTTATCTTTTGAACAGAGAACATCAAAGCTAGACAATATTTTCCTACCAAGGATATAACGGTGTTCAGTCTCGATCATCGTGTGGCTGAGATAATAGATAGCTCGTTCATGACCTTCTTTGTTCTTCTGGGCTAGTAGGCACCCAAAGAATGATCCACTGCTCGAATATACATCAAGAAGGGTATTCTTGAGACTATAGGTACTAAGACTGGCGGGTTCATCAAGTACCGTTTTATGTCTTCAAATGCTTATTGACATTCTTCAGTCCAAATAAAAGACACACCTTTCTTCATCAATTGAGTAAACGGTCTGCAACATCCAGATAGATTCAAAATGAATATCCTGATGTAAGCAAGCTGACCTTGGAATCCTCGTAGCTCTTTTAGGTTGCATGGAGGATGCATCTCTTGAATGGCTTTGATCTTCTCAGGATCAACGTGTATACCTTTAGAGGTAATAACGAATCCGAGAAATTTACCACTAGAGACTCCCAGAAATGACTTAGTAGGATTCATCTTGAGTTGATGCTGGCGCATTAGATCGATGATAGTTCTCAGGTCTTGGATATAATCTTCCTTTAGACGATTTCTGATAGCAATATCGTCGACATAGCATTCAACAGTCTTTCGTAACTGATCACGGAATATGGTACTCATAGCCTGCTGATAAGTTGCACCAGCGTTCTTAAGACCAAATGGCATAAAAATTTAGCAATAGACTCCCAGAAAAGTACGAAAAGATGTATGTTTTTCATCTTCAAGATTTATCTGGATTTGATTATATCCAGAGAATCCATCAATGAAAGACCTGTGTTTGAATTCGCAAGTGTTGTCGATCATGACATCAGTGATCGGAAGAGGAAATTTGTCTTTGGGACAAGCTTTATTAAGATCTCTGAAGTCAATACAGACTCGAACTTTCCTTGTTTTCTTCATCACCGGGATAACGTTAGCAATCCAGTCAGGATGTTGTTCTTCTCTGATAAAGCCACAAGCTATGAGCTTCTTGACTTCGACTTTGTTTTTATATTTGGTAGTATGTTGAGTTTGTGTAGCGATCTGAGGATCTAATCTAGGCATGTCTTTATAGCTACAAGCGAAGACGTCAGTGTATTCTCGGATAAGATGAATTAATTCTTGTTTATACGCTTCTAGAAGGCTTTTGCTGATGAAGATTGGTCTTGGCGAGCCCTCCTCTCCAACATCGACCTGGATTAATTAGTCTTCAATAGGTAGTTCTCGTTGTTCGAAACAAAGTTCCCATTGAGTGTCCATCCTTTGTGCCCAAGGATTTACCTCATGAGCTTCATTATCCTCATCTTCTGAGAATTCAGCAATCACCATATTAGAAGATAGATTCACCCGATGGACATGCCCTACACTTGTATCAGAATCCACGATATGGATTCAGAAGAATCAGATCGCTCTTCTTTGTCAGACTCAGTGGCTTCCGGAGACGGAATAGGCGAGGTATATCCTAATCCATGCTTCGTCTTGCTGTAATATTGTAGTGACTTTCCTTTTGGAGTGGAAATACGAATAGGAGTTCTCATTCCCCTACCACCATTAAGATCAACTTTGAAGTTATAGCCTATCTTTTGAATAATATCTTTTGATTGTTGACTATAACGACGTAATTGGAGCCTTCCTTTAGCGTCATTATCTTTCTCGCTATCGGGCGTAGTCTTCTGCTCTGTTCTTTTACTAAAAAGTATAGGAAGTTTATCTTTCTTCTTAGAAGGAACTACGGAGAAGGAGTCTTGTATTGGTTCGAGCGATACTTTATTTTGGAGAGGTTGAATTACTCCTATTGTCAGTGGCTCAAGGTTATCTAACATTTCTAAATAACATCGAGTATAATAAAAGACATCAGCATACTGCAAAAGAGATACTATTTTATTGCTTTTTATATCATCATTTACAATAAGATTCTTGGCCTTAGCAACAGATTTAGTCAAGTTGATAGCCAGTGGAGGGGAAGAAGAATGAGGAGGCCTGTTACAACGGAGGTCAATAACAAGTGGCTCAGTAGAGGTGAGCTCCCTTTGTTCCATCTTTCCAGTAGGAGACTACTTATTATGAGAAGAAAGATGGATGGTTAACGTCTGAGAAGATGGTGGATGAGAAGTGCATCTTTTAACTGGAATCACCAGAACATCATCTGAGGTGCCCTTATGATCTTCTTCCTTGTCCATGGCCAGAACAACCTTCATGAACTATTCTTTATACATTCGAGAGTCGGTACAATAAGCTTTGATGCCCCGAAAAGGATGCAGATCAGCTACTTCTTTTTGGACTTCTCCATTAACATCTACATACTTGAAGCATTGATGGAGAGTAGATGGTACAATATTATGCTCATACAGAAACGGTCTTCCCAATAAAGTATTATAGGAGCCATGATTATCGATCACGTAGAAGGTAACCTTCGTGCGAAGATTGCCGATTTGAACTTTTAGACGAATCTTCCCCAGGGGTTCACTTCTACAAGAATTAAATCCTATGATCGTCGTAATAGTTGTAGAAAGATTATGTACAGGGATCTTCAGAGCATCCAGTAAAGTCTTTGGCATGATACTAAGTGCAGACCCAGGGTCAATCAGGATACGATCAACTTTTATGGTATCGACATATCCCGTTAAGTAGAGAGGTCGGTCATGACGATTGTCCTCCAACAACATATCATCTTTTATGAAGGTGATGTTGGGCATCAGCTCTATCACACTATGACAATGAAAACAAGTCACAGGCTCTACCTCTGGCTTCTTGAGGAGCGTCAGACAAGTGTCAGCTTGCATCAAAGTTTCATTTAACGTTTCCCGAGTTTCCTTCGAGGGACATAAGAGTTCGAAGACTGATAACCTTGCTGGAGTATTGGCCAGTTGAGCCAATATATCAAAGTTACACGGCTTCTCAAGTCCAAGAGGTGGTGTCTTCTTCAACACTTTATCGAAGCGGACAGGCTATTTTTCCTTGTCGACCGCCGTTGGCTTAGGAGGAATTGGTTCCTTCGAAGGTGATAAAGCCGACGGAACAACAGGAGATGATGATGATGGAGGAGCTTCTGGAGCTGGAGTAGGGTTCTCTTGACCTTCTGAATAATCTCTCAAATAAAGTCTCCCGAACCTGGTACCATTTAAGGCTTCTTCTTCGGATATAGGTTCAAAGGACCCCATATTATAATTTTTTGTGCGGGTCTTGATTTTAGAATGTTTCTTCTGGCGGGATGGAGAGCATGTCCAAAAACTCAGGCCAACACGAGATTGATTGTGTGGAAGGCATAGAGAAAGAGGAACATGGGATCCTTTTCCATGATTCAGGCCAGGGGCCTTCTAAAGATCATATCCCATCTTTGACATTAATTTACGGGACTGTTGGCAATACAGATGGAAGGCTGGTTGATACGTGGCCTCTGGTTTTGGCAGTGTCATCTCAGAAGAAGAAGAATAATCCGTTGTCGAAGTTAAAGACGGAAGACATTGTTCACCCAATGAAGCCATATGACATGACTTATATTTAGTGGCCTTCCTGGACTTTGTGAAGGAAGACGGTATTTCGAAGTCAGCTACTAAATCCGAATGGATCCACATGATTTCCTTCTTATCAGTAGATAGAGGAATAAGACCATCATTTTATGCAGGTGGGAGATTGACAATCTCTAAAGTAGTTCTTGGGATAGGGACGACGCCGTCCTACACAAGTTAAACATGAAAATTGCCAAATTGTAGGAAGACGACGTTAGTAGTCACGGTCTTTTTATCCTACCGGAGAGTGATTGCACCAGACTTGACCATCTCTTGAATCTTTCCTTTGAGCAAATAGCATGCTCGAGTCGGGTGTCCGATAAACCTGTGATAAATACAATATTTGGGATGATCAATTTTACCTACTTCCTCTGGCCGTTTTACGTCCGGCAGCTAAAGTTTATTGCACTTGATCAAGCAATCAAAGATGCTCATGACATTATCCTCGTCGAAAGAATACTCTTCTTTCGGATGTGGTGCTCTTTGAGGTAGTACCATTGGAGTAGGTATTGAGTGACCTATATTGTCTGCTAGAGCTTCTTTGCCTTTGACATTGATAGCCAGATTCTTTTTGCCTTTGATGTTGTTTTGACGGCCACCGCTGTTAGATGCATCATGCTCATCTTTGTCAAGATTAGGCATCTGAATGCCTAATTGCTTTAACTTGTAAGCACTTTCTTCAGCTGCCTTGGCATTGACTATGAATGAAGGCCAATCTTAGAACTGTGTAGAGCCAGTCCATATGCTGATTATAGGCAACAAATTTGATTTGCATGTGTCTATAGTCAGAGCATCTGGAGTTCCCAGAGACATCTTGAGTGCCTCTCGATGGAATCGTTCAATGAAACATTCAGTAGTTTTATTATATCAATATTGTTTGATTTTGATGAGGGCAGACATAGTCATGTCGTTTGTTCCCTCATAAAATCACTCCAGAAATATTTGCTTAAATCCAGAGAAAGAAGTTATACAACCATCTAGCAAACTGCGGTAACAGTCATAAGCCGCACAAGCTAAACATCCGACGAATACTCTAGTAACAAGAGCATCGTTTGTCTGTAATTGATCAGTCATTACCGCAAAGTGATTGAGGTACTGACTTGGGGATGTGCTTCCATCAAACAGCATAATAGTAGAAGGTTTGTACTTGGGAGAAAACTAGACTTTCTTTCATTCTATGGGATAAGGTTGCTTGATCGCAAGCTTCTGTAAGCCGTCTTTCTGTTTGAAGGCTTCAAACTAAGTACACAAAAGTTTTACGGTCTTGTTAGCATATTCCACTAGTTGTGGAGGTGTGTTAGGATGAGGGATTGTATGATATGCATTACACCCAGCACCAGACTAACTTGGAGTAGCCTGAACTGGTATAGAAGTAGTATAAGGAGACTGTACCCCCAATCTAGTATTGATATAAGCAGATGTTGTTACAGGTTCTTGGTTGGAATGGGATTCACAACCGGTGGAACCGTGTGTTATGCCATGATTACGGCATGCATGCCTGTCATCATTTCAGCCATGCTTTTTAAACTAGCCTCTAAAGACGCAATTTTCTGCTCTTGAGTGTTGGAGCTAGATATGTCTTGCTCCTCATTAAGGACATATATTGTAACTTCTTTGGCCACCGAAGAGGAGCTAGTAGAAAAGATGGTATGTTCAGAGCTTTCACTGTCAGCATCAAAGTTATACAAGGAACTACCCCTAGGGCAAGAGATAGGGAGATTCCTTTGACAGATTGTTTCTTGCTAGGATAGAAAATTCCTTTGATCGACTATTTCTTGGCTCCTTAATCAGGTATGTCGGTAGACTCCTTCGCCGGAATCACGAATCCGATCTAAATATTGCTGACTGGGGTTGCGAGATGCATTACATTTCGGACACTTCCACCCCCAGTGCTTCGGGATGTCGTGTTAACTGAAGCATACAACAACTCATCTTCGTCTACTATTACTGGTTCAGGAGTCTGAACATAATTCAAACGGTATAAGACAGACCGCTTCGCTGACTGGCAGCAACATTTGATGACCACCTCATGGTGATGATTATAGTGATGTTCCTATTGTGGAACTACATGTGGATGAGACAGCCCTACGATCTTCTTTTTCTGTGCAAGAAGTTTATGGAGACCGGTTACGACAATAGGACAAAAAGCAGTCGGAGGGACATATTCCTTGATGATATTGGGAACATAATTCTGGTTCTTGAGATGTCTTATTCCCTGAGTGTACAAAGAAGTGCTAAATTGATTAGCATATGTAAGAGGGTTCTTGTCTTCAAAAGTTTGCCTCTAGCGCAAGTTAGCCATTGGCGTAGGCTGCTTGCGTCTTGCTGAAGTTGATCCTGAATGGCGTCTGTTGAGATAGGTGCGTAGGTCAGATAGGTGCGCCACTTGTATATCTGTCTGAGATACTAGCAGCTTGCCTTGCTTGGATCTCGACATACGCAGGTTTGGAAGATCCTGACTTGTATTCTTGGGAGTAGGCACAATTCCTCTTTGTGTTATGCACCATATTCCTGTGCTCATAGCCTGGCACAACTGGGTAGCAAAAAGTTCAGTTTGAACAGAACTTACTTTTTTAGCAGAGATTTGATTGCCTCTGTTAAGAAGAGTAAGGTTTCTGCCCAAAAGAGCTTTTGTACTAATTGGCGCAAGGGCACAAGCAAAGGTATTTTTCTCCGAGTCAAGGACCGGAGAAGAATGAAAAAAGGCCAAAGGACGCTTTTCTTTGTTCTATGATAGGGTAGAAATAGGTGTATTCCTTGCCAAATTTAGATTTGGAGAAAGAGAGAGAGTAGCTAAAGAGCGTTTTCCTTTATTTTGTGGCTGAGATGCAACAGACACAACATGCGCAAGTTGAGGAAAGGCCAAAGGGCTCTTTCCCTTGTTCTGTGTAGCACTCTAACTAGATAGGTTCTTCTCCGAGTTCAGAACTAGAGAAGAAGAGGGAGTAGCCAAAGGACATTTCCCTTTGTTTAGAGCCTGAGAGGCAACAGGCACAACTTGCACAGAAGCAGTAACTGGTGCTACTAAGGACTTGGGAGTCCACAGGCTACGCGCCTTGTTCTTGGCAGCTCCATTAGTGTGCCTAGCACCCCCAGCACTGATTATAGCTTCGTAGGCTGTTTGGTCGACTCGTACGACCAAGGTCTTCTCTGTCTTGCCGATCGACGCCGTATCACATTGATTTGTCACTTTCTCATCGGAAGAGAAAGTCGTCCCCAGCAAAGTCGCCATTTTGTTTGCAAAAACAAAAGTTTGATTCTACAAACTATGAAAGAAAAAAGTACAAAAGTACAATTAAATTCTGGGGAAGTACAACAGTAGGGATCTGATCAGAAGATGATCACTTTATCCCTTAGACGATGTAATATCGAAGACACGAGCATCTAGAGAATACAACAGCACTTCGTCAGGAGATTATGGTCCTTAGTGATTTTTTAGAACTGATTTGAAACTCTATTTATAGAGTTCTTGAAATAATTGTTAAGTAGTTATCCTGAGTGGCGCGTACTCTGGGTTGCGCGTCTCTTGTCTAGTTGCACGAGCTGTTACTTTAATTGCTGGGGATGCGTGGTATCATTTGAGTGAGTTGCGCATGTCATGGGCAGTATAGTGGACACGTTCTTCGAGTTTAGTGGCATGTGCTCCACGTCATCTTGCTTCTGGATGGAAATTGACCAAGTGGCGCCAAGTTGATAAATGGCACACGTGCGCAACTTGATAGCTGGCACCTTTGACTGGGTCTTACTGTACTATGGTGATTGAGTCTCGCGCCACATGATAACTTGTGTGAGCAAGCTGTCAGCATTAATTGCATGCTGATAAAATCTTCTCGAGTGCCACGTTGCACGGGATTCGAATAGATTTTCTTCGACTAATGTGCTGTTAGAGCTGTCAGTAATGATGGCAGCCGTTATAGCTTCTCGAGGAAGTGTGCCACGTAGCATTCGTATACCGTAATACAGGTGCAACCTGTGTCTCGTGCCACTTGATGATCTGGTGCCACTTGATGATGGCTCCTTTTTATGAGTGGCTCCCCTTGATTTTTGGCTTCTACACATGCGTAAGTAAATTGTTTATGCTAGCACAGTCATAGACAACTTGTGCACAAGGGATAATGTTTTTTCGAACAGTATCCTAGGGCCACTGGACTGATTCGACATAGGAAGAAACACAATAGCTATGCTGGATTGTACTGTGGGCGTTCGGTCTCTTTCAAGGGGGTTGCTACCCGCGCTGAACGTGCCACCGTCTAAACCAAGCTATAAGTCCAGAATGGCTTGTCATGCCAGTGACCTCCGCAAATATGTACTAATATAACTTATGTTATGCCGTATGATAGGGAAGAACATGGTATGCTTTATGTTACATGGCATGCTCTATCGTACGTAAGTTCTAGTGTAAATTACTTTGTTTATGTTTCGTCAAACTGCTTGCATGAATTGATTAGGATGACTAGAAAGATCACAAAAATATGCTACATGCTTTACCTAAATTCTTGAACCAAATGAGAGCATGAAAATTTATTAACCACCCACCAGTACATGTGTAATATACTGATCCTTGCTCACCACAGGTACTATAAATCAGGAGGAACGTGCCACCTAACTGAAAGCAGTGCTCATTTGTTTTGAATCTTTGCTCGTATGCGCGAAGACTTGATCATGTTTCTGGTTTGAAGACCCTATAATTTTCCAGTAGAGATGTCTCAACTTTCCTCTATTTAAGGTGTTTGAATATTTTGGTCGTATAAAGAGGTGCGATGTATGGAATGACTCTCTCGTCGACGTTTATTTTGTAGTGGAGTCAGTTTGTGAGCCCGTATGACACCTTTGTAATCGAGTCTGTAATATGATGTTCAGTTTCAATAAAGCAAAAGTTTATTCTATACAAATATGTTCAATTTACTCTGCATACTCAAGATCAAGGCACCTCGTTGTTTCCGAAGATTGATCTCCGCTCAGGCTATCATCAACGCAAGATCAAGCCATACGATGTGCCGAAGTCAGCCTTCCGTACTCGATACGGCTATTATGAGTTCCTGGTAATGCCATACGGCCTAACAAACACCCATGCTGCCTTTATAGATCTTATGAATCGGGTGTTTTGACCTTTTTTCGACAAATTCGTCGTAGTCTTCATTGACGATATTCTCGTCTATTCGAAGGACAAAGTGTAGCACGCACAGCATCTGCAGACTGTACTTTAGACCCTTTGAGAAAATCAGTTATTTGTGAAGCAGATCATGTATGAATTTTGGCTAAACAGCGTATTGTTTCTTGGAAACATTATTTCTGCTGAAGGCATTTCAGTCAATCCAAAAAAAGTTAAAGTCGTCGTTGATTGAAAACGGCATTCGTCTGCTAGTGATATTTGAAGCTTTCTTGGTTTGGCAGGATACTACAAACGGTTTATGAAGGACTTCACGAAGATTGCATTGTCCTTGACTCGCCTTACTCAAAAGGGAGTCACGTATGAATGGTTAGACGATTGTGAAGCTTTCTTCCAGGAACTGAAGCAGTGGCTCGTTTCGACCCCTATACTCGCATTTCCAGATAGGGTAGAGGGTTTTCAAATCATCAGCAATGCTTCATGCCAGAGCTTAGGATGTGTTCTCATGCAGCGAGACAAGGTAATCTCATTCGCCTCCAAACAGTTAAAGCTGCACGAGAGGAACTACATGACTTGGAGTTAGCTGCTATTGTGTTCACGTTAAAGCTATGGCAATACTACCTCTATGGTGTGGCATGCATGATTTATACAGATCACAAGAGCCTCAAGTATCTCTTCACTCAGAAGGAGCTAAACTTATGACAAAGGCATTGGCTGGAACTAATCAAGGATTATAACTTAACGATTGACTATACGTCGGGCAAAGAAAATATTATGGCAGACGCTCTATGTCAAAAATACAATGCCTATAAACAGTAGACTACCATGAGACCTAGAAAAGATGGGCATCGACCTACGAGTTCGATTCAGGGACGTACAGATGGCACAACTACAGCTAGAGCCGAGCTTGCAAGAAAAGATCAAGATCGCCCAGAAGGACGATCCGTACCTAAAGAAGATACGAGAGCTAATTTCAATGGGTAGGCCGACCGACTTTACGAAAGATGAGGTCGGTGTGCTGCGATTGAAGAGTCGACTATGTGCTCCGGATGACTCAGAACTTGAAAGAAGATATTATCAGAGGCGTACTATACAAAATATTTTTTACATCCAAGCAGCACCAATATGTACAAGGACCTCTGCATAATACTCTAATTGCATAGGATAAAGAGAAATATGGCAACCTTTGTGTCGCAATGCATGGCCTGTCAGTAATACCAGAGACAGGGCGAAAAGATGCATAAGCTTGCCACTTCTAAAGTAGAAGTGGTAGCACATCTGCATGGACTTTATTGTTGGGTTGCTAAAGACGCCATTTGGGTCATCGTCGATCGACTAACCAAGTCAGCGCATTTCATTACCATCAAAGTTACTTGGAGCGTCGATCGCCTCGCCCAAATTTACCTTGATGATATTGTGCGACTGTACGGAGTACTTTTATCCATCGTCTCAGATCGGGATGGGCAATTTCTGGCGCGCATCTAGAGTAGCCTTCAATTGGCTCTAGCTACTAAGTTGAAGTTTAGCTCGCCTTACCATCCTCAGACCAATGGCCAAACGGAGTACGAAATCAAATTCTCGAAGACATGCTACGGCTCCGCACAACTGACTTGAAGTCGAGTTGGGACATTCATCTACCGCTAGCAGAGTTTGCATACAACTATAGTTACCTGTCCAACATCCAGATAGCACCGTATGAAGCCTTATATGGACGTAAGTATAGATCATCCATTTGCTGGGATGAAGTAGAATAATGGTAGATTATTGGCTCAAAATTGGTGGAACAGACCGTACGAAAGGTTAGGCTTGTTCAGAAAAGAGTAGAGATTGCATAAAGTCGACAGAAGAGCTACGCAGACACCCATCGTCGACCTCTCGAGTTCCTGGAAGGAGATCACGTATTTTTGAAAGTAACGCCAATGCGAGGAGTCACCAGGTTCGACGTAAGGGGAAAACTGAGTCCAAGATTTGTTGGTCCTTTTGAAATATTGAAGAGAGTCACCCCAATACCTTACCAAATTGCATTTCTGCTAGCACTGCATATATGCACGATGTCTTCCATGCCTCTTATTTGTGGAAATACGTGTACAATTTGAGCCACATGGTAGACTTGGGTCAGCTGGATCTGAAGGCGGACTTGTCATATGTAGAAGAGCTTGTGCAGATCTTGGAGCGTAAGGACAAATTGCTTTAAAACTGTGTTATGCCACTAGTCCGCGTACTCTGGAAGAACCATTCGGTCGAGGATTCGACTTGGGAATTCGAGTCAGAGATCAGGGAAAGTTCTCTTCATTATTTCCTTAGAAGTAGGTTCTATTCTTAAGTTTCGAGAATGAAACTTTTGCTTAGTTGGTCAAGATGTAGCAACCCGTCCCAACTTCGTGCCCCATTTTTTATTACCACACTGGAAATGCGGTTATAAAACACTGTCGCTATCGATTGGTCGAGATCGATTGAATTAAGAACCTTTTTTCGTTATGGAATGGCTTATTCGGAATCAAGTTCATATTCAGCGGGGTGTGCCTCAAGGATGGACTCTACGATTGAGTCGAAAGAGACCTCCCATTGCGTTGCTTTTTCATGTCGCACTAGCTTATTTGGCTTTGGTTTTCTGAATATATTTTCGTGAATATTTTTGATGGATTTTATTGTTTTTGATCTTCGAATTTGTATTTCATATCGAACTCGAAATAGAAGGTAGAGTGCTAACTCGTTGCTTGTGCAATTTTAGGTGATCGTGTAGGCGCCGTCTAGCATAATCGGTTTCTTTTCTCCTACCGTAGGTATATCTAGGTGAGTGGCTGACCCTTCTTCCCTTGACCCTCTTATCTTCAATCAATCGATAACATTATTATGAATCAATATGCTAGTTGTAGCTGCAATAATACAAATGCTTATGTTAAATAAACTGTTGCACAAATTCTCACGTGCACATACTATAGAACTGCTACATGCCTACATTTCACATATATGCCATAGAATTGTGTTAACTCAAGTTTGATGCTACGAATAAAATGTTGCAATGATAAGGTGGGACACAAGTTTCTTATGAATGCGTAGACCATGCGTAAGTAAATTATTTATGCTAGCACGGTCATAGACAACTTGTGCACAAGGGAGAATGTTTCTTCGAACAGTATCATAGGGCCACGGGATCGATTTGGCATAGGAAGAAACACATAGCTATGCTAGATTGTACTACGGGTATTCGGTGCCTTTCAAGGGGGCTTCCTACCCGCGCTGAACGTGCCACCGTCTAAACCAAGCTATCAGTCTAGGAAGGCTTGTCATGCCAGTAACCTCCACAAATATGCACTAGTTTAACTTATGTTATGGAATATAACAGGAAAGAACATGGTAAGCTTTATGTTGCATGGCACGCACTATCGTGGGTAAGTTCTAGCGTAAATTACTTTTTTTATGTTTCATCAAACTGCGTGCATAAAACTGACTAGGATGGCTAGAAAGATTACTAAAATATACTGCATGCTTTATCTAAATTCTTGAACCAAATAAGAGCATGAAAATTAATTAGACACCCACTAGTACACGTGTAATGTACCGATCCTCGCTCCCCATAGGTATTATAAATCAGAAGTAGCATGCCACCTGACTGAAGTTGACGCTCGTGTGTTTTGAAGCTTCAATCATATGCGCGAAGACTTGATCAAGTTTCTCTTTTGAAGACCCTATAACTTTACAACAGAGATATCTCAACGTTCCTCTATCCAAGGCGTCTGAATATTTTGGTTGTATGAAAGGGTGTAATGTATGGAACGGCTATCTCATGATGTTCATTTTATAGTGGAGTCAGTTTGTGAGCCCGCACGACACCTTTGTAATCAAGTCTGTAATATGAAGTTCATTATCAATAAAGTAAAAGGTTATTCTATACAAATATGTTCAATTTACTCTACGTACTCTCTTTGCTATTGTATTTTGGATAACCTTATGAATGTGCCTTATGCAAGCGCTACCTACGCTCGTACGACATCACGTCCGAGAGATGACTATCTATTCTCCGGAATCAGGGCGTGACAATATCGAGCCTACTCATTGCAAAACTACTTGAGAGTGACAAACTTGAACAAGATTAATGGACTTTTACTCCTATCATACTTCTTCTAATTCTATACAAGATTATTTATTTTATGCATCCATTTCTTCTTCCTCTCGTACCTTAGCAAAATTGTTACTGACCAACCAATTTTTATGAAGCCAATAATCATAAAGTGTGGCGAAAGGTAATGAAAGAAGAACTTCAAGCTCCTCTCGATAACAAAACATAGGAAATAGTAAAATTGTCTTATGGAAAAAAAACTTGTTGGTTGCAAACGGGTATATAAGATTAAATACAACAGTGGTGGATCAATTGAAAGGCATAAATCTAGTTGGTGGCCAAGAGATTTACGCTAACTTATGGAATAGACTATAAGGAGACCTTTGTACCTATTGCAAAATGAGCAGTATTTGAGTTTTATTATCAATAGCTATAAATTGTGAATGGAAATTGTATCAAATAGATATTTAAAAAGTTTACATGAAGTTGCCTATAGGACACCCATGTGAAACTCAACCAGGGATGGCCTGTAAACTACAAAAGGCCTTGTATAGCCTAAAACAACCACCAAGGCCATTCTATGCCAAGCTCATTTCCACTCTTGTAATGAATGGTTTCAAAATAAGTGTCAATGATTCCTCGTTATTTGTTAAAAAGAAGGAGAGTCATGTAAAAGTTGTACTTGTATATGTTGATAATCTTATCATTACAGGGAACAATGAGGAAGAGATCAAGGAACTCAAACCTTATCTGCAACAGCGATTCACTGTAAAGGACTTGGGAAGCCTAAAATATTTTCTAACTATGGAGATTTCCTACTCACGTACAGGTTTATTTGTTAACCAATGTGAGTAATGCTTGGATTTATTAAAGGAAACTGGAAAAGTTGGGGCTAAAGTAGTTCCAACTCATCTAGATACCTCTATTAAATTAAATTCCAAAGGTACACCTTTAGAAGATATTGGACAGTTCCAACGTCTACTAGGGAGACCAATTTATCTTACTATTACTAGACCTGATATCTCTTATGATGTTAGTTTGATCATTCGTTTTATGCGTAAACCAAGAGACAAGCATATGCAAGAAGCAAAGAGAGTTCTCCAGTACTTAATATGGTCTCCAGATTGTGGCATTTGGATGAGGAAAAATAGACATATCGATATTGAAGGATACACGGATGCAGATTGGGCTGGTAGTCAGACGGATAGACACTCTACCTTTGAATTTTGTACTTTTGTTGGTGGAAATCTTGTAATGTGGAAATATAAAAAAAACAATATATGGTTGCACGCTCCAGTATAGTAGTTGAGTATCGGTCGATAGCCTCCACATTAAGTGAGTTGGTTTGGCTTCATGCACTATTATGTTATTTGGGATTTAAACCCCCTTTACCCACGAAGATGTACTGTGATAACCAATTAGCCATTCATAATGCATCTAATCCTGTGTTCCATGTGAGGACCAAATATATCGAGGTTGATTGCCACTTTGTACATGAGAAGGTGGAAGAGAATACTATCTGTACACCCTACACAAGAAACAAAGATCAGTTAGCTGATACCTTTACCAAGGGTTTGACAACATATTGACTTCAAGAGATTTTGACCAAGTAGGGATCAATTGACATTTTCGCATCAACTTGAGGGCGAGTGTTGGAGAAAAGGATAGAGTTCATCTTGTTACAACTTATTTGTTACAACCGACTCCCATGTTGTTATAACTGATTTGGTTACAACTAACCAATAGTTTAGGAGCCCAAACTTGCCTATATATCATGGCTCTCTCTCCTTATATTGCAAGAGTGAAATTAATGAAAAGCTTTCTTCTTCTCCCGCGGATGTAGGCATTGCCGAACCACGTAATTCCTGCGTGTTCTAGTCTCTTCATTTAAATTCTTGTTTCTTTAAGTGTTAATGGAGATTATGATTTGTTTAGGTAATGAAGTCACCATATATATACTATGTGATTCATCTTAGCTCTTATGTAGGAGGTTATTCGATTGTTATCTTTTTTTGGAGATTTTTTTTTAAAATTTTGTGGTACCACGTCTCTCGATCCTTGCATAAATGAACACATTGATAAACGAAGAAGCATCTTTACCTCTAGTGAGACATCAATCCCAAGAAAAGAAATTTCAGAGTTAGGCAACAATGCATGGTTGTTACTATCAATAAACGTGGCGGTCCTTAATAAAGCTTATATGTGAAAATGATAACCTTATAACTAACCTTGGAGAATTAATAAATTGTTATCTATGTTTTTTGCTTGATTATGATGAAGAAAAAAGTATGATAATTGGATTTTTGTACATCTATTTTTGGGGGAACCTTTTTTGAGGTAATAAAATGCATACCTTTCTCTCATTTGAGTCCTCGACAATAATCGTGATTCTCCCTTTTATCATGTTGTAACTTCTAAGTACGCGATCATGCAGCATATTGAGTACTAAAAAAATTTCTTGCTAGGAAAGGGCAATGCTTATGGGACACCAAAATCTGACTATATTTTGCTAACCACATAATATAACAACCTATGTGTTGATCATGTGGGACCACCACATTAATATTATAACACATAGGCTGTCACATAATATAGTTAGAAAAATGTAGTCATATTCTTGTGTCCTCTTAGAATTATTGATATCTACAATGCAACTAATGAGATCTCTTGAAAACAAAACACCTAAATGTCAATATTGCATCCAAATGATCATGCCTTACATAATTGTAAAGTCAGAGCCTAATTCATTAACCATATTCTTGCATTAGGACTTGATAATTGTGTACTTCAAAAACAATTAACATCACATAGTCTAGCTAATCAACTTGAGTAAAAAGAGTTAACTCGAAATATTTGAAAGTATATTCATTACGTTTTGATTTAATTGCTTCTTACAAGTTATATAAATCTTACCTTAACCATGTTTATAACCTCTAAAAAAGTGAACAAATTAATAACTGACAATTTGTCCTTATTCTCATGTAGGATTGTTACTACTTAAAATTATATGTAATTAAATTTGCCTTACAAAGAATTTGTGTGGTAATTCTTATCTATGCTTGAAATCAGTACATCCTTAAAAATTTCTATACTCCGATAAATGTTTAAAAAATGCAAAAAAATGGGAAAATTGTATACTCAACCTTGCGAACTTGCAAGTATAGTTCATGCATATTTTGGTAACCTGCAGGTAAGGGAACAATGGTGAAAAATCAAACTAAAAAGAATCTATCAAAACCATGCCCTTCTGAATATCTTTTATTGTAATTAAAATTACTTTCTTATTGTTGTTATGTGATATATTTCTTAGATTTTGAGAAGTAGATTTTATTTTGTTGTTGTTGGTGCATATATGCATATACCAGTCATTAACCTCCTAAACCAAAGTTCATTTCTTTAGGATATCACTTTACCTTCATCTCTAATCTGATTGCCTTTTGCAACCTCTCTCTCTCTCTCTCTCTCTCTTAATTTTTTCAAAATGGTAAAACCTAGAAACTTACAAACCTTAGATTTACAGGTATCTATTGAGGTTTTAAAAATGGAAAAACCTACAAACATACAAACCTCATATTTGCATGCATTAAAGGTTTGAAATATTTCATGAGAATACATTATACTGCAAGGTTTTAAGCTTCAAAAGGTTATGGAGACACCCTGTTATATTATACAGGATGTGCATGATGTAATGCCTATAGTTCGTATTACGTATTTTGAAATACGTGTACGTGTTTCATCTTGTATTGCATGTCTCCTTGCGTGGTTATTGAATTTTTCATTACTTGGTTCATCTTGGTTTGGGTTGGCTTGGTTTGGGTTGGGTTGCTTGGTTCATCATGGACCAAGAGAAAACTCCTACCTACCACCCCCATCATCTTTTATTAACCCATTCCTTCATTCTCTCTCTTCATTATTCTTCTTCTTCTCCACATTTACTCTTCCACCTACCAGAGAGAGAGCTTAGGCAAGTGTAACTTGCTTCATGATGGATCTCAAGTTTTATTGTTCCATTCTCTTCTTTACTTGATTCTAAGCCTCTTTAGAACTTGGCATCTTTGGATTTGATGGATGGAATCTTGTAGATCTAAGTTTGTAACTTTTCGGTTTTTTTGGTTTTGATCTCTAAAACTTGGTTATTTTCGAAAACTAATAGTTTTATGTTGTAGAGAATTCAATTTCATGCAGTTTTGGCTTTTGTTTCGCTTGATTTCGACTTCGGATGAGTAAGTTATGGCCATTACAAGTTTTCAGAACTTTCATGGCTGAACTTGCTGTTTGGGGACGATGAACCCCATGCGCCGGGAAACCCATGCGCCCGGGAGGCCATGTGCCGAGAGGCCATGCGCCGTGAAGTCCCGGCAACGCATTCTTTGACTCCGAGCGTGTCATGCGCGTAGCTTCCTTACGCGCATGTACTGAAGACGTAACGTGAGTTTCCCATACGCCGATGGTGCAGGAATCCCATGCGCCGATTGCACAGGAATCCCATGCGCCGATTGTGCAGGAATCCCATACGCCGATATGCGCAGGAATCCCATGCGCCGATTGTGCTGGAATTTCATGCGCCAATTTGTGCAGGAATCCCATGCGCCGATTTGTGCAGGAATCCCATGCGCCGATTGCGCAGGAATCCTATGCGCCGATTACACAGGAATCCCATGCGCCGATTTGTGCAGGAATCCCATGCGCCGATTTATGCAGGAATCCCATGCGCCGATTTGCGCAGGAATCCCATGCGCCGATTGCGCAGGAATCCCATGCGCTGATTTGTGCAGGAATCCCATGCGCCGGAATTGCTCTATTTTACTGTTTTTGCCTGTTTAAGTTGTTTTGTAGCTAGAATCTTGAAAAACTCAAAACATGAAAGTTGTAGGTCTTTTCCTTAGCTTCAAGAATATGTCACTATTTATTTTATGCAAGTTTTTCTCATTCATGATAATTTAAGAATAGAACACGATAGTGGCCCACTGTGGCACACTCTTGACAAGTAAACTAACATGATATATCTCGACATGCTGTTATGACAGCTAGCCTGACATGACAAGCATGAAGGACCTGGACATCGTAGACGATTATTTTTGTACAAATAAACTGGAACGGTCTTGCATCATGTCTAGGATGGGGGTCCTTGAGTACCACGGTCAGGGATACCTACTGAAATTGACTAAGGCTAATTATCTAGAATAATTCAGTGGTCATGAAGAGATTTCCAGCTACAGACAATCCCGTTATCTGGGCATATTCAGTGGACTTGTAGCCTACCGACGAGTAGGGCACATTTCCAGCACACAGTCACATATTGCATTCTTCATAAACGTTCGACCTGGATAACCGGATGGTCTGCAGGACTTGTGGCTTTTGGGATAATCTCATTGCATCTTGCTAGTAACTAGGCCTGTGATAACCCTAGTTAGTTAAAAGTATCAAGCCGTACTCTTGATTGGCCGTGATTGATTGGATGAAGTTTATTCCAGCTTAGTCTTATCATGATCATGTACAAGATTGTAACATGACATGATTTCTTGTATCGATAAATGATAGGATACCAAGTTCTGTTCAGATGAAGGGTTACAACCCCGGTCCTTGTTTGGTTTAAGGGTTCTAACTTGGTTATTTGAATAGTTCCATGGTTACCTTATCATATATCGTCCTGCTTATTGTGCTTGTCTTAACAATAACGATCGGGGGTCCAGTTCTGTTCAGCGAAGGATTATAACCCCGGTCCTTATTTGGTTTAAGGGTTGTAACCTGGCTCCCGGAGCAGTTCTGTGTCCTCTCTTCGTTTATTGTCTTATTGCAATCCCTTGTCATGCGCGTCATGTTTTACCTTTACTTCAATACCATGATTATTTATACTGGCCTTAACAATAAAGATCAGGGGTCCAATTCTGTTTAGGCGAAGGGTTACAACCCCGGTCCTTGTTTGGTTTAAGGGTTGTAACCTGGCTCCCGGAGCAGTTCCGTATCATCTCTTCGTTTATTGTCTTGTTACCTTATCAATAGTAATTGAGACGGGCTTCTATTCAAGCGAAGGATTGCAACCCCGGTCCTTGTTTGGTTTAAGGGTTGCCGTCTGGCTACTTGAATGGTTTCTCCGTGCTCAATATATTATTGTTATTTCAGTTATTATCAGTATCTTTAATTACCTTTACTATTTATTTGTGGTATGCTGGTTTTAGTTCCTAAGTGAAGCCTCCTTTGTGGCACTTGCTCTTTCTGGGGTCTGATCCAGCTGGTTTTGTGTGACCAGATATCGGAGCAGCACCAGAGGATCTACCTGTCTTCCAGCCAGATGGTGACCACCAGGCGTAACCCTGGCAACGAGTAGGTTTCTTTTTGTCCTCCCACTTTATTGTAAAATTATTCTTTTGAGGCGTTTAGCCGACGAGCACGTGTTAGCTCGATTGTACCTTTACTTACTGTCTGTCTATGGGCTGTAACATGATTGACAGATCCTAGGTTTGATCATGTATGACTGAACTCTTGCTAGTCCTGACATTTTGTACGACTAGCTTCATGATCATCCAATATGTAATGTATGAGACACCTTGCTATTATATATTTGGTGCTCTGACATCTTGTAACTACTATTGCTTGCTTGTGATTGAGACAATAGGCTTGTTCATGACCATAGGAGACTGTTGGCTTGTAGTTAAACCCTCATGTATCTAGACAGCCGTGACCGTATAGCGAGGTGGGTTGCACTTCAATATACGTAGCTGGCTATGTACGCCCCCGCTCTCCAGTATTCTGGTTCTGGGACGTTACACATGATTTCACATAATACAGTGCTGAGCTTTTATTTGATTTAGGATTGTGCTAGTGAGTGTGAATATGCATCACGCTAACAAAGTTTTTGCTAGAAAATATAATTCTTTATTTGTATTATGTTTATATGGCTTTTTTGTGTGTACAAATATACATCTGTTAGTGGCTATATAAAAATGTTATGACAAATGTAAATAAGGTTTAACTCCTAGATGAGTATGTATGTAGAAATGTTAGTGGATAACAATTTGTGATAGGGTTTGCTATGTATAGAACAATTATATTTGTGACAGGCTTTGCGAATGCAGAATGGTGTAGAGGCAATTTAGTTTTGGTGAGATAATGAACAACATATATAGAAAATACTATATTTGTATATTTTAAAAGAAATAAATATATGATATTAGTGTTTGTATATATATTATTATTGTAACCTAGCTGGTTTTAATAGACCTGTACAGCTTCACACAGTAGCGAAGGCACAAGAGATGCATTGAAAATGAGTGGATTGAGAATGCAGACCAATGGGTTGTCAGATTTCTTGAAAAGCTTAGAGGAACATTGCCACACCATGGTCAGTTGCTCCATTAAATTTAGTAGTCAAGAGATAAATTAAGTTGTTTCACTGGGAATATGAAAGTAATACCTATATTTGTTGTAAAAATAAAAGAATATTTCTACTTTTTTTTTGCTTTTTCTTCGATTCGTCCCACGTTTGAACCTCTTGTACATTTTTGTAGTGCATGAGAAAGTTTATAGTCATAATTTTTCTTTTCTTTTTCTGAAATCTAGTTTCAGATTAATGTGTAGTTTGGTTTCTTTTATGGACAAGAAATTACACTACCAACTTCTCCAACGGTGCAAAAATTATCGTGTCATATCATGCACATGTTGGAGGTATAATATATACATTAATAGACACTCCAACTTACACCAGGATTACTTTGTTTATGAGAAAGGGTCACATTGTTGAGTTCTCTAAAGTTTTTCATATGAAAAAACCTCACTTATTAATTGCCACAAATCCCAAACACTTTCACATTGAAGTAGTAAACCAAAAAAATGTTCAATTAATCAATAGAAAGTATTAAGACCAAAAACAACCTCAATAATTAAAGATTTACTTTGCAACTAAATACCCTCCGCTATCTCAGTTTTGAAATTTAGTACCCTAAAGTTTCACAACTTTTTTGTCCCAACAAAGAAACATGGGTTTTTGAACCAAATTATCTATGGGCATGGTTTCAATAGTATACTAGCAGTATACTTCCGTCAATATATCGTACGGTAAAAAAAAATCCCAAATGAGAGAGGAAGGGGAGGTCCTCTACTACTTTGTCGAGGACATTGGAGGAGGTTGCTGAGTAGGTGCTGGAGAATCGTCCACGACCGTGAAGGGTCGATGCTTTAGAATTGTTGAAATTGTAGAAGGTGGCAGTGGCACTCGACTTGGACAAGAAAAGATTGTAGGGAGCTTAGGCATGCTCTAATTTAGGTCAATGATCAGAGGATGCAGATCATGTAAAACCACTTGGATTCTTGTTCGCATGTGCTCGATAATGCCACTGAGATCGAGCAAGACCAGCCTTCCAACACGTCTTTTGACTACAACTTGTGCTCTAAAAATCAAGATTTTCTTCTCCCTCCTTAAATAGCTACAAAATAATCTGGTAAATATGTAAATTTTTGAGCAAAACCAGGGATTAACCCAATCATATTATCATACTAAGAAAAAACATCACAATCAAAATGATTAAAAAGAATTTTTTTATGATAAATTAGTGAAAGTAAACAAGTAATAAAGATTAAAAATTAGACAAATTGTCACTCCCCATTCCCGGTATACGTTATTTTCTTGTATTGATCCTGTATATAGCTTCTGATATATGTAACACGTGCACCTGAATCCCAAAATTTTCACATGATCATAGCATGGGACAGTGTCTTGTCACGCAGTAGTGTTCCATCCCTTGTCCTTGTCTAGTTGTAGGTGTCGTTTATTGCTTTAATGATGGAATATTGGACCGTTTCGTGATCCGGATTATTTGTTTTGTTTTATTTGCTTATGATCATGTGGTATGGTATTTAGACTTGACTTGGGTTGGGCATTGGATTAGGGTTAGGATTTAGTGGAGCCACCAATACCCACCCCAATAAATATTCTCTTATTCTCTCTCTGTCGCTCTCCTTATTCAGTCCTCTTTATTTTCCTTAACCAACCCTAGACAAGTACATCTTGCACTAATGGAGAGACCAATGTTCATTTTCATTATTTTGATTTCTTTACATATTTTAGCCTATTTTGTGTATCTTTAGATTCTCTACATCTTTAGTTTTTAGAATTTTCAGTTTTGATGAACGGTTTGGAGTAGATCTAAGTTTCTATTATAGGCCTTTATTTTTTGAGAATTTGATATACTAAACCTTAGTATTTTTGAAAACTAATTATTCCATGTTGTAGAAATTTTATTCTATGCAATTTTGACCTTTGAATCATTGAATTTAGAGTTGTATTAAGAATTTTAGGGTTAAAACAAGTTTTGAGCATTTTTATGTCGTCATCAGGAAGAAAAACAACATCCTACGTGTATTTTTACGCAAAGGCCCTTCCTTGTGCGTATTTTACGTATTTTTGCACATAAGAATTTAGAGTTGTATTAAGAATTTAGAGTTGCACATAAGGCCCGTTTTGCACGTATTTTTGCACAAAATCTTTTCTTGTGCGTATTTTTGCAAATTAGGTCGGTTTTGTGCGTATTTTTTGCACAAAATTTCTTCTTGAGTGTATTTTTGCATATAAGACCCCTATTTGTCTGCAGAACTACGCAAAAGACCCCTGTCGGTGCACAGAAATTGTCCAAGGGCCCCCTTTTGTGCGCAAAATTATGTAGAAGCCCATGTTTTGTGCAGATTTATGTAGAGATAATATTTTATACGTAAAAGACTATCATTGATTGTTTGACCATGTTCTTAACTTGATTAACTGTACACATGCTGGTACTATTCTAAGTCGGTACTGAGTTGAAATCTAAGGGTGCATTGAGGTGCTATTATATGAGTGCACTGAGGTGCTACTCTTCGTGCTACGTGATCCTGCTTGTTATATGTCAGTACATTCTTGATTTCAGCACAACCATGGTAAATGGTCAGTAATATCGGCGTTGTAGGTCGATTGCTTGTTGGATGCATTACAGTAAGGATGAATCTTGATTTGGGACTCAACGAGCCGATGTGGATTCATAGTTAAGCTATATGTACCAAGGTACAATATATAAGAGGGTGACCATGTGACCATGGCTTGTGATCTTAAGACCAAGATAGGGATAATATAGGTAACTATAAATGGTAGAAGCATTGTTAGGGAATAGAATCTTGAGATCGTGCGTTACCAGCCTTGTTGGACATCTATTTGGGAGTACAAGTTGGCCACCACGGATATTGTTTATACATCCGCGCTAGTGGAGTACAGTATCTGATTATTATATGTCGAGCCAGTTCTCTCTATATGAGAACTGGAACCGTTACTGATTATCTTAGCGCGGAGGCCTTGCGAGGGACCAGTGCATTTAATGCGTGCGTGTATTAACTGGTTCAGCTAGCCTTGTTTGGTTACCGACATGATATGAGGATTAATATATATATATATATATATATATATATATATATATATATATATATATATATATATATATATATATATATATATATGCATTATTGGGACAACCTAGACAGATTATAGAAAGTCGTATGACTGAATGGCCGCTTGTAAAATGACTTGCTTGTGATCTATTTCTTCTGTTAGTAGGCAAGAAACATGGACTGTCGTGGTGCGTGGTCCAACTCATGTCCTTGTTTGCTTGTTGGGATAGGCTATTGTGCTACGACAGGCTATGAACCGAAGTTACGATGTAGAAGCCAATAACCTGACCATGATTATAGGATGTACGCTATTTCGGTGCGATTACGACACCTTTTGTCCTTGTTTGGTTGTAAGGGTGTCGCATTGTCTCGATGATATGATGTAAGTCAATAGTCCTTGGCCTAGGTCTTATTTTATTGCTTGGGTTTTGTCTCATTCTTTTGTGCTCCCTTGTAGTACTTTCTATTCGGGGACTGACCCCGTTGGTTTTGTTTGGCTAGATTTCGTAGCAGAACCTGAGGAACCAGTCTTCTACCCGACAAATGATGCACACTATGAGCATTGGCGCCGGGGATCATGAGTGGGTTTCTTCTCCACCACTCTTATTTCTTTATTATTTTTACTTGGTGTTTAGCCACCGGCACCTGTTTAGCCGGTTATTCTGGATACTAAGTTTCTTACATAATTATAATTAAATAAGACTACAAATGACTATGGTTATGTACTACTGACACTTTGTACTAGCTTATCATTTCATATAGCTAGTCTTATTAATCATTTAGATGAAGTGTCATAGACGCCTTACTGCTTTATCTTTGTAGAAGCATGGAAAATATCAGAATGATGGTCTATGCAGCTCGGAGCAGGAGAACCCCATGTGGCTCATAACAGGGGCAGTCTCATGCGGTTCAGAGAGACTCTCAGTTTCATGCGGCTCCATAGGGGCAGTCCCATGCGGTTCAAAGAGTCTCCCAACCTCATGCGGCTCGAAAGTGCATGCGGCTCACTAACGACCAACAGAAATATGCGGCTCGATCAACACCACGTGTCCCCGTAGGATCCCTTCACACAGCTAGCCATCAAGTAATGGCCTTATTTAACGCTCTGTCATGATTTGATAGCTGACGGCTTTGACATAAAGTGCCATGATGGTCCTGTCATAATGACAGACTCTTCGGGAATAGGAGAAAACCTCTGACACGATCCGAGATTGCCACGTGGCTACTCCCATGCGGCTCAATTGAAGAACAGCTTCATGCGGCTGGCAGGAATCATCTTCCTGCGGCTCACCAAGAACCATCCCATGCGGCTCGCAAGTACTATATCTATACGGCTCATTGAGACACTGTCTCGTGCGGTTCATGGATATCATGCGGCTCTGGCAGGGTCCACCATTAAGACACGTGGCAGAGATTCAATTGCCCCCTTTGACTTGACAGCTGGTAGCAGGGTGATTATGGGATGCGTGGTATTAAATCAATCAGAGATTTACCAGATCCCAATAACCATATTTAACGTTATCCTCATAATTAATGAGATCAGGTCATATCATTCATGATCAAGCCAATGGGACACATGGTGAGAGATTCAAGCTTGACACAACCAATCATGAAGATTTAAAGCAATCAGCATTAATCACTCACAGGATTCAATACTATCCACATTTATGGTCCAGGTCCTTCACGCTTAAGACTAGTGGTCCAGATTGATTAAAGATCAGGCCTCCGCCATTTTGAGAATGGGCAATCATCCAAACCCTAATGATGCCCCCACTCCTATAAATAAGCAAGGTGCCATTCCCTTGCGAAAAAAAGGAGATACAGAGAGGCTCCCCCGATAATCAGAGAGAAAATACTGAGAGATCAATCCAGAGAGAGAGAAGTCAGAAAGGAAATACGAGGAGAGCAAGAAGAGCATTTCTTCATCAACGCCAACCATCTCGTCACATGAGTCAAGGCTGCATACCGATCGTCCAAGGAGTAAGGCAGGGCTGCCGTCGCCTTCCCGAGCCTCTATCGTCACCCCCCAGAATCTAAAATAAATAATTGTACTTAGACTGCTGTGTCTAGGTTTTCGTCCCTAGGCTTTCTTTGTACAAGCGAGTTTGTAACGTGAAGTAAAAGTCCAGTCCTCCCATAAAACTGTTCTACTCTTTTATATTTCATGGCAAACACGATGGCGACTCTGCTGGAGACAAACTTCTCCGCGGCTGAGGAGTTGGTGACGCAGTCGGATGCAGCCAAGCTTGGCTCCACGCAACAGAAGATGGTCGTCCGGTTCGACCAACAGGCGTTCGAAGAAATGCTCTCCGACAAGAGCGCTGGCCCGGTCCAGAAGCGAGCCCGCACGAAGAAGGCCCGCAAGGAGTGGAGACCCCGATCCTTCGTTCCTACTGAAGCTCTTGCAGAGATACCCTCTGTTGTTCAAGACAGCGAGCAAGACTCTCCTGCGGCCCTACTTCAAACCGTAGACAACTCTGCTGTCCCCAAGTCCGACAGAAGAAAACACTATGATGCTAGACTTGCAGGGGCAAAGAGAAACTCTACGCGATCCGAGCCGCATAAGGGTGCTAGCCGCATGGAAAAAGCTCATGCGGCCACATCCGCTAGCCGCATGAAGAAAACTCATGCGGTCACATCCGGTCACATCTGTCAGCCGCATAGCTTATGCGGCTACAGTTGCCAACCACATGGATGAAGCTTATGCGGTTACTGAAGTCAATCGCTTGCAAAAAACCCAGGCGGCCACAATTGTCAACCGCATGCGGCCAGCCTGCACGATCGCGACTCCTACTAGGCGCACCAAAGCAACTCATCCGGCAGCTAAAGACTGCCGCATGCAGATAGCCTACACGGTTTCCAATCCTAGCCGCATAGCGGCTGTTCCACGCTTCTCTCAATCAGTCTTCGACCGTCTCTTATGCGGTCCTGACCCTGATGATTCTCTGGATGATAAGCCAGACTCTGTGATATTCAACTTGGACTCTTCCTATTACGCACCCGCGAGTGCTAAAAGAAAGAAGTCTAGGGCAGCACGGGCCCACCAAGCCCAGTCAGCTGCCCCAATCTCTGACTATCAGGGCGTCCCGCTAATTATTACGCGGGCCTCGGATGGGAAGTTGTACAGAACCACTCGAGTCCAGCCCCCAGCGGCAGACGGACAGAGAGGTTCACAAAAGTCTCCCAAAATCCCGAGAGCAAACAGGGTCGGTCCAGACCCGTCTGACTTGCGTGAGGCCATCCTCCACAAATGCAAGGAAAGAAAAGATGCATCGGGATGCAAAGAGTCCTTCCACGGACGTCACTGTACCCAAATCATCGTCAACTGCTGCTGCAATGACACGACAATACGAGAGGACCGGCAATCTGTCTTTCAAAGACTACAACAGCCATCTTTAGAAGACGAGGCACTACCCGTCGTCTCCTGCAACTCTGCTCGGAAAGTCCCCGCTGATAGAAGGGGGAAGAAGACAAATGTTTCCAGCCCGAAGACCTCAACCACTGCAACTAAAAGACTGTCGTCTAAGCGGGTGCCCACCACCGGAGTTTTTCAAGGTACTCGCTCTAAGACAAAATCTGCTACAGTGGGAGGCCCGTCATCCGTAACGCAGGGGGTTGCTGGAGCTGGGGGTAGCACCCCTTCGAGCCTCCACAACAATCCGATATTCCAAGAAGATGAGCCAGGAGAGACAACTCTCCCGTCAGATACAGCTGAGGCTGGCATCCCCGAGGACGTCCACGACTCTCAAGATGAAGCAAGCTCTGAAGCCGGGGGTACTATTCCCTTCGAGTCCGAACCAGAAGAGAATATTCCCGTATATCCCGATGACTTCTCGGTACTTGGGTATGACTCGGAGGATATGTCCTCCACCGTCCCTTCAGTTTCTCATCATATACGGACGGTGTTCATGACAGACAGCAATCAAAGTGGTTCCAGTAACCGCCAGCGCATCGACACTCTGGAGGCCATACTACAGGCCTTGGTCAAGTCTGTAGATGAAATCAAGGTGGCTCTTCCAACTCTGCAAGGAGGAACACCTGGCCAAACAAGCAGGGGTCCCACGGTCAATACGGACTCGAACTCAGCGGCACCGAACCCGTGCAACAATCCTCCCAAAATAATGGCTTCCACCGCTGCAGATGATGCCAGGAAAGCAAGAAGAGAGGTCCAGGAGCTCCGAGCCCTGTTTCACGCTCGAGAAAACTCTCAAGACCTCAGAATATGGCAACCATACCCGGCTGCATGGAGGGATGCTCCCTTCCCACCAAGATATAAGCCGTTCAACATCAATCCCTATGATGGCAAGACCTCAGCGAGTTGGTACATCACTTACTTCGAGGTCACCACGGACCATCTGCCCCACGACGATGCTATTCTTACCCGATTATTCGTCGGGGCATTAGAAGGAGTCGCTTTTGACTGGTATCGTAATCTGCCGGACAACTGCATCCACTCCTTCGTCGGCTTCAAGCGCCTGTTCTTGGAGAGATTCTACGAAGTAGGACAGGACGTCACCATGTCCACCCTCATGGACGTCGTCCAAGGGGAGAAGGAGCTGACAAAGAACTACATCGAGCGGTTCCGCCAAATCGTCATGAAGCTGCCCTCCGGAAATCCGAATTTCTCCTTAATTGAAATTTGCCAAAAGAGACTACTTCCAACAATCAGTCTCTGGATGGGCGAAAGTCAATTCAAGGATTGGAAGACATTCATCATCAGCGCCATAAGCACCGAAGAACGATTGAAGAAGGCTCGCCAACTGGGATTGCACATCTCGGAAGGAGAAAACAAGGGCAAGCGTCCCAACAACGATAATGGGGGTAGCCCCTCCAACAATCGGGATAGCAAAGGAAAGCAGGCTATGGTGGCCGATACAGCACAAAAACCTGAGCCAAAGCCAGCAAACAAACAATGGCCGCAAATCACTTACTCCTTCGAAGACGGTCATGTCAAGCCCATCTTGGACATGCTCATATAAGGGGACAGAATTCAGCTTCCTCCACCAAGATGTGTAACACCCATATTCGAAATACGTATTTTATCAGGCGTATACGTATTTTGGACCTGTATTTTATTTCCTCAGATTTTGGCATGTACTTGTAGTTGACTTGACTTGCGAATTTTGGATTTCTCGTAATTGGGTTGTACCTGACTTGGTTTATTTTGTGGAGGAGAATTGGTTTGATTTGGTTTGGTTCAACATACACTGGACCACAATTGGTTATCCTCCACCTTCATTCCACCACAACCCACCCTCTTTATTATCCCCACCTAACACTCTCTCTCCTTATTACTTCCCTCCATTAATTTCTTCTTCTTCTTCCTTCCTCTACACAACACCATCACCCAAAGGTAAGTGCACCTTGCCACCACATGAGAACCACATTTTATTTGTCCATTAGCTAGATTAGGCCATCGTGATCAACATTAGTGCTTGACATTTTATGATTTGGAGTCTCCATTGTTCTAGATCTAGGTTTTAACTATTTTTGGATTTATATGGTTTTGATCTATTTTGGTTGAATTTTTGTGGGTTTTGATGCTTCTATGTGGAAGAGAATTCAATTTTACTCAAGTTAGACCTTTGAAAATCTAGATTTGGTTTTGATTTAACCAAGATATGAAGATTTGAACTTTGGTGTTCTTGAAGAGTTCCTCTCGGCCTGGAGTAGCAGACTACAGCCTGCGCTCTTTAGCGCAGTGCTGGACTGCGCATCCTCCTCTTGGCCTGCGCTCTTTAGCGTAGCACCGACCGCGCAGCTTGCCCCTTGGCGAACTGCGCTCAACCCCATGCGCCATCCATTCATGCGCAGTCTGCTCCTGGACAGTCTGCTCATGCGCAGTCTGCTCATGCGCCACCTACACCCCTGCGCAGCTCACCCCTGCGCAGTTGACCCCTGCGCAGCTCACCCCTGCACAGTTGACCCCTGCGCAGCTCACCCCTGCGCAGTTGACTCCTGCGCACTTCACTCCTGCACACTTGGCCCATGCGCCATCTGCCCCTGCGCCCTGTGCCCCTGCGCAGTTGGCCCCCTGCGCAGCTGACACCCTGCGCAATCCAACCCCCTGACCCCTTGCGCAATCCATTGGCTCTTGGAGTTTTGGTTTTATTTCTTTAAGCTTGGCTCTTCTATAGCCCTGTATATTGATATTTTATTAGATATTTTACGCCTTTTGTCATGAACTTGATTTTACTTAATATGTTTGGAATGACTATTGTACATGGCATGGTATGACAAGGAACTAGCATAACACGACAGTGACCCGTAGTGGTTCACTCATGACATGACCAACCTGACGTGATAGTGGCCCGTCGTGGCGCACTCTTGACAAGTACCCTGACATGATTTATCTTGATGCTGTTGCGACGGCTAACTTTACTCGTATAATCAACTTGACACTGTGGGTGTTCCTGCTTGCTTGCTTGTGCAATCCACTTGTCTTGTCTTGCATCATGTCTAGGACGTGACTCCCTGGTTCCCACGGTCAGGGATTCATACTGAATATGGATTAGGCTAATGACTAGATCAAACTATAGTTCATTAAGAATTTCCAGTCAAAGGCAATCTCGTTATCTGGGCGCTCTTAATTGGACTTGTAGCTTGCCGACGAGTAGAGCACATTTCCAGCGCACTGTCATGTGTTGCACCCTCTAAGTCATCTAAGGGTATATCGTCTTCGGGGCGATGTACCCAACCATACTCTCAACCCACGAAAGGATAACTGGATGGTCTGCAGGGCTTGGGACTGGGAAATTCTCATTGCATCTTGTTAGTAATTAGGCTTGTGATAACCCTAGTTAGTTAAAGTAGTAAGCCGTAGTAATTGCTTGGCCGCTTGTGAATGAATGATGTCTAGCCCTGTCTAAGCCTTGTCTAGTCCCTGTATCTGGATCCCCTGAGCATGATTGTTTTACTTATCTTAACAATAAATGGATAGAGACAGATTGCTATTCAGGCGAAGGATTACAACCCCGGTCCTTGTTTGGTTTACGGGTTGTAATCTGGCTCCCGGAATGGTTCCACGTCCCTAGTCGTTTATTGTCCTGTGGTTCACTTTATTACTTGTACCTTCTTCCATTTCTTTTCTTATGTTATGATATGCTGGCTTTTGTTCTTATTTCGTGGCCTCCTTTGTGGCACTTGCTCTTTCTGGGGTTTGACCCAGCTGGTTTTGTGTGGCCAGATTTCGGAGCAGCTTCCGAGGATCTTCCGAACCTCCGGCCCGATGGTGGCGACTAGATGGAACCCGGGCTACGAGTGGGTTTTTCTATTTTGTTTTGCTCACTCTATTGTAAAGTTATTCTTTTGAGGCATTTAGCCGACGAGCACCTGTTAGCTCGATGCACTTTACTTACTGTCTGCCTACGGGATGTAAACATGATTAACAAATCCTATGGTTGATCATGTATGACTTAACTCTTGCTAGTCCTAGCATTTTGTACGACTAGCGTCATGATCAACTGATATGTAATATTTGGGACGCCTTTTATTGTATATTTGGTGATCAAACATCTTGTAATTATATTATTTGCTTGAGATTGAGACAGTAGGCTTGACCATAAGAGACCGTTGGCTTGTAGTAAACCCTCATATCTAGACAGCCGTGACCGTATAGTTGAGATGTATTCTATTTCAATATACGTAGCTGGCTATGTACGCCCCCGCTCTCCAGTATTCTGGTTCTGGGGCGTGACAAGACGGGAACCGCGGCCGGCAGAGATGGAGAATCCAAAGTACTGCCATTATCATCGCTATGCCCATCGTGCTACACATGATTGCTACCAGCTGAAACGGTACATCCAAAACCTCATCGATTCGAACGCTTTGGCCATCGATTTCGAAGAGGTAACCGTGGCGGCTAATATGGTGTCCGTACAATTCGGCAGCTTTCCTCCGACAGAGACTCAAGACGGGGTGATCCCCATCCTTCTGGCGACAATGAAGATTACCAATCTTCCACCTTCCCGAGATCAGGCTGCCGGTCTAGTACCCCTCACCACATCACGAGTGGAGGTCATGTGGATCCATCCAGACTTGGTGTCAGAAGTGACTCGGCCCACACCATCTTCCACTGACAAGAAGAAAAGTTGAAAAGTCAGAACCTGCCACATAATCTCGGCAGACAACGAGGAAGCTACAGTGGTCGTCACGCGGTCCGAAGCGCAATCCCAACCTGTGGTTGACAATCCAGCTGAAAATCATCAACCCACTACAACTGATGCTCCGGGACCGGCTCAGCCTTCGACGACCGACAAGCCTAGGCCGAGGGAGACTCGCTTCGACAAATCCCTCCGAAAAGAGGCAGCGCAAGGGCTAGAGAGGCCCTACAACTTTGACATCTTGGCACAATTGGCTAACACACCGGCCAAGTTGTCACTGTACGAACTCCTAAGGCTCTCCAAGGACGTCCGTATTGCATTAAGCGAAGCACTCCAAAATGCCGATGTCTATCTAGCTCAATCCAACCTCACCGTGGAAGACTCACCCGTGGATCTCCAAGACAGTGCCTGTACGGGAGCAATGCCCAACATCGTCTTCACTCCGCAGGACATGCTCATCAAAACCAACCTACACGATCGCCCGCTATACTACACAGGATACATCGGCGACGTGAAGGTGGATCGGATGCACATAGATCCTGGCTCTTCTATAAGCATCATCCCAAAGGGTCTACTACATCATCTCCGCATCCCAATGCATCGCCTGACACCTACAAGCACCGCCATCAGCGGTTTCAATTCGGACAGGAGCTACCCCATTGGGAAGATTCGTCTGAAGTATCAAATTGGCGACCTCCAATCCGAAGTCACCTGCTACGTCATAGATGCAGACACTTCTTACAACATCCACTTGGGGCACCCATGGATACACGATTATATAATCGTGCCTTCCACGCTGCACCAGTGCTTCAAATATGTCGACAAACAGAGCTTCGTGAAGACGGAATTTGCTGATATCGATCCCTTCAAAGGGGTCGAATCATACTACTCAGACTCCTGCCTATACGAAAAGTCGAAGAGGCACCTTGATGAAGAAAATGTACAACCTAGTACCGAGACAGCCATAGGATCAGAAGAGCCTCTGACGATCCACCTCCAAGCTCGCAAACCGGGCAGGTCCGCACCCCTTACTGCCACTCTACGGAGAGACGCGATCAGCCTCTCGGCGCAGGAGGAGCAGATGATAATCCGGCTGCCAAGGTCCGGCCAAGTGCCGAGACCCACAATGGGGCCACTAACAATCAGACTGCCGAGAGTCGGTCAACCCCAAACGGAGAAGCTCAATCCCTCCGATAGGCCACTGACGATACGCCTTCCCAAGAAGGGTCGTCACCCCGATGCAAGATCTGACACTTCTAGCGAACCAGCCACTCCTCGCTCCATATCAAATGCCAAACTGGGGGTCGCTAGTCTGCCAACAACTCCACGCTCTGCTCCATCAGCTGAACCTCTAACGATCAAGCTACCCAGGGCGTCCTCTCAGTCTTCATTTACACAGGGGGTAGCCGAAGAAGAATCGGAGCTAGCCAAGTATGTGGCTGCCCACACTGATGTTCCCTCCGCTGGTGATGTAATCTCCCTAGAAAAGATACCTTACTTCATCAATAAAGGGTTATCTTTGAACTACACCGAGCTCAATAAGCTATGTACAATGTATGCTATGGAACACGATATAGGCACTCACCTACACACACAGGTGACAAATGTGTACACCGCGATCCAGCTTACTCCTGTAGAAGACACTTACCGAATAATCGAGGGAGGGGACCATCCAATCATCTTCGGCCGAAAGGACGACCCGTATTCCTTCACCATAGAGGAAGTCGACCTCGGATCAGATGCCGGAAGACTACCTCTATATCTTTATAGCCCCCAATCCAAATATCTCATACAGAAACAGGGGTATGATCTGGAGACGACGCCAGGTTTGAACTACGGCACTGGGCGACGATTACCTTTGAAGCCTCCAGTCCCGACGGGCAAACCATGGGACTACTATAGCAAAACTCGATGCGAGTTAGGGTATGTAACGCCTACTACGACCCCTGAGAGTTCAGATAAAGAATGCGACTGGCAGTCACATTCAACAGGGTCACCAACTTCTGACTCGGATACTAGCATCGGAGACGTGTTCAGACAAGTCTTGTCAGTCAACATGGCATTCGCCGACGCTTACGAAGAAGACGAAGACATCCCCAAAATCCTCGAGCTAAAGCCGTAGGCCCAGCAATTAGACGTACAATGGAAAAAGCGGTTCGAACAAAGAGAACCTCCCACTGAAGATGAGGTCATACAAGTGGATCTCGACAGCGAATCTTCTCCAAAATCGATCTTCGTCAGTAAAAGCCTAGCAGACGAAGAACGGGAGTCGCTGCTAGAACTTGTCAGAGAATACATTCATGTGTTCGCCTGGAGCTATGAAGATATGCCAGGGTTAAATCCCGACATTGCCCTTCACAAACTCAACATTCGGCCGGATGCGAAACCAGTCAAGCAACAACAGCGACGCTTCCACCCGGGCATCATGGACGCGATCGAAGTCGAAGTCAACAAACTGATAGCCAGCGGCTTCATTCGTGAGGAGCAACATCCCAATTGGGTTGCCAATATAGTGCCCGTCCTCAAGAAGAATGGGAAGATTCAAATCTGCATCGACTTCCGCAATCTGAACGAGGCGTGCCCTAAAGATAAATTCCTCCTTCATATCACAGACATCATGATCGACAATACCTGCGGCTTCGAACGTATGTCATTCATGGATGGCTTCTCGGGGTACAACCAAATCAAAATATCTCCTGACGACGAAAAGCATACATTATTTCGAACACCAATTGGCACGTACTGCTATACTGTCACGCCCCAGAACCAGAATACTGGAGAGCGGGGACAGACATAGCCAGCTACGTATATTGAAATGGATTCCATCTCGCTATACGGTCACGGCTGTCTAGATACATGAGGGTTTACTACAAGCCAACAGTCTCCTATGGTCATGAACAAGCCTAGTGTCTCAATCACAAGCAAGTAAGTAAATGTTACAAGATGTATGATCATTAAATATACAATAATAAGGCGTCCCAAATATTACATATTCAGCTGATCATGAAGCTAGTCGTTACAAAATGTGAGGACTAGCAAGAGTTTAGTCATACATGATCAACCCTAGGATCTGTCAATCATGTTACAGCCCGTAGGCAGACAGTAAGTAAATACAATCGAGCTAAACAGGTGCTCGTCGGCTAAACGCCTCAAAAGAATATTTTTACAATAAAGTGGGAGAGCAAAAATAAACCCACTCGTTGCCCGGGTTATGTCTGGTGTTCACCATCGGGCTGGAAAAGCGGTGGATCCTCTGGAGCTGCTCCGAAATCTGGCCATACAAAACCAGCTGGGTCAGATCCCAGAAAGAGCAAGTGCCACAAATGAAGCTTCACTTAGGAACTAAAACCAGCAATCAGCACAAGATATAAATAAAAGTAAAAACTGGAAAATAAAGAAAACACATCAGGATGATATACGACGAGATAACCATGGAACTATTCAGATAACCAGGTTACAACCCGTAAACCAAACAAGGACCGGGGTTGTAACCCTTCGTCTGAACGGAGCTTGGTTTCTTACCATTTATCGGTAAAATAAATACAAGCATTCTGGTCATTCAATAATCTAGAACAGGATCAGGACAAGACTAGACTGGTTAGACTCCATCCAATCATTTCACGGCCAAGCAAGAACTACGGCTTGATACTTTAACTAACTAGGGTTGTCACAAGCCTAATTACTAACAAGATGCAGTGAGATTATTCTACAGCCACAAGCCCTGCAGACCATCCAGGTTACCCAGGTCGAAATTAGGGGTTGAATTCAGGTGGGTACACCATCCAGGATACGTATGTACCCTTAAGTAGCTTGAAAGGTGCAACACATGACAGTGTGCTGGAAATGTGCCCTACTCAACGGCAGGCTACAGATCCCAGGCGCGCCCAGGTAACGGGAATGCCTGTAGCTGAGAAATCTCTTCATGACTAATGTGTTAATCTAGTTATTAACCTTAGTCCATTTCAATAGGTACTCCTGACCGTGGTACTCAGGAGCTCCCTCCCTAGACATGATGCAAGACAAGACTGGTTTATTTGTACGAGCACAATCGCCCACGGTGTCCATGTAATTTATACAGGTCATGTCATGTCAGGTAACCATCGCAACAGCTTATCATGTCAAGTATTCTTGTCAGGAGTGCGCCACGACGGGCCACTATCAGGTCATGTCAGGTTTTTTTGTCAAGAGTGCACCACTACGGATCACTATCGTGTCATGCTCAGGTATCATTTCCAAACATATTAAACAAATCCATGAAAGGGTATAGAAGAGCCATGCGGCTAAGTCATATGCGGTCAGGAAAGGGTAGACTCATGCGGCCTAATTAGAAGAGCGCATGCGGCCAGGGTCACTGGATCCCATGCGGCTAAGACAAGGGGGCGCTGCGGTCAGGAAGATAGGAAACTCATGCGGCTGGGGGAATGGGTCTTATACGGCTAGCTGGCCAATCAGGTTCATGCGGCCGGGAGGGAAAGTGTGGTTCCATGCGGCTCGAGAAGAAGCAACCCCTGCGGCTGCGGGGAAGGGAAACCATATGCGGCTCAGAAGGAAAGAGTACTCATGCGGCTGCGGAGAGCAATGCCTATGCGGCTGGGAGCAAGTGTACATATGCGGCCCGCGAGTGTTGAGTTCATGCGGCTCAGGGTGAAGTCCTCATGCGGCTGGGTCAAGCAAGTCTCATGCGGCCAGCAGGAAATGGCGCATGCGGCTACAGAGTTCAGAACTTATGCAGCTGGGAATTGAGCGAGTTATGCGGCTAAGTGAGTCCGACTCTCATGCGGCTCAAGAACTTCCAGTCATGCGGCTGGATAGAATACTTGCCGCATGAATATTCATGCGGTCAAGTCAAGCACTGTTCATCTCCTCCAAAATTTCAGAGAAGAAGGACACCATGAGAGCCAAGTCCTCAAGCTCCATAACTCCATCATCCGGAGCCTAAATCCGAACTTCTATAGGTCAAAATGGGATTGAACGAAATTCTCTACAACATGGAACCATCAAAACTCAAAAATAACAAGATTTAGTAGATCAAAACCCAAGAAATCCGAAAATAATGTAAACTTAGATCTACAAGAATCTAGCCATGGAAATTAGAAAAGCCAAGTACTAAAGTGTTTTATAATGTAGTAAAGAAGAGAATGGAGCAATAAAATTAGAGTTCCTCTATGAAGCAAGTTGCACTTGCCTAGACCTCTCTCTTCTCTCTCTGGTAGGTAAGGAAGTAATGGGAAAGAAGAAGATGATTAATGAAGAGAGAGAATAGAGAGAATGGATTAATAAATACAATGGTGGTGGTAGGTAGGGGGTTCACATTGGTTCATATTGAACCAAAAAAAATCGAGCCAAGCCGAACCAAGCCAAGAAATAACCAAGCCAAGATACAAGCTAACAAGGAATCATGCAAATACAGAATAAAATACGTACACGTATTCCAGAAATACGTAATACGGACCACAAGCATTACATACACAGTCATGCCTTTCGGTTTGAAGAATGCCGGCACTACATATCAAAGAGCCATGAGCGTCATCTTCAGAGACCACTTACGCAAGCCAGTGGAGTGCTATGTTGACGATATAGCCGTTAAGAGTCGCTGCAAGGGAGACCATCTGCAGGATCTAAGGACGGTATTCGACCTAATGCGAGCACACAATTTGAAAATGAACCCTACGAAGTCCTTTCTGGGCGTATCCAACGGGAAGTTCTTGGGCTTCATCATCACTGCACAAGGTATCCATGTAGACCCTGAGAAGACGAAAGCAATCATGGAGATGGGTCCCCCGAGAAATCTCTGCGAACTCAGAGGCCTTCAAGGAAGGCTAACTTACATCAGGAGGTTCATTTCCAACCTCTCCGGGCGATATCGACCATTCACCCATCTCATGAAGAAAGGCGTCTCATTCGTATGGGATGAAGAATGCCAGCGCACCTTCGACAGCATCAAAGAATATTTGTCCAACCCTCCAGTCTTGGTGGCCCCGGTTGTCGGAAAACCATTCCTGCTCTACGTACGAGCAATAGAACACTCCCTTGGTGATCTGTTGGCACAAAACAACGAGGCAGGCCATGAACAAACCATATACTACCTCAGCCGAATGATGATTGGGCCAGAGCATCGATACACCGCGGTAGAGAAGGAATGCCTCGCCTTGGTGTTCGCTATTCAGAAGACGCGGCACTATGTCACAGGACAAACCATACATGTGATCTCACGAGTCAAACCTCTCAGAGTCCTCATGACTAAACCAGGGGCACTCAGCTCTCGCCTCGCTACCTGGGCAATACTGATGTCTTCCTATCATATGATCTTCGTCCCGCAGAAGGCTGTCAAAGGTCAAGCCTTGGCAGACTTCTTGGCAGCCCACCCAGGATCGGAGTCATCCAGAATATATGAAGAGATCCCAGATGAGGTCGCCGACTCGAATACAACCACTCACGATAACATATGGCGAATGTTCTTCGACGGTGCTTCAAGGATCGGACCTAAAGGCAATATAGTCATCGGAGTCGGGGTAGTGCTGGTCTCCCTTTACAGATTGGTGATTAACCGCGCTTATTCCCTCACAAAGCCTTGCTCTAACAATGTGGCCGAGTACAATGCTCTGGTCATTGGCCTCCAACTTGCAAGAGAGTTGGGGGAAGAATACCTTGAAGCATACGACGATTCCCAACTAATCGTCAATCAGATCCGGGGCTCATATGAGGTCCGCCACGAAGACATGATCCCTTATCACCAAATAGCGATTGACATCATCTCGTCGTTCGAGGGGTTCTTCATCGAACATGTCCCCAGACTCCGAAATATCGAAGCTGATGCCCTAACTGGTCTTGCCGCTTTCCTAGCAGTTCCGAATTATGATCGCCAATCAGTGGATGTGATAGGCCACGAACTGGTCTGTCCCAAGAACAATGTGTAATTTGTGGCGAGTTATTCCGCCCAGACGATCGATGATGCCCCAGATTGGAGACAACCATTCATCGACTTCGTCATCTACGACATCCTGCCCGAGAACCCAAAGGAAGCCACTTCCATCAGACGGCGTTCTCTCAGATTCTTCTACGATATAGAGACAAAAATGCTGTATCGCCGCTCCTACGACGGATTACTGCTTCGGTGTCTGTCAAACGCAGAAGCCAAAGAAGCCATATGAGAAGCTCATGACGGTGTCTGTAGGGCCCACCAGCTCGGTCCTAAATTGCAAGACAGTCTTCGACGAATGGGCTACTATTGGCCCATGATGGTGGCAGATGCGATAGATTATGCTAGAAAATGCAAAGCCTGCCAAGTCCACGCGGACTTCATTCACCAACCATCCGAATTTCTACATCCGACAGTGGTATCCTGGCCATTCGAAGCATGGGGAATGGATATCATTGGTCCAATCACCCCACCTTCCTCCCGAGGACATCGCTTCATACTTGCGATTACTGATTACTTCTCCAAAAGTGCGGAAGCTGTCCCACTCGCAGAAGTCAAGACTTCAAACGTGATCATCTTTCTTAAGTATCACGTCATCTACCGCTTTGGACTGCCCCGAAGGATCATCCATGATAATGGTCCACAGTTTGCAAGCCACGCACTCTATCAGTTTTACGATAAGCACCGTATTCAGAATGTCGCTTCGACACCGTACAACCCGGCAGCGAACGGGTTGGCAGAGCCATTCAACAAAATAATCATCAAACTCCTCTAGAAGTTTATCTCCTCCAACAAATGCGATTGGAATGAGAAGCTCGGCGAATGCTTATGGGCTTATCGTACCACAGTTCGAACAGCCACCAGGAATACACCATTCTCCCTGGTGTACGGGAGTGAGGCAGTCCTCCCATTGGAGACTCAGATCCCCTCACTATGCGTCGTCCTCACACATCAATTGACGACAAACGAAAGCTACCATCGTCGGCTACAGGAATTGGAGGCACTAGATGAAAAGCGCCTCTTGGCTCAGCAACGAATTGAGCTATACCAAGCACGCATCGCTGGAACCTTTAACAAGAAGGTCAAAATCAGAACATTCCAAGTGGGCGATCTCGTTCTGGCAGTCCGGAGGCTGATGTTCATGACTCACAAGACCGCCGGCAAATTCCAGCTAAAGTGGGAAGGCCCATTTATCATTGAGGCAGTATTCTCTAACGGTGCTTACCGCCTCGCAAAACAAAACGGAGACTTGCTCATGTTGCCCGTCAATGGTAAGTTCCTGAAGAAATATTATGTCTAAACGACATTCTCTCCAGATCATCAAGTCATGTACCCGTTGGTACCGTTGAACTCACATCCATAATATTCCAGATTATCGAGTCATGTACCCGCTGGTGCCGCTGAACTCACACTTTCTCAATATTCTAATTTATCGAGTTATGTACCCGCTGGTGCCTCTGAACTCACATTCCGGTCACTCTTTCAGATAGTAAGTCACGTATGATTATACCTCTGAACTTTCTTCCTGGAAGAGATCCTCCCTCATGATCTACTACCCGCACTCCTAGTGCACAAAAAGGATAATCGATCCACAAATTTCCAAAACGGCCATGCCCTCATTACCTCTGAGTCATTTCACTTTTGCCAAAAACAAACCACCCCTTTACATAGAACTTCCATGTCCTCATTACCTCTGAGTTGTTCTATGTACCCTCCTTCATTGAGTCCACTCCTGCCATGTCCTCATTACCTCTGAGTGGGAAGGCTCCGTCGAAGAAAACCTTCATGCTTGCCATGTCCCCATTACCTCTGAGTAAGTATGTCGGTTCCCTTTCAACCTATTATCTGTACCCACAACCGGAGTACGACAAGGATAATAGGTCCACAAATGTCCTCTGTTGACCACAAATGTCCTCTGTTGACCACAAACGTCCTCTGTTGACCATAAATGTCCTCTGTTGACCACAAATGTCCTCAGTCGACCACAGATGCAGTACTGGATCTCCAGTACGCGCCTATCCCTGCCCAATCATGCCTGAGATCCCAGCTGCTCCTTGGCATTCTCCTGAATACCAAAAACTTCTATAACTGTCTTATCGCGAAGTTGTTCTAGGTATTCCTCTCCAAAACTTGTTACTCGTACCTAAAATCATGGTACGCCCAGGGTGACAGGTCCACAAATAATCCCCCCAACAGGTCCGAATCCACGAACACCACAAGTACAAGAAAGAGAAGATGAGTTGAAACATGCTCATTCATTCAAAATTCAAAGTACTGCATCATTTAGGATCACATCCCTTACAAAATCAAAACAAAAAGACAAAAAAAACAGCAAAAGAAAAACAGAAAGCTGATCACTGCTCCGGGGCACATAACGCCCTGAGACGGTCCGTCAGCAAGGCAACCGACCGTTCAAACCTCTGTATAGCTCGACGCTCCGCCTCTTGGGTCAGCACCCCCTCGTCCTCCAGTTGAGCATGGGCTTGCCAGTTATCCTCGAATTTCTTAAAGGCCCGCTCTAGGTTAACAGAAGATCGAGAAACCTTCTCGGCCTCCCGAACAATCGACTCCTGTTCCGCATCAGCAGCCTTCAGCTCTGATTCTAGGAAGGCCAGCTCCTGCTGAAGTGCGAGAATCCGCTCCTTCGTGTCAGCTATTCCACGAGAAGCAGCCTCTTCCCGAGTCCTACAAGCTTGACTTCGACGACCCAGCCTGTCATACGAAGCAGAAAGCTTGTCAAGGTCCCCTTTCACAACTGGCCTAGCAGTATCTCGAGCGAGCTTTATCCTATCCCGAGCAGCAATAAGGAAGCCCCGCTCCCGTTCAATCGCAGTAGGCAAGTCAGCCTGCCGTACCATCAGTAATTGGGTCACGAGCTGATCAGCCTCTACCAACTTGGGCTCCAGGAGCGCAGTCAACCCCGCCCCGCCAGGAAGAGCCTTCAAAGTTTCAATCTGACCCCGGGCGCACCGCAGGGACAGAGTAAAAGGGATCCCCCGTTCTATGGCAGCATCTATGTCCCTCTTTAAGTGGCGATAGAAGCTGTCAACCACATCCTGCGATACCTCGTCCACAGCCTCCGAAGAAGCCGGCGTCAACGGGAGTGTAGCTGGCAACACTGAAGAGGACGCAACAGAATCGGCCGCACCTGCCACGAAGGAAGCAAACTCCGTGAGGAAGGACGCCTAAACAGCAACTAACTCCTCTTCAACAGCCCACAAAACTTGGATGCTCGGCAGGATCGAGAAGTCAGTCTTCGAAGCCGTATAAGCAACAGAGGATGAGGCGGAGACCATTGCCAGCTCTATTCCCATCTGCCTGGGGCTGGCAGGAGACCCCTCGGCATGAGTCGGTAAAGGAAAGGAAACACTCATTTTCCTCATATCACGGCAGGCCGAGCCTTCCCTAAGAACATCCGCTGTGGGAGGCAAAGGGTCAGGACCTGTAGGGCCAACACAACCATGAATCGATTTGACCCAGAAGATATGTTGATAGAGCAAATAAGCCCCCTCACTAGTCAATATTTGGCTTATCTTACCAGTGGAGGAGTGTGGAGGCTGAGGTTCGCCTACAGCCACCGCAGCCTCTTCACCAGCAGCCTCCGAGTTGAATATGATAGGCTCCTCCGCCCCAGCACCCTCGGGAGGGGATGCGACGAGATCGGTGTCGCCTTGCGGAAATTCAGCAACCTTGAAGGCAGGCCCGAGGGAACCTTCGTCATCCCGGACTGGGGCCTCAGCAACTTGGGAGTCCTCAGCCGTCGCTGGGAGAGCCCCCACTGAAAGGATCGCGGAACACATGCCACTAATCAAAGCAGCAAGGACCGGATCAACCTCAGGGGCGTCAGACGATTCATGAGAGGCCGGTTCATCAGACACCAACAAAGAAAAATGATTAAGTCGTATCCTAAGAGAAAGAAAACCACAACAAGGAGATGGCTCCGACTTGGTCTTACCTCCGGAACATCGTCTGCATCTTCACCCCCTCGGTAATAAGTAATCCACGAGACCTAACGGCAGCTCTTTTCATAGAAAAGGTCGCTCTGCTGTCAGAAGACTCACGTCTGACTCGTTTGCGTGAAGGACCAGGCACAGCGGGAGGCTGTCCTTCCCTTACTACTTCCTCTTGTGTAGCAAGTAACGGATCCTTCGCCAGTTCATCGGGTGTGGGAAGAAGTTGCTCCGCTACTTCTTCACCCCCACCAGAAAGGGAGACTTCGCTATCATGATCATCATCCTCCTCAGCCGACTCGGAAGATTCTGATTCAGGGAGGGGAGTCTGGAGCGCTAGTTGCTTTCTAACCTTAGCCCCCTTGGGCTTCTCTTCTAAACTGGTACCCACGATGAAACTGGTACTCGGATCGAAATTAACAGGAGGCTTGTTCGCCATAACATGATACAAAGCAGCCACGTACAAAATTTCCCTTGGCGCCTTAGCATCGGGGACCGAAAAGCTGGCCCGAGTATGATAAGCGTCATAATAATTCCACGCCCTGACACCATCAAGAACGCTACCTTCAAAGCCCAAACAAGGGTTGGGATAGTCAAGGAATAACTGGCTATAGCCAAATTGGCGGGAAAACCTACTAGGTAGGTAGGGCACCAAGTACACATTATCGCGGTTACGATAAACCAGATGTGCGGGACGGATGTTGCGCAACCAGGTGAGCATATTCGGAGATAGAAAGTGAGAAGGTCTGGTACCATCAAGGTATACATTCCTCACTTCCTCATCGAAAAAATGAGGAACAGACACGAAAAAGTCACACCCATCCACCCTCGCTAGAGCCCTCCGACAAGCTGGCATAGTATTGTATTCCCAAGACTGGCGATGGCATTTGAAAAGGAAAGCGTCTTCATCTGTAGCATCTTCCGCTATTCCAGGTCCCATTAAAGATTTGTAGTGCATCAACAACCACCCCATCAAATAGTGGAACGGTAGCTCTATGCACTCAAAAACCAGCGTCTTCTTACGGACAATGACCTTGGACGAGAATGTTCGGAGACCATGGTGTATGCTACACACCATGGCCGGAAGAAGAGCCAGTCTAACTCCAAATACTAGCTTAACGGCAGGGAGAATAAAGTGGCGACTGATCCTCTCAATAGAACCTGCCCCTCCCGAGACTACGCAGTTCCGTAGCCATATCATTAAAAATCTAGCTAGGAGCGCCTTCTCTGACATCTGCGTGGTGCCGTAGTAAAAATAGCTAAGAGAGTCAGTTTGACACCCGAATATGTCACTCTTGGACCGCAACTTCTTGACGCTCAACATCAGGTCCTTTATCTCTCCCTGGGTTCGAGGGGTTCGAGGAGTAACTTCGCCAGAAGGGTCAACTTTAAAAAGATAATTGACCCAGGATGTGGTGTGGGGAGCGGTCCCTTCTGAGCTATCCTCCTTTTTTATAGCCATCTGGTGACAAGCACTATGATGGCACAGCAACTCCTGATACACCGCAACAATACCTGGGAGTCGTCGGTTTAAGTCCTCGAACTCCTCATTCGACGGGGTGTACACCTCGAAAGGCTTGTTCCCCCACGAAAGTTTGGAGACAGTATACATCTCATGGAGAGCAAGCCCCAACTCCCCTCCGGGTGCAAAGAACGTCCCCGTTCGCCGGTTATACATCTCCAATAGCGCCACGAATAATGGTTTATTGATAGGAAGCCCGTGACAAGTGCCCCGAATGGCATGATAAAGTCCCACCTCCCGCAGGAATGTTCCGTAGGTCTGCAGAACCCAAATGGTCAACTGGGCCCACATAGAAGTGGGGTTTATCCAGTTCAGCAATGCCAGTCTGCCAACGGGATAAGATTTTTTGCGAGCAAGCCGATTTAGGAATATATCAGCTTGAGTGAATGTGAAGTTGGGACCGTATACATTCATGAAAGAGCCTGGAGCCAGACCCATCATATACCGGAGGACGGAATCCTTACCCGCGTACGCTGACCGCATGTTCGGGTTATAATGGATGTTGCCCATCAACATCCTTGATTGGGTAGGAGTTAAGTTACACACCATCTTCCTGTCCAACAACATCATGTTGAACCACGACAAAGGATAATGACGTTCCATGAGAGGAATATGGATCGCCATCCCATCCAAAGAAAAATCCCAGTTCTCAGAAATCTCTAATACTCGAGGATTCTTTATGATTAAAGCGCCTCCAAAGAGGAATGAAGGCTTCAGGTATAATCCATCCAACTTCCCAGTATTCATCATGGCACGGAGATAATGGAGGGTCTGATTCTCGATGGCGTTCAACCTCTCCGAAGGCTCATTAGCAGGAAATTGATTCAGCACATGCTTAACTAAGTCATCAAGACGCACGCCCAAGGCGAACTGATTTGAGCCAACCAGAAGTTTCCCCACAGGATTTACTGGCAGATTCACTGAAGAAAGACAAAAGAAACAAGGTCAAAAAGATAGCCGAAACACAACTACTTGATGCTTATGCGGCTTAGTTCAGCATAGCCTTATGCAGCTCAGTTTGAAAGAGCTCATGTGGTTCAGTTCGAATGAGCTTATGTGGTTCGGTTCAAAATGAGCGTATGCGGTTCAGTTCGGAGGAGCTCATACGGTTCAGTTCGAAAAAGCTTATGTGGTTCGGCTCGAAATGGGCTTATGCGGTTCAGTTCGGATGAGCTTATGCGGTCTAGTTCAAATGTTCTTATGCGGTTCAGTTCGAAATAGGCTTATGCGGCTCAGTTTGAAAGAGCTCATGCGGTCCAGCTCAGATGAGCTTATGCGGTCCTGATGGTGAAGTAATTATGCGGCTGCAAACAACAACTTTCATGCGGCTCACGCCTGGGTCATATCCCATGCGGCTCGAACATGAGTCGGACATGCGGCACACTTGGAAATACAGGCTCGCGCATAAGATATACGGCGTAACCATGACAGTTCATGTTGATGGTCCTACCAGCAATAGGCGGGTGAACGTCGGGGTAAAAAACAGGCACGTCAGCCGACGGAGGAGCCGCCACGTTCGCCGTCGCAGTCGATGAAGATGCGGCCTTCTTGTCCTTCGCTGCCGCAGACGACGACACGGCCTTCTTGCCCGTAGCAGCGGTAGTCTTCTTGGGGGCCATTGCCGATCGTTGATGGGAGAAGACGAAGAGGAAGTCGGCAACAAGGAGTTCGGACAAAGAGAGAAGGTAAAGAAACCCTTAAAGAATAAATAACTCCTATTTATAGGCGAACGAGGCTCGTAAATCAACAAACGCCTCGATCCACACGCCGCCTAAAAGAATAAAGGCAAAATGCTTCGGTCAAAGCAAAACTGATCCTTGGGATCCTCCCCCAAAAGGCGGTGTTAATTCAAAAAACGAATCAAGGGCATTTGAATGAAGAAGATTTGCACACGTGGTTGGGACACGTGGCAAAAAGTCTATACGGCCAAACAGTTCATGCGGCCAGACAAATCCAAGCGGCTGAAACGTCTATGCGGTTAGCAAAAGCCATGCTTCTTATTCAAAATATTTCTATTTTGCAAATTAAAAACTTTGAAGAGGGACTTGTAGAAGCATGGAAAATATCAGAATGATGGTCTATGCGGCTCGGAGCAGGAGAACCCCATGTGGCTCATAACAGGGGCAGTCTCATGCGGTTCAGAGAGACTCTCAGTTTCATACGGCTCGGGGCAGGAGAATTCATGCGGCTCCATAGGGACAGTCCCATACGGTTCAAAGAGTCTCCCAACCTCATGCGGCTCGGAAGTGCATGCGGCTCACTAACGACCAACAGAAATATACGGCTCGATCAATACCACGTGTCCCCGTGGGATCCCTTCACACAGCTAGCCATCAAGTAATGGCCTTATTTAATGCTCTGCCATGATTTGACAGCTGACGGCTTTGACACAAAGTGCCATGATGGTCCTGTCATAATGACAGACTCTTCGGGAAGAGAAGAAAATCTCTGACACGATCCGAGATTGCCACGTGGCTACTCCCATGCGGCTCAATTGAAGAACAGCTTCATGCGGCTGGCAGGAATCATCTTCCTGCGGCTCACCAAGAACCATCCCATGCGGCTCGCAAGTACTATATCTATGTGGCTCACTGAGACACTGTCTCATGCGGTTCATGGATATCATGCGGCTCTGGCAGGGTCCACCATTAAGACACGTGGCAGAGATTCAATTGCCCCCATGACTTGACAGCTGGTAGCAGGGTGATTATGGGATGCGTGGTATTAAATCAATCATAGATTTACCAGATCCCAATAACCATATTTAACGTTATCCTCATAATTAATGAGATCAGGTCATATCATTCATGATCAAGCCAATGGGACACGTGGTGAGAGATCCAAGCTTGACACAACCAATCATGAAGATTTAAAGCAATCAACATTAATCACTCATAAGATTCAATACTATCCACATTTATGGCCCAGGTCCTTCACACTTAAGACTAATGGTCCAGATTGATTAAAGATCAGGCCGCCGCCACTTTGAGAATGGGCAATCATCCAAACCCTAATAATGCCCCCACTCCTATAAATAAGCAAGGTGCCATTCCCTTGCGAAAAAAAGGAGATACAGAGAGGCTCCCCCGATAATCAGAGAGAAAATACTGAGAGATCAATCCAGAGAGAGAGAAGTCAGAAGGACAATACGAGGAGAGCAAGAAGAGCATTTTTTCATCAACGCCAACCATCTCGTCACAGGAGTCAAGGCTGCATACCGATCGTCCAAGGAGTAAGGCAGGGCTGCCGTCGCCTTCCCGAGCCTCTATCGTCACCCCCCAGAATCTAAAATAATCAATTGTACTTAGACTGCTGTACCTAGGTTTTCGTCCCTAGGCTTTCTTTGTACAAGCGAGTTTATAACGTGAAGTAAAAGTCCAGTCCTCCCATAAAACTGTTCTGCTCTTTTATATTTCATGGCAAACAGTCTTATATAATCATTAATTACTGCTTCTTGCTTTGATTTATTGAGACATATATATATATGCTCCGTGAGACCATATGAGACTTGATTGTAGCATGCACCCCTTTGTCTGTTGACAGCCTTAATCACCATATGACGTCTTCGTATCTCATACGGGGTAGCTGGCCATATAGGTCTCAGTATTTCGGTACTGGGGCATGACACAATTTTTTTGACTTCTAAAACAGAAAACTAGAAACCCAATTATACCACTCATTAAAATCAGTGAATTGAAGCATGTAAACTAAATTTGTTACATGGAAACAACAAACATCAAGTTCAAAGACCAGAGCTTTGTCAAACAAAAGTAGGTCTAGAAACCTTTAGTACTTGTAAAATTAATGATTAAAATATAAAGTTGAAAAAATAAGAAATTTTGAATTATATTCGTTAAAAAGGAGAGTTAAAAAAAGTTTTCCAACAAAAGGAGATTTAAAAACCTTCTTCCTATGTCAACATACAAGAATCAACTAAAAATTAAATTCTTTCGCAGTGATCCATCACCCAAAATTGATGATGAACATCCGGTTTGATTGCATATACATATATATATATATAACCAAAATTTAAATAATAACCTACCAAAATATCAAAATTAATCAAGAAGAGCAAACTTTAATGATAAATCCAAGAATTACCATGATAACAAAGTATAAAATTGAGATCTTTAATAGAAGATGAAATTAAGAAATCTTCGACTAGATAGGGACATACTAGGAATGAATAGCCGCAAACTTACACAAGAATTTGGGTATGAGTGTTAGCCCAATGATTATATCATATTTTTGAATATGGCTAATCAATTAAGTTTAACATAATAAGGTCACTAATATTCAATATTCACTATCATATTGCTACTTAAACTTAGCATTGTCCTACTATTCACTAAATATTATCTTATTTGTTAATGTATACTGCTTTGTTCGTCTAACAGGTATTTGCAGACAAACAGTAAGCATGATCAAACCAGGACATATGCAATGAAGAATTACTGATGGGCCAAAGACGACCTTATACAAGAAGATTTCTCTGAACCGTCCAATGACCTATTCAGGTTTCCAGATATGTTTACCTATGGATATCTTCCGTCAAGAAAAAATGGCATCTTCAAGTCTGCTCAAAGACATCATCAAAAGGCTATTGGTTTTTCCAATTTATTCTATATTTTATATTTTTTGAGTCCAGATTATATTGTGAGTCGGGATCACTGGCATTTAGAATTTTATCCTGAACCAAAACAAACCTATCTTTTATCCCAAACAAAACCAACATCCAAAAACATAACACAAACCAAGAAAATCTAGAAAACCACTTAGTCGAACTTGGGCCGAGTTCCCCCCGAACTCGGACCGAACTTGGTCCCCTTGGATCACTCCTGGTCAAAAGCTTATTCCTAGTCTTTTGGATCTCAAAAATTATAAACGTTGCCCTAGCCGAGTTCTGCCCAAACTCTGGTTCAAAAACTCCTATAAATAGAAAATAATTTGTCATTTCTAATAACTAAATCCTTCTTCGTCTTCACTATCTATTCTAAAGCCCTTATATTTAGTAAGAGATTTAAATCTTCCTATTTTCAAGACAACTCCTATTCTTCTAAGTGTCGATGGTTTCCGATTAGAAGTATTCGAGTTTTACAAGCTTGGATTATAAAAGCTTTCCTCATAATGGTGTTGAGGTTTGATCGTGGACTTCAGATTAAAACACGACAGTATTGAAGTTGGCGTGTTCTTCGGAGTAAAGCACCCGGTGTAATCTCTATTTTAAATAGTGGATTTAACATCGAGTAAAGTTCTCAAGACTGGACTAGTCCTCTCAGAGGGAAACTAGTATAAAATTTCGGTGTCTGCGTATTGCTTTTTTGTCTCTATTTACTTACTACTTTACTTCACTGCACCTAATTAATTGTTTTATATCTGCCTTTACTTGTTTAATATTTATCGGAGATATTTTTCCGCTGCACTCTATTTATTTCCCTCTAGAGGTGCCATCGACCCTACAATAAGGAGGCCCATAAAGGGAACAAAATCAAAACATATGGGAGCAAAATTTTCTCTCCTGTACAACCTTTTCTTGTTCTTCTTCTTTCTTATGGGAGCATAAATTTTAGTTGGCTTCTACTTTTTTATAAATTCACTTTGTTTGCTACTTTTAAGCCATATAAGTGGAGAAATATTTTGGACATTTTGTATTTGTTTGTCGACACCATCAACTTAAAAAGTTATATGATATCAAGTTTAGAATATCAAGTTAAGAATTGAAATAGTTAAGGACATTTATATATTAAGACATTATTAAAATTAATTAATTAAATTAAAATAAATTTGAAAGGATTTCGAGTCGGGTTTGGATCTGAACAACCTCCTACTACTTAGGCAAATAACTATTGCAATTCCTACTAATTCAGATCCCCAAATAATTACTCTCTCTCTCTCTCTCTCTCTCTGATATACCAACATGAAATCCATAAGAAGAAGAAAAAGAAGAATGCCAGTTTCTCTCTCTCTTTCTTTTACTATGTACTATCATCATTAAAACTACTCCTACAATCAAAACGATGCATATTGTCGTCGTCGTCATCCTTATAAAAACCCTAGCTATTATCTTCAAACCCTAGCTATTATCATCGTCATCTGAACTATCCATTTCTTCTAGCTCCAATATCATGTTACAACAGTGCAATGCTAGTAAAGTAGCAGCTCAGAGCTCATGAGTGGTAGAGAATACCTGTATCAACTTAGGATACGAGTATGAGCATAAAAATAGCCATTCTTACTATTGGCCAGTTCAGCATGCAAGTGGACCTCCATGTGTCATTCAGGTCAGCAAAATATTCTCCATTCATGCCCAGTCAGCTGTAGATAGGTACAATAAAGCGCTAGCTTGTATGCGCAAAGGCTGAACAAAAACCAGAAAAAGTGCTGCCACGTGTCAGTTTCTGATTGGCTGAAACAAATCCAACTCCTCCTGCTAACGTAGGCAAAATAAATCGGCCATTCAAGTCCAAACATGTGTCACCACAATTTTATCAGTTATTTAAACTGCGGAGGAGTATCAGACTGATACTAAGCTCTGGAACATGTGAATCTATAAACAGGGAAGATGTACACAGGAAACAGGTATGAAATGAATTATAATTTCTTCTTAGCATTCAATTTGGTTTCCTCTTCATTTGTTACTTTCCCGCTCTAATAGATTTGCATATTAAACCTAGTTATTCTCCAATTTCTGTCAATTATCTTTCCCAAATACCTAGGGTTTTATAAACCTTGGCTGATTAATAATGACTTCAGTTATATCTTCTTCCAATTCCATGGTCACGGGAAAAGGATCTCATTGTTGGTGCTTTGCCTTGAGTACTAGAAAGATAGTCCCACATTGCTCACACCAAATGGTGAATATCTCTATATAAAGCTTTGCTTGTGTTGCGATGAGCATATGGTGTGTGGTGAGACACATGGGTGCCATGTGGGAGTATTTTTCTAGTAGAAGAAGGCTAACTCCATAAAGAAAGCATTTATGCTTCTTGTCATGCTCATAGAGCTAAGCCTCGAAGGGGCTTAGAGACTCTGACTCGGGCGTAAAGTAGCGCTTCGTTGGCACACTTTGTACTAATCACGTCGACATCGGTACATGGCTCTTTGTGTGCTATTATTGTACGGGTGCAGGTGCACGTCGACATCGACAATTTTTGTGCTATTGTTATGCTCGTGTACTCGTCTTATGCGAGAGTCGCATGGGCTAGGCATGGGTGTAGGTACGGCATGTGCGCCTGTGCGTCCACGCGTCTGTGCGCCTGAGCATTAGCGCACCTGTGCGTCCACATGTCCACGCGCCTATGCATCCACATGCCCTCGTGCCCGTGCTTCCACGTGGCCTTGCGCCTGTACGTCTATGCTCCCGCGCACCTGAGCATTCGCATGCCTTTGCGTCCACAAGTTGTTTGCCATTAGCAAAAGTTGAAGAACATTTTGTATTTCAAACATATAAATAGTACAAAAGACTCATAAACAAGAGATTTAGGTACAAGAATTTCTAGAGAAGTGTGACGGTGGAGATCGAGCACTGCAGCGATGCTTTTACTCCGTTGATGATCTGACGATGAACTGAACTTGGTAAGACTTTCTGATACCTTTGAGTGGTACTTGGGGTTGCCAATCAAGAAGATGCCGAAGTTTTTTGAATGAAGGAAGAATCCTTTTATTTATAGGATATACATATATGATATTCGAAGGGATATTTGGCGTACAAGAGTGCTGTGCGCATGAGATCTCAGAAGGATCTGTTGTAACCGTACTGTATGGGCTGCTGCTGAGGTGACATGTGGCAGTCATTTGGATCCTTCATTATCGAGATTATAGACAGTTAGCATCCTTCATCAACATGACCGAGTAATTGACATGTGGCATGCGACTATTGCTCGATGATCTTGCTCGGATAAAACCAAATAGATTTTGCTCCTATTGAAAGAACAAAAGTTTAAACAAACTGCATCTTAACTTTATCTCAGGAGCAACGGTTTGAAAAAACCAAATTTGATTTTATCTTAAGAGATACGGTCGTTTAAACAACTAAAATCGATTTTAACCCAAGGAGATATGACTGTTCGAACCAACTAGATATGATTATATCTGAAGAGATATGGCTGCCATGCTGGCCACATGGCATGATGCCACATTGTGGTGGAGCTGCGCACTATATGAGCTACGCTTCTCGGGAGCGACGAAGTCATTGTGTTTCTGAGCTACGAGAAGACTGTGCTTCTGAGGCAACGAGGTCATAGCACTTTTGGGCGACGAGGAGTGTGCTTTTGAGGCTACAAAGTTACTGCACTTTTAGGCGACGAGGAGACTATGCTTTTGGGGAGCGGCGAAGTCACTGCACTTCTGAGAGACGAGAAGACTATGTTTCTGAGGCAATAAGGTCACCGCGCTTTAGGTGACAGGGAGACTGTGCTTATGGGGAGCGACGAAGTCACTGCACTTTTGGGCAACGAGGAGACAGTCTGCGCTTCTGGGAAGCTCTAAGAGATCAATGAAGGAGCCATTAAGGGGTTGTGCTTCTGGGAAGCTCTGAGAGATCAATAAAGGAGCCGTTAAGGGGTTACACTTCTGGTATACTCTGAGAGATAATAAAGGAGCCGTTATGTCACGCCCCAGTACCGAAATACGGAGACGGACTAGGCCAGCTACTCCATACGAGGTATATAAACGTCATACGGCGATCGTGGCTGTTAAGAGACAAGGGGGTGCATGCTACAATCAAGTCTCCTATGGTCTCATAGAGCATCTAGGTCTCAATCAATCAAACAAGAAGCAGTAAATAATGATCATACAAGATAAAGCAGTAAGGCGTCCCCGACGCATCATCAAAATGATCATGAGGATCTAGCTTTATAAGTTAGCTAGCCCAGAGAGTCATAGGTACATAATTGTATTCAGCTGCAGTCTGATTTAATTACAAATTATGCAAGACAAAATATCCAGAATAGCCGGCTAACAGGTGCCGGTGGCTAAACGCCAGAACATAAGTAAAGATACTAGAGTGGTGGAGAAGAAACCCACTCGAGTCCCCCGCCAGCCATGCTCCTAGTATACACCATTGACGTCGGGGAGGAAGTTTGGATCCTCAGGCACTGCTACGAGATCTGGCCAAACAAAACCAGCGGGGTCAGCCCCGAATAGCAAGTACCACAAGGAAGCACAAAAGAGTGAGATAAAACCCAAGCAAATAATAATAATACTAGTAATAATAAAAGCTTCCGGTCGTAACCTCGGTCCACAGCCTGTCCTAGTACGATAGCCCAACCCGACAACCAAACAAGGACATGGGTTGGACCACGCACCATGACAGTCCATGTCCCTCGGCTACTAACGGAAGTTACAAGGCACAGTCAAGTCATTCTTTTTTTCAAGCGGCCATTCATTCATGCGGCTTTCTATATTTGGCGGAGTTATCCCAGCGATAATGATTAAAAGGAATCCTCAGATCGTGTCAATCCAGCAGGGCTAGCCAAACCATAAGACATATAGCATATTGATTATGCACCGGTCCCCCGGAGGGCTACCGCGCTAAAACATATAACACATAGCTCGTAGGAGTCGGATATAGCCATCCGCTATAGGCAAGTGAAACCATATCCGTGGTGGCCAACCGGACACGTCAGGACTGGTCCTGGGGTGGCTAGTATGGCACGATCTCGGAATTCTTCCCACCCAATGCATCTACCATGTTAGTTGTCTAGTTAATCCCTAGGTTATTCTCGGTGTTCACATGTCGTGGTCACATGCTCACTCTCCTATATGTCGTACATTGTACGAGTACCCCAAGAAGTGATCCTTACGGGCTCATAGAGTCATACGTATGTACCCCCTTCTTGGTGTAATGTGACACACAACACATACCACGTCATTGCTACTGACCAATTGCTATGTAAATGCTGGACTCTTGGAGGTACTGACAGGTATCTCATAGGAACACTGAGCACATAGGATAGCACATCGATGCTCACATAGATTGTACCTTAGTACACACATAGGGTTATCCAGCATACGCATAGGAGTTAGATCAGGAATGAGGACCAAAACACAAGAGGAAAATAGAACAAGAAGGTACTATGCACTTAGGGTGTGAAGAGCTCGCTAGTCATGAAGATTCTTGAAGCTAAGACAAAGATCTACAACTTTCATGTTGGGAGTTAGGAGAAATTCTGGCCACAATTCAGCCAAATAGGACTTAAAATTGCCAAAACAGCCAAAATAGGCACTATTCAGCACTATGCGGCACTATGCAGCATCCTCATGCGGCTCGGCACTATGCAGCACTATGCAGCATCCTCATACGGCTCGGCACTATGCGGCACTATGCAGCATTCTTATGCGGCTCGGCACTATACAGCACTATGCAGCATCCTTATGCGGCTCGGCACTATGCAGCACTATACAGCATCCTTATGCGGCTCGGCACTATGCGGCACTATGCAGAATCCTTATGCGGCTCGGTACTATGCAGCACTATGCAGCATCCTTATGCGGCTCGATACTATGCGACACTAAGTAGAATCCTTATGCGGCTCGGCACTATGCAGCATCCTCATGCGGCTCGGCACTATGCGGCACTATTCATCATCCCTGCCAAAACCAGGACTGATGACATAGAAAATATCCAAATACTGTTTTGGCCATAACTTCCTCAAAATAAGTCGAAATCCAACTTTTCAAAGGTCAAAATTGTGTAGAATCAAATTTCCTACAACCTGTGACCATTAGTTTTCGAAAATAACCAAATTTGATAGATCAAAACCATGTAAATACATAAAACCCTAGTTTTGGAAACTTAGATCTACACCAAACTAGCCATTAAAATCAAAAACTCCAAGAACTAAACTTGTAGAGAATGAAGAAAAGAACAATATAAACAAATAATATCAAAGGAAAAATCTAGAATGAAAAATACATAAATCTCCACTTTTGAGCAAGTTGTACTTGCCTAAGGATGGTGGTTGAGAAAAATAAATGGAGGAGTGAATGAGGAGAGAGAGTGAGGAAGAGAATATAAATAGGGGTTAGGTTGGATTAAGAAAACCCTAACCTCTAAACATGCTCTAACCATTCCACTAATGTCATGCTTAAAAACTACATGCAACCATTAAATAATAATAAATAGAATTATGCAGATGCTAAATACGGGATACCATGTACAGAATTCATGAAAGAATACGTCTATTGGGATTGGGGAGTGACATCTCTATCCTCCTTAGAAAAATTCCGTCCTCGGAATTTCTGCCAAGACAAGATAGAGAAATTCGGGCAAGCAAGGTGCAATTACAATCTACACAAGTAACCTATCATTAGCAGTCATTGATCATATATTTCAAAATGGTGCAAAACATGCATGTAATCGGATTACCAAGGCATGAGGAGAAACATACCTTCTGAGTCGAACAAGTGCGGATACCGAGATCTAATCTCGTCCTCGCGCTCCCAGGTTGACTCTCCCGGAGAGTGATGGCCCCAAGCGACACGGACAAGGTTAATAGTCCGGTTCTTAAGCACCTTCTCTCGCCGGTCCAAAATAGACACGGGTTGTTCCTCGTAAGTTAGGTCGGTACCAACGACTAACTCCGAATGATCGAGGACATGACTCAGATCCGGGACATACCCACGCAACTGAGATACATGAAACACATCATGTATGCCAGATAGCGAGGGAGGAAGGGCAAGCCGATAAGCAACATCGCCTACCCGAGCGAGAATCTCAAAAGGACCAACGAATCTTGGGCTAAGCTTTCCTCGGGTTCCAAATCTAATGACACCCTGAGTAGGCGAAATCCGCAGAAATACTTGGTCACCAACGCCAAACTCTAGAGGCCTACGATGCTGATCTTCCCAGTGTCGGTGTCTGTCCTGCGCGACTCGAAGACGCTCTCTGATCAACTTGACTGTCTCCACTGTCTGCGTGATCATCTCTGGTCCCAACAATTTTTGTTCTCCCACATCGTCCCATGCCAGAGGAGACCTGCACTTTCTTCCGTATAATGCTTCAAACGGTGCCATCTGTATACTTGCCTGATAACTATTATTGTAAGAGAACTCTACTAAATGAAGATGATCTTCCCAAGTTCCGCCGAAGTCCAAAGTACAAGCCCGTAACATATCTTCCAAGGTCTGAATGGTTTTCTCTGATTGTCCATCCGTCTGCGGATGATAGGCTGTACTGAACCTCAACTTAGTACCCAAACTTTGATGCAAACTTTGCCAAAAATGAGAGGTGAACCGTGTGTCTCGATCTGATACTATGCTGACTGGAACACCATACTGCCTTACAATCTGCTTCATATACATTTCTGCTAGCTGCTCAGTAGACTGTCCTACTCTGAAAGGAAGAAAATGAGCAACCTTCGTGAGCCGATCCACGATTACCCAAACTGCGTTTCTACCGGTCAGAGATCTAGGTAAACCGGTCACAAAGTCCATCGTGATGTGCTCCCACTTCCACTCCGAAATAGGAAGCGGCTGTAACAATCCTGCTGGTCTCTGCTGCTCTGTCTTCACTTGCTGACATACCAAACATTTGGATACAAACCTCGCGATCTCCCTCTTCATACCATTCTACCAAAAGTGTTGCTTTATATCTTGGTACATCTTTGTGCCTCCGGGATGAATGGAATAAGGAGAACTATGAGCCTCTGATATAACTTCTTGTCGAAGGTCTCCACCTGGTACACAAAGACGGTTTCCGAACCTAAGTGTACCATCCTCATGGATTACTAACTCCTTCCTGAGACCTGACTCACACTCTGATCGAAGCTTCTGGATCCGCGGATCCTCTACCTGGGCTGCTCTGATCCTCTCTACTAAAGTAGACTGAATCTGTAAACTGGCCATAACTCCTGTATCTTGTGGCAAGATTACTTCAATTCCCATTTCCTGAAGGTCTTCCAAAATAAGCCTTTGCGAGGTTAAAACGAATGCACCACCTCTCCTCCTCAAGGCATCTGCCACCACATTCGCCTTGCCTGGATGATACTGAAAATTTACATCATGGTCCTTCAGTAACTCCAACCATCTTCTCTGTCTCATGTTCAGGTCCCTCTGGGTAAATACATACTTTAAGCTCTTATGATCAGTGTAAATCTCCACTCGATCCCCATATAAATAGTGCCTCCATAACTTAAGCGAGAACACTACTGCTGCTAATTCCAGGTCGTGGGTCGAATAGTTCTTTTCATGGTCCCGAAGCTGTCGAGATGCATATGCTATCACCTTACCATGCTGCATCAATACACACCCAGTCCCTTCCAGGATGCGTCATAATATACTGTAAACCCTCCCGATCCTACTGGAAGTGTTAAGATCGGGGCTGAGATTAATCTCTTCTTCAACTCTTCAAATGATGTCTGACATTCCGCTGACCAAACAAACTCTACATCTTTATACGTCAAACGCGTCAAGGGTGCCGAAATCCTGGCAAAATCTTCCACGAACCTCCGATAATAACCTGCCAATCCCAAGAAACTATGCACTTCTGCTACCGTCTTTGGAACTGGCCAATTCTCTACTGCCTCAACCTTCTTCGGATCTACTGACACTCCTGCTCCAGAAATAATATGTCCCAGGAACGAAATACGATCCAACCAAAACTCACTTTTACTAAGCTTCGCATAAAGTTGGTGCTCCCTCCAGGTCTGCAAAACTGTCCGAAGATGTTTCTCATGTTCTTCTTCACTACTGGAATAAACGAGGATGTCATCTATAAACACTACTACAAACTTATCCAAATAGGGTAGAAAGATGCGGTTCATCAAGTCCATGAACACGGCTGGGGCATTAGTCAGTCCAAATGGCATCACCAGAAACTCATAATGCCCATACCGCGATCTAAATGCTGTCTTTGGTATGTCCTGCTCCCGGACCCTCACTTGATAATATCCAGATCGAAGATCAATCTTAGAGAAGACGCAGGCCTTACTCAATTGATCAAATAAGTCATCAATCCTTGGTAATGGATACTTGTTCTTCACTGTTACTGCATTCAACTGCCGGTAATCAATGCATATTCGCGTCGATCCATCCTTCTTGGGTACTAAAATCACCGGTGCTGCCCAGGGTGATTCACTGTCTCGGATAAACTGCTTCGTTTTCCGTTCTTCTTCATGCTGGTGCAACTTGTCCAACTCTGACTGCGACATCCTGTAAACTCTGCCGACTTTAGGCTCCGTCCCAGGATTCAACTTAATGCAAAACTCCACATCCCTCACCGGTGGTAAACCTGGAAGCTCATCTGGAAATACATCAAGAAACTCTCTGACCACCCTTGGAATCTGTTCCTGCTCTGCCAATGATTCTGCAACGATGCCCTTGGGTCGATCCTCCAATGATCGAACAAAGACGAACTCCTCAACGCCAGGTACATTAAATACTACCCTACCTCTCCGACAATCTATAGTCGCATGACTGTCTCTCAACCAGTCCATGCCTAGGACAACGTCAAAGTTGCCCATAGGGAACTCAATCAAAGATGCGGGCAATAATCGTCCACTCACTACGACCGGACACGCTAGGCATACTCTACTAACTCCTACGAGCCCATTACCAGTGAGTATATTCATCCTCTCTGGCAATGGCTCGAACTCCAATCCAATACGTGCCGCAAATTGTGCAGATATAAAAGAGTGGGTAGCCCCCGAATCAAATAATGCTACTGCAGGAAAAGAGGTAACAGAAATATTACCTGCAACCACGTCGTCTGAAGCTAGTGCATCCTCCAGTGATAAGGTGAAGGCCTGGCCCTGGCCTTGCTGAGCTCCCTGGTGCTGCCTTCCTCGACCATGCTGTTGCTGCGGCCTCTGCAGGCCTTCCTGGTTCTGCGCCTGGCGAAACATCTGAGCCTGTGTCGGTAGACGCTGGGCTAGCGGCCTTACGGCCAATGCTGGTCCTCGGTTCGGTGCTGTCCCCGGAGCTGGCAAAGCCGAAAACTGCTGAACTGGCCCTCCTGGCCTCTGCATCATAAGACAATTGGCAATCCTGTGGTCTGGACTGCCACACCTCATGCACAATCTGTTAGCTGAACGACACACATCCCTAGTGTGCCCTCCCTTACCGTAGCAAGTACATCCAATGGGCGCCCCCTGGCGCTGCTACTGGTTCCTCTGCGGCTGATGCCGAGCTGGTGCTGTTATTTCTGATACTGCCGTCCTCCGCGACGCTCCTGACTCATGAATACGGATGTCGGGTGCTGGCGCCGATGTTCGCTGCACTGCTCCTCTGTCCCTACTCTGGAGATGTGACCTCTTCTGGCCCCCATGTCGTATCACCAACCTTTGTTGGGTGAGTTCATGCCTCCGAGCAGCCGTTAAAACGGCATCAAAAGTCTGATAGTCGTGCCCTTCTACTAGCTGTAGAATCTCCAAATGAAGTCCCTGCTGAAATCTTATAGCCTTCTCTGGCTCTGTAGCCACCATCGTTGGTGCAAATCGACTCAGTCTGCAGAACTCCGCTGCATATCCATCCACCGTCTTACCAGCCTGCTTGAGACTGATAAACCTCTGTTGTATCTCATACCGTGCTACCACGCCAAAGTACTTGGCCTTGAATCTGGTACTGAAGTTATCCCAAGGAACAGGACGCCTCATTCCAACCTCTTCCGATGCCCACCAATCGCGGGCGAGATCCTGAAGTAACAGTCTGACTTGGTCAACCTTCTCTTCTGCGGGAACCTTAGCTGCAGTCAATATGGCCTCAGTATCCTGAAGCCATGCATCCGCCGTGACGGCATCCTCCGTGCCGTCAAAATATCTCGAATTCAGTCGACAAAACCTCCCTGACGCTCCCGAATCATTTCTGACACTTCTCTCAAGGGCTAATTGTAACCCCTAATTCAATAGCACATTCTGTTCCTGCTGCTGGGTCTGCTGTTGCTGATGGGCTGCCACCTGACGCTGCTGAGTGGCCAGGAATCCCCGGATGACCTCCAGGAGTGCTGCAGCATCAGGTACTGTCGTCGCTGCCGGTACCGCCGGGGTTACAGGAGTTTCTAGAACCTGCGGCTCCACTGGCTCTGATATCACTTCCACTCGGATCTGGTCAGGAGAAGGCATTCCTTCCGGCTGCTGCCCCGTCGAGCCATGCTCTACTGGATATTCCTCCATGTTGGCCTCACCAGCTACTGAGAATGAAGCACCCCTATAGGGAAAGATACATGATATTAAATGACAGGACGATGAAGATTCGAGGATGCAATTCAAGTTATCAATCAAGATGAGGAAAGAGAAAGCGAGGCAAGAGATTCAAAGGGAACAAGTTTTGATTGAGACTCCTATAATAATAATACCCCACAAGTCTGAAAATCAGACCTGCATGGGCCACCAATAAAACCTTGTCACACCCCAGTACCAAAATACGGAGACGGACTTGGCCAGCTACTCCATACGAGATATATAAACGTCATACGGCGATCGTGGCTGTCAAGAGACAAGGGGGTGCATGCTACAATCAAGTCTCCTATGGTCTCACAGAGCATCTAGGTCTCAATCAATCAAACAAGAAGCAGTAAATAATGATCATATAAGATAAAGCAGTAAGGCGTCCCCGACGCATCATCAAAATGATCATGGGGATCTAGCTTTATAAGTTAGCTAGCCCAGAGAGTCATAGGTACATAATTGTATTCAGCTGCAGTCTGATTTAATTACAAATTATGCAAGACAAAATATCCAGAATAGCCGGCTAACAGGTGCCGGTGGCTAAACGCCAGAACATAAGTAAAGATACTGGAGTGGTGGAGAAGAAACCCACTCGAGTCCCCCGCCAGCCATGCTCCTAGTATGCACCATTGACGTCGGAAAGGAAGTTTGGATCCTCAGGCGCTGCTACGAGATCTGGCCAAACAAAACCAGCGGGGTCAGCCCCGAATAGCAAGTACCACAAGGAAGCACAAAAGAGTGAGATAAAACCCAAGCAAATAATAATAATAATAATAGTAATAATAAAAGCTTCCGGTCGTAACCTCGGTCCACAGCCTGTCCTAGCACGATAGCCCAACCCAACAACCAAATAAGGACATGGGTTGGACCACGCACCATGACAGTCCATGTCCCTCGGCTACTAACGGAAGTTACAAGGCACAGTCAAGTCATTCTTTTTTTCAAGCGGCCATTCATTCATGCGGCTTTTTATATTTGGCGGAGTTATCCCAGCGATAATGATTAAAAGGAATCCTCAGATCGTGTCAACCCAGCAGGGCTAGCCAAACCATAAGACATATAGCACATTGATTATGCACCGGTCCCCCGGAGGGCTACCGCGCTAAAACATATAACACATAGCTCGTAGGAGTCGGATATAGCCATCCGCTATAGGCGAGTGAAACCATATCCGTGGTGGCCAACCCGACACGTCAGGACTGGTCCTGGGGTGGCTAGTATGGCACGATCTCGAGATTCTTCCGACCCAATGCATCTACCAAGTTAGTTGCCTAGTTAATCCCTAGGTTATTCTCGGAGTTCACATGTCGTGGTCACATGCTCACTCCCCTATATGTCGTACATTGTACGAGTACCCCAAGAAGTGATCCTTACGGGCTCATAGAGTCATACGTATGTACCCCCTTCTTGGTGTAATGCGACACACAACACATACCACGTCATTGCTACTGACCAATTGTTAGGTAAATGCTGGACTCTTGGAGGTACTGACAGGTATCTCATAGGAACACTTAGCACATAGGATAGCACATCGATGCTCACATAGATTGTACCTTAGTACACACATAGGGTTATCCAGCAGACGCATAGGAGTTAGATCAGGAATAAGGACCAAAACACAAGAGAAAAATAGAATAAAAAGGTACTATGCACTTAGGGTGTGAAGAGCTCGCTAGTCATAAAGATTCTTGAAACCAAGACAAAGATCTACAACTTTCATGTTGGGAGTTAGGAGAAATTCTGGCCACAATTCAGCCAAATAGGACTTAAAATAGCCAAAAACAGCCAAAATAGGCACTATTCAGCACTATGCGGCACTATGCAGCATCCTCATGCGGCTCGGCACTATGCAGCACTACGCAGCATCCTTATGCGGCTCGGCACTATGCGGCACTATGTAGCATCCTTATGCGGCTCGGCACTATGCAGCATTATGCAGCATCCTTATGCGGCTCGACACTATACAGCACTATGCAGCATCCTTATGCGGCTCGGCATTATGCAGCACTATACAGAATTCTTATGCGGCTCGGCACTATACAGTACTATGCAGCATCCTTATGCGGCTCGGTACTATGCAGCACTATGCAGAATCCTTATGCGGTTCGACACTATGCAGTACTATGCAGCATCCTCATGTGGCTCGGCACTATGCGGCACTATTCATCGTCCCTGCCAAAACCAGGACTGATGATATAAAAAATATCCAAATACTGTTTTGGCCATAACTTCCTCAAAATAAGTCGAAATCCAACTTTTCAAAGGTCAAAATTGTGTAGAATCAAATTTTCTACAACCTATGACCATTAGTTTTCGAAAATAACCAAGTTTGATAGATCAAAACCATGTAAATACATAAAACCCTAGTTTTGGAAACTTAGATCTACACCAAACTAGCCATTAAAATCAAAAACTCCAAGAACTAAACTTGTAGAGAATGAAGAAAAGAACAATATAAACAAATAATATCAAAGAAAAAATCTAGAATGAAAAATGCATAAATCTCCACTTTTGAGCAAGTTGTACTTGCCTAAGGATGGTGGTTGAAAAAAATAAATGGAGGAGTGAATGAGGAGAGAGAGTGAGGAAGAGAATATAAATAGGGGTTAGGTTGGATTAAGAAAACCCTAACCTCTAAACATGCTCTAACCATTCCACTAATGACATACTTAAAAACTACATGCAACCATTAAATAATAATAAATAGAATTATGCAGATGCTAAATACGGGATACCATGTACAAAATTCATGAAAGAATACGTCTATTGGGATCGGGGAGTGACACGCTAAGGGGCTACGCTTCTGGGACACTCTAGGAGATCAATGAAGGAGCCATGAAGGGGATGTGCTTCTGTGAAGATCTGAGAGGTCAAAAAAGGAGCCGTTAAGGGGCTGCGCTTCTGTGAAGCTCTGAGAGGTCAATGAAGGATTCATTAATCTGCGCTTCTGTGAAGCTCTGAAAGGCCAATGAAGGAGTTGGTGAAGGGGATGTGCTTCTGGGCTTCTGGGTAACTCTGAGAAACTAATGAAGGGGCCATGAAGGGGCTGCTCTTCTGGGTAACCATGAGGGAACTGTGCTTTTACGAAGCGCCAAAGTCACTGTACTCCTAAAAAAATTAATGACTATCTTTGAGCGACTGAGTCAACATCTTTTTAATTGCTACCGCTTTTGGTGGCTCGAGAAGCGGTAGCCCAAGATTTAGTCAAATGAATCTATTAGATGTGATTTATTATGCTGAGTCATAGGTTCATCCCATTATTTTGGAGTCCTTTGACCGACTGCCATGTGGCATGTGGGTTGGACCACACAGCCTATATAAAGAGGAGCTTTTGGGTGAGACCTTGCTCATAGTTCCAGTCATTCCCCTATCATGCTTGACCCCGACCTAGCTTCGAACATCCATAGGCCTTGCATAAGTCAACTATTGGTTGTAGATCTCTTCGTTCAAAGAAGCTGTGTTCTTATGGAAGAACAACTTCAGAGTTTCGAGATACACTTGAGCGTTTGGCACAAGAGGTTCAAACCTGAACATCATCTTTGAGGTCTTCGAGGTCGAAGATACCGGGTTTGGATTGATTGTCAATCTGAAGTGTCATAGGTTGTGCTCTGCCCTATTCAATAATTCCTTTATTAGCCATATTAGAGTGAGGAAGCTGCGCACCTTATTAGGCTAGAAGGGCCACAGGTTCTGCTCTGAGCTTCGAGCATGTGCTGTCCTTGTTCTAACTTAAAGCTGACTAGGAAGTGGTTTGCTCTGACGAGGAAGTGATTCTCTCTAACACTGCTGCATTTTTGGGGACATCACGTTTCTGAAGACTGCGTATTTATAGGTTGTGCTTTAGGTTTTAGTCTTTATATATAACCATAAAGAGTCTGTAATAGATCTTTTATAAATATGATTTTAATAAAGAATTTTCCTTTATGCACTATCTTTTTGTAGTAGGAGTTTTAAAGTACGTATCAATATAGGTGTCTCCAGCGCATATGATGTCTTCTGCACTTTTGTAGCTGCTGCACTTTTCATGCTTCTACAAGACTCCCTTCAAAGTTTTCAAACTTGAGTAAGTTTGGAACACTTTGAACAGAAGCATGAAATGACACGTGTCACCGGGAGTGCACAGTAGGTCGCTGATAGGCTGGCGTCATGCTTAGCCGACAATATTAATGTCTTTCACTAGTAAAATAACCCCTTTTAGCGACGTCAGAATACGTCGCTAAAAAAAGGAAAATCCGTCGCTAATTTCTATTGGCGACGTATTTAGCGACGGAAATTGGATGTCACGTATAGGCTTGTCGCAGATTACAATTTTATCGCAGTTCGTCGCTATTTGTGACGTCACGTTTGGTGTCGCTAGACGTCGCAACATTAGCGACAGATAGCGACGTAAGAATACGTCGCCACTATGGCGACGTAGGGCGACCACTTAGCGACACCGTCAACTTTATATATGATGACATGGCATGGCAGCCACATCAGCATTTTAGCGACGCCTAGCGACAACTTTAGCGATGTCAGCTCTCAGGTTGGCGACGTATAGCGACGTGTACTTTTCGTCGCAGAACGTTGCAGATTTTATAAAAATAAATTAAAAAAATACAATTGGTATTTTTGTTATGCTGTGTGTCTGTGTTTACAGTGTGTGTGAAGTGCAGTATTCGAACCATCGACAGTTTCGCTTACTGTTCTATGTTTTATCTTGGATAGAAAGAGCAACAGTTCAGGGTACACTTCTCAGAGCTTCCTCTTCACGTCCTTCACCTTCTCGGGATCCTTTACGACGTCCCGAGAAAATGAAGGACGTGAAAATGAAGCTCTCAGAAGTACATCCTAAACTGTTGTTCTTTCTATCCAAGATAAAATATACAGCAGTAATCGAAACTGTCGATGGTTCCGAACACTGCATTTCACATTCACTGTAAACGCAGACACACATCATCACAAAAATACACATTATATTTTTTAAAATTTGGGCAGCACCTCCTTTGTATATCAGATCATCGCTTATAACCCAGCATAGGTATATTTGTCATCCCCGTCACAAATATTATCACAATTAACAGTCTTCCATCATAACAGTCTATAACTAATAGATGAATAATAGTCTCCCATCATAACAGTCTACAACTAAATATCATACATGTACTCAATGAAAATACTAACAAATTAAATATCACAAACATACATGTCCAACAAACATACATGTCCAACAGAGTCAAATAATAATGAAAATCAGTGTACAGAACGGTCAATGGGCTCATAGGGCCAATAAATACAAAAATGATAAAAAATCTACTGGATCACTGAGGACCCCTGCCGCGCATCTGGGATAGCATGTACTTATACTGCTCCTGTGTGAGCTACACCGTAGGGGCAGTAGGAGGCAGTGCAATGTCTGGAGTCGGTGCCGTCGATGGACCGGGAGGACGTATCTTCTCCAGCTCTAGCAGTCGCTCACCATACGCAACAAGGGTACTCACCATCCTCTGAGTACTCTCCTGAAGCGAAGTCGATACCTGAGTGAGTGAGACAGACATGGTCTTCTGCGAATGGTCCAGCTCAACCTATCTACGCTCTATGCGCTGTGTAGACTCGGTGAGCGTGTGCAAGCTGGTAGCTGTAGCCTGCTGCAGACGTATCAGCTCCTGTATACTGCGCTCGACCGCATCAAATCGTCCGACGTTCATCGGAGGGTCGGATCGTCGCTCTGCGGTACGGTGATCAGAAATCTGCTGCTGCAACTCACGACGCAGCTCGTCGATCTGACGACGAATATCCTGAGCTCGTGACGACGCCTGCAAAGCCGGAGACTGCATACTGACAGAGGGGGCCCGGGATGACTCTGAAGCCAAATACTTGCCGTAGGATCCCGTACCGTAGTACGTACCCTTCTGAAGACCGCCAACGACGGTCATCCAAAGGTCGTCCGACGATGGAGCTGTAGGCGGCTGGGAGGAAGTACCAGCCCCTTCCTCTGCTGGCGCACTAGCAGCAGCAGCCGCCTCCTCCTGTAACCGAACAAACTCGGCCTAGAGCATGTTTGCTAACGTGTAAGTGTTTGCTAAAGTCTATATTGATATTTATTTTCCTGTTTTCTAAATTATAGTAAATTAATATAAAGAATAGAACGTACATATGCCTGCGTCGCCCTCTCGTCAATGAACTCCCCAGCCCTCCGATGGGTGACCAGGAAGACGGTCACCATGTTCGGGTCCTCACCCTTTTTTACCTGTTAAAATATATTATCTATTATTAGTATTAAACATTCTATCGAACTATATATAAATTAATGTCCATCATAGGAAATGTACCAGACGACGAAAATGCTCCGTCATCGGAATGGAGCCACCACACCACTTACCGGCGCTCGACCGCGCCACCTTGGCCTTGTCAGACCGCTCCTGGTACCTGGACTCGCTGAATCTAGCCTTCATCGCAGTCTACTGCTCTGGCGTAATCCAACCGTGGATCGGCTGTCCGGAGCGATCACGAGACTTCTGGTCGTGGATCGCATCACGGATGAGCTTGCCTGCAACGACAGAAAATTGGCCCTCGATCTTCGCCGCCCGGTATGGTAGATAGAAATAGGTCCTCTACAAGAAGTAAAATAGAAAAGTTGTATAATATACACAAATGATTATTAAAATTTAAAAATAAACAAATTTTTTACCTTGAAGTAGGCAAAACCAAAAGGCCTTCCTATCTGCAGGAGCATCCGAGTAGTTAATCCAAGGCCCACCATAGTTCTGTCTCAGAAATACCTCCAGCTGTCTCTGTACTGCAGAAGGTCGATATCTATACAATAATAATTTTCATGAATATATATGTACATAGTTAATCCATTTGAGAAATATATATTAATTAATTAACTTACTTCGTAGGCCCGTCCGTCTAAATCTTTATACGCGTCTCGCCCGGGGGAGCGCATGGAGGGTCGCTCTCACCTCCTGCCTGGGCAGGATCAGTCTGATCGTCGTCCTCCATATGCTCGGCGTCGGCTCCTCCCATGGAGTCGTCGGGAGAAGAAATGCTGGACGGGGGATCAGGAATGCTGGACGCGGGATCAGGAACGCTGGACGACGAGGGAGGAGTCGCCAACCTGCTGGAACTGTCTTGTCCCGGTAATGGACCGGGAACAGAACGGTACAATGGCGTACTCGGAGATGAGGATGAGGGTACGAAATCTCCATCCCCAGCCCGAGGCTGACGGGACTGCCTAATATAAAATCCTCCGTGTCGTCCAGATGGTCTAGTCATACCTGATAATAACATATGACAATAAAACAAAAAAAATATATTTATATGATAGACATCACAGATTTTTAAAAAATATCATAGTCACAGATAAAAGTGTCACTAAAGTGTCACAGATTTATATGATAGAAGTGTCACTAAAGTGTCAAATATGATGATAAAACAAACGTACAGATTTAATCCTCTTCTAAAAATTCATCTAGTTCGTTTAGCTCATCTTCTTCTTCTTTTTCTTTTTCTTCTTCTTTTTCTTCCTCCTCTACATCTTCACTTTCATCTGCATCTTCCTCTTCAGATAATTCTACTTCTTCTACACAATTAGATGTGTAATGAGGAACTTCCGTCGTGTCCACTTCTATAATATTTGTTACAAGAGGTAGTTCATCCTCTTGATAAGCTATATCATCAACCTCAAAGGTATTTCTAGCTTTGGTCTTGCATACTGCCCACCAGTCCGACCTTGTTGTTTCCCGTTTAGGATAACTTGTGAAGTACACGAGCTGAGCCTTACTTGATAGGACAAATGGTTCATAGGCTTGATATCGACGCCGATAGTTTATATCAACAAGACCGTGCTTGTCTACTTTCCAACCTTGACCTTCAATCGGATCGAACCAATCACACCTGAATAACACAATCTTAGCAGGCTCTATTCCATAACTATATGTCAGCTCCACGATCTCCCGTAGCACGCCATAGAAATCGTTGCCCGCATCAACATCTTTATAGTTCGAAGATCTGATACACAAACTGCTATTTTTGGTGGAGTCGAGATCCACAAAGTTGTCTCTGATCGGGCAAGTTGTTGACAACCTAAACCCATTAACACAGTAGCTTGGCCATATTTTTGCAGCATAAATTGGTCCCTTGGCTAGCGCTCTAATAGACTCGTTCTCAAGTCTTGCGTATGGACGATCGACCTAAATACCACGAAAGAAGTAATTAAGCTCATTCTCAATCAAGTACATATACAGAAAGGTAATTACAGAGTTCTCAAGTCTTACATATGCACTCAACCTTGATGAAAAATAACGCCTCATTTCTAGTTCTAGTTCTTCTTCTGTTATGTGTGGCCTACCTGACCTCACATCATCATTAAATATGCTAAAAATAATATCGTTCAATTAATGTAATAGTATAATAATCAACACTATTAAAATAATATAGACGTATTAATTACTTACCCCTCCAGGCTATTACCTTAATATCTTAAACTCATATCTTAATATCTTAAACTCATACCTTAGCTTCTAGGCAATTACCTTAACTTACCCTATTACCTTACCAAGGTAAACTCACTATCAAATCCCTACCTTAGTTTCTAGGCACTTCTACCTCAATATGGTATCCTAATACCATCCCCTCGTATCCCGATACCATGCCATGGTATCTTGATACTCTAATTTCATATTAAGAAGTATCTTAGAACTTTACCCTTTCATAGGGTAAATTCTAATTACCTCACTAGTATACCATACCTCAACATGGTCACTAACACTCTAACTAACTCTCCCACCTAAACATTCAAGGGTTAATGGGCTGATTTGATATGGAAAGGATGGATGGATGAATGAATGTGGGTGAATGGATATATGGATACGTATGTTTGAATAGATGAATGAAAAATGGTATAAATGAATGGTGGAATGAATGTTTGGATGAATGTATAAATTAATGGATGGACTATGGCTGAATTGGATGCATAAATGAATGACTGAATGAATAGAGGAATGTGGGTGGAAAATGAATGGAAGGATTAATGAGTCGTGGCTGAATTGAGTATGGATAGAAGAATATATGGATTAATGAATGTGGAAGAGGGGCTGAATGGATAGATGGAATAGGAGGCTGAATGGTGAATGGTCAAAATGGATCACCGAATGGCTGCTTCCCCCCACCCCCTCACACTGCTGCAAAGCCGCAGTTTCCAACTGCTACTACTGCAGTTCCTTATACTGCTGCTGCTGCTGTTGCATATGCAGTCCCCTGTGGGGACTGCTGCTGGCCGAGAGGTCAGCATGCCAAATGGCTCCTGCTGCTACCATTCAGCAGCTCCCCCCATCCTCCACTGCTCCCTCACTCTCTCTCACACTCTCTATATCCCTCTCTCTATCACTCTCTATATCCCTCTCTCTAACACTCTCTATATTTCTCTCTAAACCACAACAACACCTACACATATATATATATTTAGATTAAGATACATAGATATAGACACACACACACACCAATAAATATATACATTGACACACAATATATATATATATATATATATATATATATAAAATATATATATATATATATATAGAGAGAGAGAGAGAGAGAGATATACACAACTTAAATACATAACAATAAAAATATATATAAGATACAATATGATTCATTATGATACCATGAAGAACATGTCTCCAACATCCAATGATCTAACACACTTTAACATCTAACTTGAAATTCACACAAACACACACACACACACACACACACACACACACACACGTACAAGGACTGTGCACAGCACAGTCCCCTGTGCACAAACCCCTCCCCATAGTGTTAGGGTTAGGAATGACGCCGTGAACTCATCGTGTTAGGGGAGGAGGGGGTTAGGGGAGGGGCTCGACGAACTCATCGTGTCTAGATTTAGGGTTGGGGCTCAAACTCATCGTGTCCCTGTCCATGTGTCCGTGTTTAGTTCTAGGGTTAGGGATAGGAATTACCTGGGGGAGGGGCTCGACGAACGGCGGCTCTCGACGGCGGAGGAGGGGGCGTTGGCTCTCGGCTTTCGGCTCTCGGCTCTCGACGATTTGGGGGAGGAGAGATCGAGAATGGGGGAAATGAAATTTCTGAATCGGTATGTAAAAACATTAGCTTCGGCTTAGAAATACGTCGTTGATCGTCGCTATTAAGCGACATAGTCTTAACTACGTCGCTAATTGTCGCTAATTTCCACATATTTGCTACGTGTAACAAAATATGTCGCACTTCGTCGCTGATTACCGACATACGATGATGTATTTTCTACTACGTCGCTAATTCCAATATTTAGTGACGTTACAATAGGACGTCGCTACATGACGTCGCTAAATTGACTTATTTTGGTAGTGTTTGAGCCGTCGTTTCATTTAAAAACAATGATGATGACTCCTCATTTTTAGGAAAAAGATTTATCATGATTTCGTTTCATCTCCACGCTGTTCGAAGCAGTTTTTCAAATACAAAGGGTCTCTTTTGTCTTTATCTGCTGACGTGGCTTCGTCCGATAAGTAAGGCTTTGTTCGAAAAGAGAAAGACTTTCTGCCGTCTGTGTTCTCCTTTAAGCTTTTTCAAAGAGAATTTTTTTCGTCTTCCTTAAACCAAAAAAACCTAGTTTTCTGCTATGCCCCCCAAGAGATCGAGCACCCCTATAGCTCCCAGAGCGACTTAGACGAGCACGAGAAAGGCCAGAGGAAAGCGGTCGGCCTCAGAGGCTGTCGATGTCGACGACTCTCTGGTAGCTGGTGTTAAAGTGCATGGAGACGTGCGGCCGCCTGTTGTAAGTAGGTGTTCGATGAACATCGACACCTAAATTTGCTGATGCACATGAGCGTTTACTCCTCGAAGTACCGTCTCAAAGATGTGCTAAAGCTCTTCCCGCTGATGCGCAGGGCACCACTCTTCGAAGTAGTATCTATAAGATGTGCTGAAGTTCCATCTACCGATGCGCATGGTCGTTACTTTTACGAAGTAACGACTGTAAGATGTGCTGAGGTTTCATCTGACGAGTAGAGTCACTAGCAGTGTCTGCGCGGATGCTTGCTTGCTTTCGCGTAGTACCACAATGACTGTGTGGATGCTTGCTTGCTAATACGCAATGCAACTTACGTCATGCATGTACGGATGCTTTCTTTCTAACTTGCAGTACCACTAGACAAAGCTTGCTTATTTTATTTCTTGCAAAAAATACTTGTGTTTTTCTAACTCTTATTTTGTTCATGTACAGTTTCCATGGCTATGCCTCTTTTTGACAAGGTCCTTTTTGACTCATCGGTTTGCGCACTAGGCATAAATGTCGATGAGGCACTTGTTAATCCTGCTAAAAATTTGATCGCCCAAGGCCAACCGAAAGGACGGCTGACTAAGATACATGATCATCAACACTCATACTTTCGTCAAATGATGGACTGAGGCAAGTTGTCTCTCCCCTCTGATGTCGCCTAGATGCTAAAGCTTCGGTTCCTCGGTGACCAACTGAGTTTAAAAAATGTCGACCTCCTGAAGATAAGAAAGGATTGGTACTTTGAGAACGACGGCCTCCCTTTGTATGTTCCATTAATCGACCGGCACCTTCCGCTCTCGGTATTCTTCTGCTGCGCCGAAAAGTGACGTATAGAATGGGAATTGACCCTGGGGCAGGGGGATTAATGACAGGCCATTTCCAGGTGGACAAGTATTCTAAGAGAAAGGATACTTTCAAGAGTGTACATGATGGTCCGTCGTACACTTTGCGGGTGTTGCTCCCTGGTCACTTACTCAGCAATTTTACCCCTTGAGGACCCTGATTTTTTAGAAATTATTTTTATTTTATTTTATATGATTTCTATTTATTATATTATATTTTTTTATTATTACTATAGATGTACTTTTCGTGTCTTTGATTTTTGGAGCACAAGACATGCCCATATCTCGAAACGTCCTTTATGAGTATTGTAGTAGACATGATGACTTTTAATTTGGTATATCATGTCATATCCAACTTGTCCCCTAACATTCTTTTGACTTCGCACAACTTTGGGTCAATTTAGACTATTTGACTATTTACCGTAATTCTAAACGTAGCTTCCAACGTTAGTTCGGAACTCGACATCGATCAAAATCACTTGACTCAATATATGGTTTTGATCCATTTTGAGTCTACGATGCACATGACAATGATGTGCTACTCAATTGAGTTTTCATGTGCTATTTATTTTCAAATGGCACACAAGTCAAAACTATAGACATATTGGACTCAAATCGATCACAAAAATTCTACTAACCCAAAACTAGCCCAAGTAGGGTCCGTCAAGCCTATTTTAGGGTTCCCTAACCTCTTGCACCTATTTTAGATTAATTTTTATGGATTAATATGCAGCCACATTAATTAATTCTAATTTAAATCAAATCCTATAACCACTTTACTATTTTGGACCCGATTTAAATCCTACGAGATAGAATTGGTGTATCTTTTAAAATAGGCAATGAAATCCCACCAAATTAAATTCTACTCCACCCTACATTTTTTCCCCTCACGTGAATCCCTCCTATCTAGAATTTTTGAACACTTTTTATATATATTTTCTATTAAAGCCGAGCCCCCTCCAATTTCTTCTATATTTTTGCATTTTTTATTCCAACCACCAGAAATCCATCTTCCTGACCGCGTCCAACCCTTCTACCACCTCAAACACCTTCCCAACACCTTCATCTAACATCTCGACACCTTCTCGAGGAGCATCAGCCCCTAATTTGGTCGATACGAGGCGCGGAAGGCACCTGAAGTCGACCGAACTTGTGCTGAATTCATCACAACAGGTTAGTCGACTTGTAGACTAGGTTTCATCTACTTTTTCTTGTTCGATTCTCCTCTACTAAAAACTAAAAGTTATCTCTACATGTCTACTTCAATCTCTGATCGATGTATCACACAATTCCAAGCGGGTTGTTCGTGGCATCGATTCTACAACAAGGTGTCCAGAACCGATGAGTTCTATTGCAAGCAGTTTTTTACCTACGTAAGTTTAGAATTGATCCTTCTAATATTTTTATTCAGAAACTAGACATCGAGAGATTTCCAACACATATCTATTTGTTAGGTTTTGAGTTCGTTTGCTATTTTTAAAAATTCCCAACATTTGTCGTAACATAGTAACTCCGAAAATCCTTTTTTTTATGTCCAAAAGTTCCAATACTTCATAAAAATCTACTAAACTATTTGTTGTGCAAGATTTAATAGTCAAAACTTTATTTTAACTAATTTATAAAAATTTTCCAGAATTTAATATTTTTAATTACTTATTGTTTCGGGCCTCAAATCGTATACCAAGGCTAGGAGTAATATTGTAGAATCAATACAAGAATTGCACACATATTTTTCTATGTATAAAATATATTGTTTATTATTATAAAATATTTATAAATATTTCTTATAGAATTAAAAGTGATATTTTTATGTTAATAATGTCTAACTTTTATATGTAGATTTAATACTATATATGTTATATTAAGTAGAGTAGTCAATATGACTAGTTTTGGTATAAATAATATTATTAAGGTCTATATATGGTAAGTCCATATATGGTAAGTTATTAATATATATTATGTTTGTATTTCAGAATCCGTGCGTCGAAACTGAGATAAGTCGATCCCAGTGATCTTATATCGCTAAAATTGACAAAGTGACCGTATGGTTCGCTAAGATAAGATTGTTAACCTTGTGGTTGATCGTCTTGTCTTGATTCGCGTATCGTAGGTTTCATTCTACGAATTACGAGATACAAACTTAATATTTGAATCTAGAGTTTGTAATCCATATTATTAAGGAATAATGATCATTGAGACAAGTGTAACCTAGTTCTCGATGGTATGATTAATAAATGGCCTAGGTGACATAGGTATTACACGACTTAGAACGACCCAAGCTTTCTAGGTAGGAGTGGTTAGTCATACTTGTATTTAGTAAATAATATATATTTGTTTGTGATTTGGGGTTGATAGATATTGCAAGGAGTATGATTTAGTGGTTCATGGATAGTTCGGTTAGACTTTGGTACTGCAGTCTCAACACAGATTGGACAAAACTCCATGCAAATATACCTTGCCAGCTTGTACAGTACATTTTATATGCATATTCTTACTTCTTTATGGTTCCTTTTCCTCACATTGTTATATCCATGATTGCTATATCTCGTGTCTAGTTTACTGATTTTATTTCCACTTTCACTTTATCTTGTATTTAACGTACATTTATGTTCTTGATTCCTGCTATACATTCACTATATGTTATATTTCTTTCGTGTTCACTCGTGTTCCATTATAGAGTCGTCTAGTCCAACACCACGATTCCCTTTAATTGAGTATGACTTGACTTGACATGACTTGAGTAGGACTTGACTTTGACATTCTATAGATTGTGAGTGCTTACGTTGACTACGGTCTATAGGATTATTCAACTTTGATACTAGGAATGGCTACCGTCTCGATTGGGAGTGCTTGCCTTGACTACGATTAAGACACTATAGATTGAGAGTGCTTGCCTTGACTATAGTCTATAGCTTTGACCTGTTAGTCACTTCTAGTATGGCATGCCAGTGTCTTAGGTTCCTTGTGTCCTTGTCCATTGTGCCTCAGTTGACTTTCCCTTGATTATTTCTTATTTCTCTGCATATGTTGTACTGCTTCATTTTGGCTTGTATATTATGTATCTTGCTAGTCCCCTAAGGACCTGGTGATCTCTCTAGGTATTAGCTGAAGTTATCGGGGTAGAATACATTGGAGGAATATATATATATATATATATATATATATATATATATATATATATATATATATATATATATATATAGTTCAAAATATATATATATATATATATATATATATATATATAGTTCATATAAAAAAATATATATATATAGTTCATATATTTTCATATTCGTCCAATTTCATATTTTATTCTACTTCGATCATGCTGCTGTATAGCCTAGTTTAGCAAGCTTATTTCTTCTTCAGAAGCTTGTTCAAGATAATTGTAATAGAGTCTGGTCCACTTTATTGCATATTATCTTTTTCTGTTACTTGTAGGGACTGGTATGTTAATGCCTAACCAGCATTAATATATTTGGTTTATACAAGAGTTTATCTTGAGTGGATTGAGATAGATATTAGTTGAATTGATAGATTGATTTAGAAAACCAAATAGCTTATACGTATTCGAGCCGAACTGGAGTCCTCTCGATACATAGCTGGCATGTATACGTCTCCTAGACGTATTTTGGGACTAAGGCGTTACAACCCCGGATGTACATCCATTTGAGGCTTCTCTTTTTGCCAATCGGCTTCTAGCGATGAGATGCACATATCTGAAAGGAGCCTTTCGGATCGAAGGCTGGATCCATCCTGAGACTAAATGGTGTGAATTAACCAAATAGGTATTGGGTAGGTTCAAGACAGAACTGAAAGGTACCGGCTTGTATCGTGCTATCAGGGCTACTAAAAATGGTATAGAGATCAATCAGCCCCTGTTAGTGGCTTTACTGGAGATGTATAATCACCATAATGGGACTTTATATACTCTGCATAGAGAGATGGGGCTGGCCCTCCTTGAGATGTACGCCATCTCAAAGTTGCCTTAGGGTGAAGAGCCGTATAAAGAATATACTCCTAGCAAAGAGGAGTTTTTGGGGTTAGAGAATAAGCACCCTGAAATGATGGCAGTGTAGAAGGAACTACTTTGCCATCATCATGTATGTGTACGCTAGGACTTTGCAAAGACTCATACCCACATTTATGCTTGGAAGGACTATATCTTTAAGAATGGCAGTCGGAGCCGGGGAAGGTCCGCTTTTCCATGCGCAGGGTGTACATCACTGATGAAGTAGAAGCTATGATGGTCAAAGCGGGGGTATCTGCTCCGTCAGCAGATGTTGAGGGAAAACTCACTTCTATCCTTCATAATTATTTTTGTTAGAACTTGACTGCTTTGATCCCGAAAGCGGCGCTGGCTGCTTTTTTGATGATATGGCTATGGAAAGTCGTAGTTCCTAGAAGCTCTGGATCCGTGGGACGGATCAATTGGGAACTCATTCTGTCGGCTGTGAAGCTAGTCTTTTGACATCCGCTGGCTTTGCTTCCAGCTATGGTGTGTAATATCCTACAAGTCTTACGGGAGATCTTGAGGAAAATAATAGAGCATCGAGGGGGAGTCGGTGAATTTCCTCGGGCTGAACTCCCTTACCATTATTTGATGGCATGGTTGGCATTACACCTCTCAGGTTTGATAGTCCCAAACACCATTGGTGGTTATGAGGAGGGGGATACGACGCTGCACAACTATCATCGGGCAAAATGGCTCCATCAGGGCGTCTTCATCTGTAGGTGGTTGTTAGGCCAGTTTGATGGCTATGATTTCAACAGGGTTTCGCCCTCTTACAAGGGTTACCTCACAGACGAGGTACTAATAGACTAGGGCGGAGAGGAGAGTGATCTGACTTTCGGTGCTTTCCATTGGCTGCAGTCCATTCGTCCCTCACACTTAGTGTATAGGAATCAGAACCGGGTGTATCTGGAGCCCTATTTGTCAAGTCGGTTTACGAGACAGTTCGGCTATAGTCAGACGATGATGAACAACCCAAGTCTTGCCTTGGTTATGAAGGAAGTTGCTGGACGGCGGCTGGGTGTGTTATTATTACAATGCCAGGTGTACTAGAGCAAAATTTACGATCTCTACCACAACATCGCACTAATGCGAATCTCGACCTGTATGGGCCGCCACTAAAAATGTATCACGACCCGCACCCGGTAAAGGGGCACGAGATAATAGGTACGTCCAGCCTACGCCGTAGTGTCGGCGGTAGAACGCTGTCCTAGGTCTCAATCACAACTAAACACAATATAATATACTCTCCAAACGGAGGACAATCTCCGAAGGATACAACTCAATCACAAAATATCTATGAGAGATAATAAGCACGAAATGGAATATATATAAGGATCACAATGTTTAATACAAAACCAGATTTGAAGAAGTTTAGTGTTATCATCACCACACACGCAGAGTATGAAATAAAAACATCTCATGAAATAACTGAAAACTATAACTAGACAAAAACCTAACAATCTACTCCAAGCTCTACTGGTATCTCCTCTAGGCTAGCTGAGATCCTCCAAGTTATCTATAAAATTTTTAACGTTATCTTGTCAGGACGGAAACGAGCACATATCTCTGAAAGTAGTTCCAAAATATGGTAAAAACTATAGAGCTAACAGTAGAATAAAATACATGACATGCTGTAAAGAAGTACAAAAAATACATGAGATATGGATAAGTAAGATAAATCATGAAACATAGTAAAGGAACTATGAATTATAATAAGTATAAGTGTTTTAGAGCACAAAATGGTTATGTGATTGGTTTAGGTTTTCACATGGTTATTCTATGGTAACTCCGTTATACGTAAGGATATAATAGACATGCATAGTTTTACACTAGAGGAATGTAATCACATAACCACTTCTACTCCCCCTACCACAATCAATACACAAGGATCTGGTCAAGTTACCTTACATACGTGATTGTTAGTTTACATGAAGCACATGTGAGCACATGAGAGTACATGAGAGCACATGTGTGTACATGAAGAGATACGAGTACGAGGAGTACATGATGCACATGGTAAAGTACATGAATACGGAATACCCGATGCACCCGATGAGGAGATAACATCTCATGAAAAGATCCATAAAGTACCAATCCGTGTTAACAATCAGTATCAAGTAAAGTAGTCTAAAGCAAACAATATAGATACTATCATGAATGCAAACTAACAAAAAATGTACTCGTCTGATACCCTGAGCAACTGATGTGCATAACGTCTGAACTGGAGTTACAGAGTCCTATTTAGAGCAATACAGGTTACAATGTGTTCCAAACTGAATAATAGAAATATACAATGCATTCTACATAATACTAGGCTTGTCTATGTCAAAGTCAACCCAAAGTCAACTTTGGTCAACTCTTAGTCAAACTAGTCAAACTTAGGCTATTAGGTCAAACCTTGGTCAATGGTCAAATTGGTCAAATTTGGACTTGGTCAACTCTAGCCACTTAGCCTACCTTGGTATTAAGTCCAACCTAAGTTTGAATCATCTATAGGCCACTAACTATTTTAGGCTACCAAAACTCATATACATATAATCTATGAATATATATCAATATACATATGCCTCTATATATATAATATGTATACTATTTCAATGTACATGATGAGCCTAACTCTATACCAAGCACTACTTGAACCTATTCCTTCTAGGCCTATAATGTATATACATCCTAAACCTCATTTATGTATACCATGACATACTCTACATCAACACCATCCTTCCTACAACCATGTCTAACCACTAACAAAACTAATGGCCAAGATACTAACTTATACCACATCCTAACCACTAGGACACTTCACTAACTCGACCAAGATGCTAACACTTCTGACACTACTAACTAACCTCACTTACCACCTATATATACATCAAACATTATCCCTCATAACCTTACCCTTAACCCCAAACCTAGTATGTATACAAATATATCCTATATCCTATATCCTATATATATATATATATATATATATATATATATATATATATATATATATATATATATATATATATATATATATATATATCATATATATATATATATATATATATATATATATATATATATATATATATATCTCCACATCTCATATAAAACTCACTCAAACACTTAAGTCTAGGACACACATTAATACTCTAAAGATACACACAGTGCCACTGATACCTGTGGCAGATGCAGACTCTATGCCTACAACTGGCTCATCATGAACTTCCTACTCTCACACATGACCTCTCCTATCCTGGACCACTATAATAGGCAACTGGACCAAAAAGGAAAATACAATTAAGGCAATTTACATAGGACTGAACATGAGACACATCAAAGGACTATCAAATGTAATACCTATATAAATGCTAAATGTATCACTAATGGGAACATAACAAGGTATCAGAGATTATACATATCTAGGGTGTCTGCTACAGAATAAGACATGCAGAATTGAATTTACTTCCTAAGGGTTTGAACTTAAATCTCTTGGACAGAAAGCTCACTGTCCTAACTACTCCAAGGGAGTGGGCAAGGTTATGCAGTGGTAAAATTTAAAGGTTTGAGTGCACCTTAATATGCAGGACATCTAGTATGTGCAGGACATGAAATATATAGTTGGCTAACATGCAGTGAATCAACGAATGGCTAAATTGGAATGCAGGACAAAATGAAGGGTGGCTTAACATCTAGTATCAGAAAAGGGTTTTCAGGATATGTCCAAGTGCAGAGAATCATATTGAATGTAGTTGACAATGAAGCTACATACATCTAGGTGCACGATATCAACCATGGACCAACTCTGATGTATTTGGGAAAGATACATGAATTCAACTGAACATGGAATCCTAAATGATCCCCACTTTCGAAATGGGGACAGATATAAATACTGACGTCCAAAGGCAGTGAATCATATGCTGAATTACCAGTCCATACATGGACTGACCCATGCATATAAAATGGGCTAAAACTAAGGTAAGGGAAACCTCATGTGGAATGAACATTGTTTTAAAAAGATTGATACCAAAGGATGATACAATGACCGAATCAAGGAAGTTTTGGATTGTACAATGAGGGCATGAAAACTAATGCATACGTAGTGCATGACAAATGTTGTGTATACATATGAATTGACACAATGGATAGGGATTCCACTTAAAATATAACTGGACCTAATGTAACTACAGTTGGTAATGTCTGATGCATATGGGGATATCTGGACAGAACCAACACAGACAATATGTTACTGAACCAAGCAATGAACCTAAGATGATGCAGGACATGTGTTTGCAGGTATATGAAGTGAAAGGGAATGTAATGCAATGAAGGCAATGTGCATGTGAAGGCAGTTGGTTATCAAGTGAAGGTTAGCTATAAGGACAGGGGTGAACCATCATGCCAAACACCAAGTTTATACATAGACTGGTGCAAAGACAAAACATTAGCTAAATGGATGTTCATAGCTGAACATCACCTGGGCTAAAAGTGAATGGCTTGGCAGGACAAAACCTAATGCAGGGCATAAAATGTGTGGACATAAGGGTTTGCAGGTAAGTGAAGTCATACTCAAGGCTGGTTTAATACAAATATGGGCTGTACATGATGATACAAAACATAGAGTATAAATTGGATAGTAAGAAAGCAAGGTTTGATCCTTCATCCCAAGGGAGAGTGAACATGTGAATGGATCAGTGTAATGAAGTGAATGAACATGGAAGTATAGATGAATGCAATATGTTCACTAGCTAAGGAGGCATGCAGTGTATCAAAATATGAAGATGCATGACATATTTGCTTCAGTGAATTGAATATTATAGTGTACTGCCATGAATGTGCAGGCCAAGTGAGTGTCTGCAGGTGTCAAATGAGTGTGTATAGCAAATAAAGAGTGCATGGTGTTTGTGTTATGCATATGAGTGTGCATACAATGTGCAGCATGTCAAGTGCAGTGGCATGCTCAAATGAATGTGCAAGTGAGAGTGAAAAGAAGTGTACAGGCAAAAGGGGTCCCCGATTGCACAAAACAGGGTCTGTGGTTCATGCCACAGATCGAAAATGCCATGGCTCGAAGCCCCAAGACCATGGTCGAGGGTCGTCACTGTACCAACCTAATACAGTGGCTAGGATGTGAAAATGAGGCGTGTCGAGGGAGAACAGACACCCTAGAAGCAGGGCATCACTTTTCACAGTCTAATTCACGGCCAAGTGTCTCCGTGTCCAAAATTTCACATCGATTTCAACTTAGTCAAGTTCACATGTAATCCACAGTATATTAGTATCACAAAAATGTAATTATATTAGAAATTAGAGATCAAAACACCCTATGGGGCATTTCGTTGAACACTCGAGACACGTATCCGATATTCTTGCGATACACACCCTAAATGGATTCGAATTCGAACCAAACTTAACCTAATGTTAGAGGGACCCTAAATGAATGCATCTATAGAAAGCTAATGTGTTAAGTATCCCTCTTGGGGAGTACGTTCGCAAGAATAAAACTCAAAAGAATTGACGGGGGCCCGCACAAGCGGTGGAGCATGTGGTTTAATTCAATGCAAAGCGAAGAACCTTACCAGGACTTGACATGCTGTGAATCCTCTTGAAAGAGAGGGGTGCCTTCATGAACGCAGACACAGGTGGTGTATGGCTGTCGTCAGCTCATTCCGTAAGGTGTTAGGTTAAGTCCCGCAATGAGCGCAACAGAAATTAGAAAGGTTTAGAGGCTCTTACCAATTGGGAGTTAGAATCCTAATGAAAATCCTCTTGAAAAGTTCTCCCACCAAATCCAATGTTCAAATTGCTCCGAATCTTTCTAGCCAATAGAGACCTCCTCTCTTCAAGGTGAAGAGTTTGCAATTGGTTTGGATGAATTTGGAGTTGATTTGGTGAAAGGGACAAATTTGGGAAAGAACACAAACTAGGGTTAGAGTTTCAATGAAAGAGGGAAGGAAGGGGGCTAATGATGAGTTATATAGGGAGAGAAACTCATGTGTGGCTGGCCATAGGTAATGGGCTAGGGTTAGGTTAGGTTGCAATGACCCAAAAGCCTTTCTATGTTGTAAAATCTAGCCCCTTTGCTAAAGGCCCAAACTAGCACCTTGTATCTATTCTTTAATTAGGTTCTAAGTAATTCTTAGCTAGATTAGAGACTAATTACTAATCTCAATCCATTAGCTAGGTCTCCATGATCATGGTTAGTCTCTAGGCAAAGTAGTACTAAGGTTTCACTAGCAAATAACAAAATTATAATATATCAAATTAAATAATATTAAAATAATCAAAAATTCATCAATTTATCACTAACATGATCTATTATTTAATAACTAACATGATCAATTTTACAAAAGTTTAAAATTATCCCACTACTAAAATCTGCTCAATTGACGACGTATATTTAGCGACGTTAGATTAACGTCTCTAAATTGTGTACATTAGCGACATTTTATATAAATGTCGCTCATAGTCACTACTAGCGACGACCTAAGCGACGTAACAACGACGTACATTAAGCACATGACCCAGTCGTCGCGAAACATCGCTGGGACGTCGCTAGTAGCGACGCATTTAGCGACGGTAGTTTAAGCGTCGCAAAATTCTAATTATATCCCCGCCCCAACGTTTAATTTCCTCCCATTTTCCTCTCTCACTCTCTCTCCTCCCCGGCGCTCTCACTCTCTTCGGCGACGACTCTCACTCTCTCCAGCGGCGACTCTCACTCTCTCCGACGACTCTCCCCTATCAGGTACATGACTCTCCTCCTCCCTCTCTCTCTCTCTCTCTCTCTCTCTCTCTCTCTCCGTCTATTTTGGTTGTTGGTAGTTTGGAGGGGTGCAGGTGGCTCGGAGGGAGGTGCAGGAGGGATACGGGTAGTTGGGGATGAGTGGGGGTGGCTGGGGGGGTGGGGCAGGGGGACGAGGGCGGCTGGGGGAGGGGAGCTAGGATTAGGGTTCATTTCCCATTCGGCGCTCTCACTCTCTCCGGCGCTGTCACTCTCTCCGGCGACTCTCCTTCCCCCCTCTGGCGCTCTCACTCTCTCTTTCCCCCCCTTCGGCGCTCTCACTCTCTCCGGTGCTGTCACTCTCTCCGGCGTCTCTCCTCCCTCTCCGGTACGTGGTACTCTTCCCCTCCCTCTCTCTCACTCTCTCCGGCGCTCTCACTCTCTCCGGAGCAGGGGAGACGAGGGCGGCTGGGGGAGGGGAGCTAGGAGTAGTGTTCGGGTTAGGAGTAGGTTCGGGTTAGGGGGGTGGCTTGGTCAGGGGTGCCGATAGTGACGAAAAATCTGATAATTTAGTAATAATTATTTATTTTTCGACACCAAAAAATGTGATACTATGATTCGAACGCACCGATAGTACCGATATTTGTAATAAGTTGTTTTGTTGGTTGGTTAATTGGTAACATGGTGATCGGGACATATAGTCCCTGCAGCTATTCGACTGGCGAGGCAGAAACTATGGTACGACAAGGTGATCAGGACATAGTCCCTGCAGCCATTCGACTGGCGAGGTAGAAACTATGTAGCCGTAGATAACGTTAACTGTCATGCGACCCTCATCCCTCGGCAATGATGATACGACAACCTATCACTATATCTTATATAGTAGTAGATGACTTTTTAGTATTACATTATGTGAGTTCATCTTGATTCTGTTACATTCTTCAGATACTACATACTAGATTCGATAAGAACATATACTACACCATATGTACAGAACATAGATGATTCACACTAATGTATGCTAGAATAAATTTTGGGTTGCGTTCTGAGCCATCCGTTCTTACGCTTAAAACACATGAATTAGGACAACCAATCGGAGAGGATACTCTGAGAGATCCATCTGACTAGGACGTATACTCTGGGAGATCATCTTTACAAGAATGATATCAGTAGTGGGATTGAGTGTTGGAGGAGATATTATCAGAGTGTACGTCCTACTCAGATGGGTCTCTCACCGTTACTATTTTTTTCTGACAGCATGGTAGATGTGCTCCATCAACAGATTCTTACACTGAGCCAAAACTTTGTCCCAGAGCTCAATTGGACATCCTTCGTGTAAAGCTCGAGTAAAAGGTTCCTGACAGCATGGTGGCCTCCTTTGTCAAAGGATTCATGCTTATCCCACAAAGGTTATGGGACGAGCAAGAATCCTTTGACAAAGGAGACCACCATACTGTCAGGAACCTCTCGCTCGAGCTCTACATGAAGGATATCCAATTGAGCTCCGGGGCAAAGTTTTGGCTCAGAGCAAGAATCTGTTGACGGAGCACATCTACCATGCTGTCAGAAAAAAATAGTAACGGTGAGAGACCCATCTGAGTAGGACGTACACTCTGATAATATCTCCTCCAACACTCAATCCTACTACTAATATTATTCTTGTAAAGGTGATCTCTTAGAGTATACATCCTACTCAAGGATGTCCACTCGAGCTCTGGGGCAAAGGATTGACTCAGAGCAGATTTTTGGACAGAGATGACGAAGAAGATGGCTGCCAAAGCTTATATAAGTTTTCTAATTCTTTATACGTATTATATTTTTGTCATTTTGTATTACTAATACTCTGAGTAATACGGAATGGTTCGATACCGATACTCTGAGTATCATACCATTCCTATGTGTATCGGTATCGCAATCACAATACCGATACTCGAGTATCGCATTGATACTTAAGTATCACATCTGATAGTTCTCTCATTTATTTGTCAATTACTGTATTTCAGTTCTAGTTAGTTTTATATGATTCTCTGATAGTTCTTTCATTCATTCTCAACAGCTCTTCCCTATGAATATTGATTTTGCTAGATAGCACCCATGACCCGAGGAGCGGCACGTCGTTTTAGAAAAATAGTGAATGCTAAGGTGGCTCCTCCTACTGTTAAGGAGAAAGTGGTACCGGTAGCTAGTGAGACCGGGAGTTCTATTCATCCAGCATCGGTAGCTAGTGAGACCGGGAGTTCTATTGATGCAGCACTTCCAAGGGACTACATCTCTCCAAACGCCGTCGATCCAACTTTTTCGAGGTGGTTGCGTGATCGTATCACTGAGCGTTTGCGTGAGCTGTATGGTTCTCATTAGCTATTAGTACTTATTTGTATTGGACTATTTGTATTGTGGGTTGTTTTTGTATTAGACTATTTGTATTGGACTACATATATGAATTAGTATTGTGTCAATCTCTGGATTGTATTGGACTACGACATGGTGATCAGGACATAGTCCCTGCAGCCATTCGACTGGCGAGGCAGAAACTATGTAGCCGTAGATAAAATTGACTGTCCTTCGACCCTCATCCCTCGACAATGATGATACGACAACCTATCACTATATCTTATATAGTAGTAGATGATGTTTTAGTATTATATTATGTGAGTTCATTCTTGATTCTGTTACATTCTTCATATACTACATACTAGATTCGATAAGAACGTATACTACACCATATGTACAGAACATAGATGATTCACACTAATGTATGCTATAATGAATTTTGGGTTGTATTTTGAGCCATCCATTCTCACACTTAAAACACACATGAATTAGAACTGTGTGTCAATCTTTGTTTTTGTATTTTCGACGAAGCCAGGGATTAGATTCTGTATTTTGGATTCTGTATTTTGGCTCCAGCTCCAACTCCATTTGCATAAATCTATGGTACGACATGGTGATCAGGACATAGTCCCTACAGCCATTCGACTGGCGAGGCAGAAACTATGTAGCCATAGATAAAGTTGACTGTCCTTCGACCCTCATCCTTCGGCAATGATGATACGACAACCTATCACTATATCTTATATAATAGTAGATGATTTCTTAGTATTACATTATGTGTTCATCTTGATTCTGTTACATTCTTCAGATACTAGATACGATAAGAACATATACTACACCATATGTATAGAACATAATGATCCACACTAATGTATGCTAAAATAAATTTTGGGTTGTGTTCTGAGCCATCCGTTCTCACACTTAAATAGATATGAATCAGTACTGTGAGAGCGCCGGAGAGAGTGAGAGCGCCGGAGTGAGAGAGTAAAATAGGGGAAAATAAATTGGTGGGGGAACCCAGGGATTAGATTCTGTATTTTGTATTTTGGATTCTGTATTTTGGCTCCAACTCCAGGACATAGTCCGTGCAGCCATTCGACTGGCGAGGTAGAAACTATATAGCCATAGATAAAGTTGACTGTCCTGCGACCCTCATACCTCGGCAATGATGATACGACAACCTATCACTATAACTTATATAGTAGTAGATGATGTCTTAGTATTACATTATGTGAGTTCATCTTGATTCTGTTACATTCTTCAGATACTAGATACGATAAGAACAAATACTACACCATATGTACAGAACATAATGATCCACACTAATGTATGCTAGAATGAATTTTGGATTGTGTTCTGAGCCATCCGTTCTCACACTTAAATAGATATGAATTAGTACTGTGAGAGCGCCGGAGTGAGTGAGAGCGCCGGAGTGAGAGAGTAAAATAGGGGGAAATGAATTAGTGGAGGAACCCAGGTATTAGATTCTGTATTTTATATTTTGGATTCTGTATTTTGGCTCCAGTTCCAGGACATAGTCCCTGCAGTCATTCGACTGGCGAGGTGGAAACTATGGTACGACATGGTGATCAGGACATAGTCCCTACAGCCATTCGACTGGCGAGGCAGAAACTATGTAGCCGTAGATAAAGTTGACTATCCTGCGACCCTCATCCCTCGGCAATGATGATACGACAACCTATCACTATATCTTATATGGTAGTAGATGATGTCTTAGTATTACATTATGTGAGTTCATCTTGATTCTGTTACATTCTTCAGATACTAGATACTAGATTCAATAAGAACGTATACTACACCATATGTACAGAACATAGATGATTCACACTAATGTATGCTAGAATGAATTTTGGGTTGTATTCTGAGCCATCCGTTCTCATACTTAAAATACATATAAATTAAAACTGTGTGTCAATCTTTGTTTTTGTATTTTTGGCGAACCCGGAGATTAGATTCTGTATTTTGTATTTTGACTTTGTACGTATTTGGGGATATTCAGTTTTTTCGTTGAGGATACTGAGTTTGTACGTATTTGCGGATATTGATTTGGTTGTGTTGAGGATATTATACATTGACATTGTTCGTTGCGGATAGTATTTTTTTTTATATTTTTTGTATATTTTGGAATGTATTGTGCCTGCCGGTGTTGAGTGTTCCACCGAAGGGGTCGGCGAACCCAGGGATTGGATTCTGTATTCTGTATTTTGTATTCTGTATTTTGGCTCAGGCTCCAGCTCCAGCATCATTTGCTTTCTGGAACCTATTTTTTTATTTTTTTTTAATTTAGCGACATTTTTAGCGACGTTAGTATTCGTCGCTACATATTAGCGATGTCAAAAAATGTCGCTAAAAGCGTCGCTAAATTCTGACTTTGCAACACGTGGCACCAAATCCGACGTCAGCTCGTCGTCGCCAAAACGTCGCAAAACTGTCGCTAAATGGCGACCACGCTATAACGTCGCCTTTTACGTCGCTGATTAGCGTCAAATAACAAACGTCGCAAATAATGCCGCTAGTTAGCGACGTCATTGACATTGCAAAATAGCGTCGCCCTAACAACGTTTTCTCGTTTAGCGACACATTTTTTTCCGTCGTTCCTGAAACGTCGCCCTAAACGTCGCTAAATTGATTTAGCGACGTTTTCGCTGAGATTAGCGACGTATTTAGACGTCGCTAATCTGACAAATTTTTGTAGTGTCCTCATTTTAGAAAAGTGGTAGTTACAGTGTTCCCATATTCTTGAATCATTCTATCCATCCATACCATTTCCAATCCTATCAATCCTCAAGATCAATCATATTAATATTATCTTTCGAAACATGGATGTCTCGCCTAACCGCTAGGCCATCTCTCCAGACTAAAGTCAATGTTAGGATTGAAATCATAGTTCTCCAACAATAATACCAACACTGACCCCAATCCTAGGGTCAAACCAAAGTTGATAGTACAAAATTTTCTACCCATGCTCGCATCACTCAGATTTCTAAACATCGAGCATATATTTTTCCTACTCGCACTTGCAACACTTAGTCCAAGGGGTCCGAGTCATTCAGCAAAGTTATTCTACGGTAAGTTATGTTCTATCAATTCCAGCAATTCGCGTAATCTATCGCTTCGAATACGTTAGATATAATCCACATATCCATCTTTCTTAAGTCAAACATGCTACAACACGATTTGTCGCTAAACCATAATTCTCATTCCATATTTCCTAAGTCGTTTATCACAATTCATGTAATCTATCACAAGGTCGTCTAGCTTAAAAATAAATCACGTTCCAATCTCATGCAAGTCCGATTATCCATGCTGGACATGAAATCACCATGCATTCCTACAGGATAATGGTTCTCATCGGGGCGCAACTCTTACATTAAATCTAAATTAATTCATTCTCGATAAGCAGATTGGATCTACTCAATCCTCAAGTTACTCAATTGTCAATCACAAGTCCAAACAATCCTCGAATTTACCTTCACATCAAACCACAAGTCGAAGCAATCCAAATTTCTATGTCCTAATTTTTCGAGTTCGATCATTTCCACGACATGAATTACCATATCGGCGCTCACACAGAACGAACGTCCCAAATCCAACATGACGCATGTACGAGGCTAGAGTTGTGCTCGCACAAGATAAGAACATCGACGGTGTGGTTATCATCGAAGAAATCAAGATACAATTATTTTTATTCAAGCATTCATTCCAATCAAAATTCCAAGTATAACATCCATCAAAACAATAATACTTTACACGATCGTCATTCCTCGAATCAGAGTACTCTCGAGTTATCGTATATCGATCTTTGATATGCCTCAATACCATCGATGATATACGTAACCTGACGATCTTTATTTGCAACGAATTTCGAGTCCTACGACTGATGTTATTGTTCGAACTAGATAATCTTTTCAATATTCAAGATCAAATTTGATTATTATCCTTCGAACCAGTTAAATGTTCAATTCATCCAAAACCAAAATCATGTATGTTCGTCTGTCTATTTTAAGTCATCGAGCAACTTATTTTCTCAATTCGTATCATTTTATGCTAGCTCAAATCATCGAGCAATATCTATTCCAAATCCTTAGAGTCATTTCCCGTAACTTCAAAATTTAAACTTTTTCATGCATGCTATCTTCAAGTCGTGCTAATTATCCGTATACGATTCATATCGATTCCTCGACTAAGCAATCCTTTCGTTACACCTTAACTTCTCCTCGATTAAATTTACCTACTCAATCATTTTTGCATTCCATACTTGCGCAATCCCAATTCTGTGTGTGTTATTTCTAGTCGTTCGAATCAACTCGTCAAAATCTTTAGGATTACCACTTATTCAATAATACTCAATCTAAGGCTTTGCATATTACGACGCTTGCAGATAGACTCGTTGGCACCCCGTATCCTCAATCGATCGACATCCCCGAGGCTATCACATACACCACTCAGGGATGAAGTCATTCGACAAACCCTCAAAAAAATAATCTTCGAATCAAAATTGATTACTTCGAATGTCCGTCCGAACGATTCCTCAATTTCAAACACGTTCTTCTATATCGCCCTAACGATAACATCGTCTGACGGTACCCCTATCGATATTCATCCCACTTACTTAATCGAGTCCAAATCATTTTTGTTCGACACAATTTGAATTCCACACATGACTTTGCTAAGGTCGACACAATTCTTGGTGTATATGCCCAGCCCGACTTAGTCAACCGTGCTTATTTGAAATTAACTTTTTGTTCAACCAATTTTCTTTTGTGATACTTTTCAAAATATATAGACTTATTGTATGGATATATTATGGGACATTTGAGAGAGTGCGCCAACGTATCAATCGTAGAAGCAGCATCAGAGTTTGCGAAACCAAAATCGAAGTTAAAGAATTCAATGGGCCCTAGCGATATGCAAACGAAACCGGGATTTCCGGACGTTGAGGCATTAGCAAAAAATAGTGACGATTGGACCAAGTCTGAGACTCCTAAGATTTAATTCAATTTATTTATTAGTTTTGTTTTCAGTATTTAAAATACGGAACATTTTTCAGAGCTAACTAATTTTCCTCTAATTTTATTTATGTAAAGTTTGTAAGGGCATAAGCCCAGATTTTTATTTTTGTTAGTTGTGCCCCTGTATTGTGTAGTCTAGGTTTTTATTTCTTTTCTGGGTTGATTTTCATTTCTTTTCTGGGTTGATTTTCATTTCTTTTCTGGGTTGGTTTCCATATTTGGACGCATAAATTATAATTACGATATTAATTATTTTGTATAAAATTAATAAAGATTTTCCCAAGTTAATTAAATGAATAAAATATTAGCAAGATAACAAGTTCATGTTTTATCACTAAAAGAAAACTAGTTTATATATATATTACAAAAATACAAAGTTTTCCTAAGTTAAACTGTAATTGCTATTCTTCCCCAATTAACTGAATTAACCGGTTTAACAAACTAATTGACAACGCACGTAGCTTGCGACGTAAAGCGTTACAGTAGGTTATATAAAAGAACTTAAAATCCGACTAGGACACTACTACTAGATATTATAACAAGCACACCTATAATGGCTACAATTTTGGTTCTAAGTCGAGGTTCTCAACTGTAGGATCTCAGAGACGAACCTGACATCCTCCTCGGAACCGAGCTTCCCGATCCAGTCATAAACAAAGGCAAGTTATGGTTATGTTTTCTTGTATTTTATTTAGTAATTGTCAAGCTGCATGTTTAAACCACATTGCTACACGGAACCCTCTCCTAGGGTTCAAACATTGATTGATATTGATTGTGGGGATTGGGGGAATAGTGTAACGTTTATGGCCAATACCCCCATATTGCAAGATTGTGCGAGCTTACCCCTCTTACATACGGGGATAAGCCGTATCGCGTCGCTAGGACGCTATTGTATAACCTAAGCCGGTCATAAATGATTACACATTCAAATCACATTGTTTTTAATCGTAGAATTACTGGAAAATATTGTTTCAACTGTTTAGCCTGCACTTTTCCATTATTACTTGAAATATGAGATACATATTCGTACTTGCTCCCTCCTGACTGGAGACAACATTTTTAGGTGACATTGAGGATGCTGAGCTATTGTATAATAGCTATTATGATCTGGTTCTGTACCCTGTAGTGTTGCCAAAGTCTTCCTTGGAGGACGCAGGTCCTGAGGCCGACGAACCGAACGCTTAGCTAGTTATTTCCAGTTTCCAGTTTCTTTGTTTTTGGAATTTTGTTAATTCGAATTCAGCATTTATTCCAGTTCTTTCAATTCCAGTTGTACTTTTCAAATATTGAATAAAGTTTTAAATTTTTCGTATATTCAGTTGTGACAAATGTATAGATGTACTATGGCCAGGGACTAGTACAGTCGACAGAATTCACCGAAATGTACTATGGCCAGCAGTACGTTTGGTATTCAAGGCCAGACTCAGCCTATTACCGACAATGGTATGTCGAATAAATGCAGGTTTGCGAACATTTGGCGATGAACTGATCAATAATGCTCCTTACCGTAAAGATTTCCCTAGGGTGGAGATGCCCTACACTTATTTAATGGGCTGGTTATTGCATGACAACTGTAACTTATTGCCACTAGGCCCTGAAAATGATGCAGATGTATTCCTCCATAATTTTAGTAAAGCCATGTGGAATGCGACTTCAGTAACAGATACCCGGGCAACACTAAACTTCTCCCATGGGTGGAATTTTTTCTGTACACGACCTCCAGTTCCAGCCGACTGCTTTTGTGTGCAGTTTGAAGATGTAGGACAAAGGAGGACTGAGATACCTGCGCCAGCCTTTAATTGGCTATTATGCATCAGACCCTCACATCTGATGTATAGAACTGAAGATAATTGTATCTTCAAACCGTATCTACCTAGTCAGTTCGCTCGTCAGTTCGGATATGACCAGCTTCACGTTGGTAACCCCTCTACTACTTTCAATTATTATAGAAAGTTAGTGGATGGCGTGAGGGCATGGCGGTATTTCAGCGCTGGATGTACCGGTGCCAAATTCCATGTATCGACTGCCACAAGTACAACTGAGCTACGAATGTTTCATTCGTATGCTCATTTTTATGCCTCTATTGGTTCCTTCACGAAAAACTACAACATGAAGGGAAGTCTTCGGTGGAAAAAGGAAGGAGACGCCGAAGAACCAGTTATGGTGCATTCGGACATTCCAGATGATGCTGTTCCAGATGAATATCTGGAGACGATCCCTACGGGAGTTGGGGAAATAGTTGTAGGACCCATTACCATCACTACAACCCGAAAGCGAAAACCAGACACAGCTGTTACTCTCCGGGAAGAGAAGAAGAAGATTACTGTTAAAGGGCCTTCCAGACAGAGAGCCGCTACTCCAGAAAGCGAAACTCATGTTGAGGAGCCTCAAAACATTACATCTTCTTCAGCTCAACCTGGAGATGGAACTTCAGCACCACAACCAACAACAGCAACACAAGTTACAGGAGTCCTATCTTCCGGACGACTCAGCACTTTATTGCATCTCACTTCGCCACAAAAGGCGAAAGCTGTTGAAGACACTGCCACAACTCATGCTATTGATCCGGAACCCATCCCCTTGGATGAACCGGCTCTTAAATTAGAAGATGATGACTGGGATATGGATTATGACGCACACTTGTCGCGTCCTGCACCTACTCCAGGTAAAGATAAATTACACAAAATTTATACAAAAATATGTATTATAATTTTGTATATTGACTATTTTGTTTAATCTTTGTAGGTATCATTATTGTGGCAAAGCCTATTGCTCCTCTACCTCCTCAAAAGACTATTCATGAAGAGGAAGTAGAATCTGAAGAAGGAAGTTCTTCTTCAAAGGAAGATTCTCCTTCTAAGGAAGATTCTCCATCTGTGGAGATTCAACAAGGGCTCGCAGGAGAGGCATATCAGGAATTGCCTTCTCTTGCCGAAGAAAGAGAAGAAGAACCAGCAGCAGAAGAAGAACTAGTTGCAGACGAAAAGCCAGCTGCTAATGAACAGATTGTTGAGGCCGTAGATGTAGCGGCAACATCAATTACTCTTGCCAGTCCAGATCAAGTTCCTGAAACAGTCGTATTCGAGTCTGGATCGAACATTGGAGGCAGCACCTCCATGATACCATCCTCTACCACCGAAACTCATTCTCCGGAGGTAGCAAAAAAAGTTGCTGAAGATACAGTCCCGAAACTCCCTGAAAATCAATTGGCTATGGTAACGATAACGGATATATCGTTAACTCAACTTGCTACCACAACAACCACAACACCTGTCTCAATTTCAAGGAAAAGAGATTGGCAGATATCGCCGATACACCAAGCTCCAACGCTGATATGAATCTTTTGGTAGAGATTCATACTGAAACTTTTTATAAAACTTTGGCAGCGTTGATCAAAATGGTCGTGAAGAAAGGCCTCAGTTATGAGAGCTTAAAAAGTGCTATTTCTACTACCATAGACAACATAGCAATGTTCAATGATACTGAGAGGGTAGCAGCTCTGCAGAAAATAGTCCAAGGACTTGAACAACCCATCAAGGAATATCTAAAGTTGTCAAGTGGGACTATAGAAAGTCTCGTCCAATCCGAGTATGATGCTCTCACCAATAAGTACACAACTCGAGAAAACATCTTCAAAGAATCTCTTCAAGATTATAGCAATAAGGTTACCGTGGAGAGGACTTTCTTGAAAGAAAATAAACCCTTATTGGAGCAGCATCAGCAAGCCTATGAGTCCATGAATATCAAAATTCATCAACAAAATAATAGAATTCGTGAAGTCGAGGCCGAGCTGGCTCGATTAAAGTAGGAGCAGAACCAGATGACGGCAGATAGGGATCAATTCTTGAGGCAAAGTTCCATTTTGGAAGAACAGATTTTTGGTTTTGAATCAAAAATCAAAACTCTTGAAGAAGCCAAAGACAAAATGATATCTGCCTTTGCCGAACTCTCCCACCTCTGTACAGCAGAAGCTCGAAGAACCATAGCATATACAACTGTAGTGGGCTCTCGTGAAAAATGTCTGGCAGAGTTGCAGAAGATGATTGAAGATTTATCTGCTCCACCTTAGAAATTTTTTGTACTCAATAAAGAATTTTTTTTGTCATTTCCTTTATTTTGCTGATGTACTATTTCCAATCATGAAATAAATAAAATATATTTAAAATATGTATGAGACAGAAAATAATTATCAGAGGTAATATGGACATGATAAGTTTTCCAAACTCAATAAAGTAGATTATATCTATCCAGAGGTAATGTGGACATGATAGATAATAAATCTTATTTTCTTTTTAGAGTATACAATACTATCAGAGGTAATATGAACATAATAGATCGTAATAACTCAAAGAAAATAGATTAATATCTATTCAGAGATAATATGGACATGATAGATAATAATGAAAAGAAGTCACTACTAAAATAAGGCAAATTAGCGACGTCATGATACGTCGCTAATAATGAAAATTACGTCGCTAATCGTAATTGGCGACGGCTTTAGCGACGTAAAGTGAAGGTCGCTTTTAGCTAGTCGCAGATGCCCAATACATCGCCCTACGTCGATGTTTGCGACGTCCCGCCCGTGTCGCTAGGTCATCGCAAAGTTAGCAACGTAGAGCGACGAGAACTTTACGTCGCAAACTTAGCGACGTAGTGCGACATTGTAGCGACGTTTAGTTCTATTAACATGATGATGTGGCAATTCCTACCACGTCAGCAAGGTGGCGACGTACAACGACGTATAGCGACGTCCACTTTCCGTCGCTATCCGTCGCTATACGTCGCTAACCGTCGCAGAATACTGAAAAAAATATAAAATATATTTTTGTTATGTTGTGTGTCTGTATTTACAGTCTGTGTGAACCGAACACTGCATTTCACATACACTGTAAACACAGACACACATCATTACAAAAAAACTAATTATATTTTTTAAAAATTTAGGCATCACCTCCTTTGTATATCAGATCATCGCTTATAACCCAGCGTAGGTATATTTGTCATCCCCGTTGCAGATATCATCATAATTAACAGTCTTCCATCATAACAGTCTATAACTAATAGATGAATAACAGTCTTCCATCATAACAGTCTACAACTAAATATCATACATGTACTTAATAAAATACCAACAAATTAAATATCATAAACATACATGTCCAACAAACATACATGTCCAACAGAGTCAAATAATAATGAAAATCAGTGTACAGAACGGTCAATGGGCCCATAGGGCCAATAAATACAAAGATGATAAAAAAATCTACTGGATCACTGAGGACCCCTGCCGCATATCTGGGATAGCATGTACTCATACTGCTCCTGTGTGAGCTGCACCGTAGGGACTGTAGGAGGCAGTGCAATGTCTGGAGTCGGCACCGTCGATGGACCGGGAGGACGTATCTGCTCCAGCTCTCGCAGTCGTTCACCATGCGCAGCAAGGGTACTCACCATCCTCTGAGTACTCTCCTCAATCGAAGCCAATACCTGAGTGAGTGAGGCATACATAGTCCTCTGTAATCCCTCCAGCTCGACCTGTCTACGCTCTGTGCGCTGCGTAGACTCGGTCAGCTCCTGTATACTACGCTCGATCGCATCAAATCGTCCGATGATCATCGGAGGGTCGGATTGTCGCTCGACCGTATCAGAAATCTGCTGCTGTAACTCGCGACACAGCTTGTCGATCTGACGACGAATATCCTGAGCTCGTGATGACGCCTGCGAAGCCAGAGACTGCGTACTGACAGAGGGGGCCCGGAATGACTCCGAAGCCAAATACGTGCCGTAGGATCCCGTACCGTAGTACGTACCCTTCTGAAGACCGCCAACGGCGGTCATCCAGAGGTCGTCCGACCATGGAGCTGTAGGCGGCTGGGAGGAAGTACCAGCCCCTCCCTATGCTGGCGCACTAGCAGCAGAAGCCGCCTCCTCCTCTAGCCGAACAAACTCGGCCTAGAACATGTTTGCTAACGTGTAAGTCTTTGCTAAAGTCTATATTGATATCTAATTTCCTGTTTTCTAAATTATAGTAAATTAATATAAAGAATAGAACGTACATATGCCTGCGTCGCCCTCTCGTCAATGAACTCCCCAGCCCTCCGATGGGTGACCAGGAAGACGGTCACCATGTTCGGGTCCTCACCCTTTTTTACCTGTTAAAATATATTATGTATTATTAGTATTAAACATTCTATCGAACTATATATAAATTAATGTTCGTCATAGGAAACGTACCAGACGATGAAAATGCTCCGTCATCGGAATGGAGCTACCACACCACTTACTGGCGCTCGATCGCGCCACCTTGGCCTTATCAGACCGCTCCTGGTACCTAGCCTCGGCGAATCAAGCCTTCATCGCAGTCCACTGCTCTGGCGTGATCCAACTATGGATCGGCTTTCCGGAACGATCACGAGACTTCTGGTCGTGGATCGCATCACGGATGAGCTTGCCTGTAACGGCAGAAAATTGGGCCTCGATCTTCGCTCCCGATGTGGTGGATAGAAATAGGTCCTCTACAAGAAGTAAAATAGAAACGTTATATAATATACACAAATGATTATTAAAATTTAAAAATAAACAAATTTTTTACCTTGAAGTGGGCCAACCAAAAGGCCTTCCTATCTGTGGGAGCATCTGAGTAGTTAATCCAAGGTCCACCATAGTTCTGCCTCAAAAATAACCCCAGCTGTCTCTGTACTGCAGGAGGTCGATATCTATACAATAATAATTTTCATGAACATATAATCATTTAAAAAATATATATAACTAATTAACTTACTTCGTAGGCCCGTCCGTCCAAATCTCCATACCCGTCTCGCCCGGGGGAGCGCATGGAGGGTCGCTCTCACCTCCTGCCGGGACAGGATCAGTCTGATCGTAGTCCTCCATATGCTCGACGTCGGCTCCCCCCATGAAGCCGTCGGCAGGAGGAATGTTGGACGCGGGATCAGGAATGCTGGAACTGCCTTGTCCCGGTAATGGACCGAGAACAGAACGGTACAATAGCATACTCGGAGATGAGGATGCGGGTACGAAATCTCCATCCCCAGCCCGAGGCTGACGGGACTGCCTAATATAAAATCCTCCGTATCGTCCAGATGGTCTAGTCATACCTGATAATAACATATGACAATAAAATAAAAATATATATTTATATGATTGAAATCACAGATTTTTGAAAAATATTATAGTCACAGATAAAAGTGTCACAAAAGTGTCACAAATTTATATGATAGAAGTGTCACTAAAGTGTCAAATATGATGATAAAATAAACGTACAGATTTAATCCTCTTCTGAAAATTCATCTAGTTCGTTTAGCTCATCTTCTTCTTCTTCTTCTTCTTCTTCTTCTTCTTCTTCTTCTTCCTCCTCTACATCTTTACTTTCATCTGCATCTTCCTCTTCAGATAATTCTACTTCTTCTACACAATTAGATGTGTAATGAGGAACTTCTGTCGTGTCCACTTCTATAATATTTGTTACAAGAGGTAGTTCATCCTCTTGATAAGCTATATCGTCAACCTCGAAGGTATTTCTAGCTTTGGTCTTGCATACTGCCCACCAGTCTGACCTTGTTGTTCCCCGTTTAGGATAACTTGTGAAGTACACGAGGTGAGCCTGACTTGATAGGACAAATGGTTCATAGGCTTAATATCAACGCCGATAGTTTATATCAACAAGACCGTGCTTGTCTACTTTTCAACCTTGACCTTCAATTGGATCGAACTAATCACACCTGAATAACACAATCTTAGCAGGTCCTATTCCATAACTATATGTCAGCTCCACGATCTCCCGTAGCACGACATAGAAATCGTTGCCCGTATCAACATCTTTGTAGTTCGAAGATCTGATACACAAACAGCTGTTTTTGGTAGAGTCGAGATCCACAAAGTTGTCTCTGATCGGGCAAGTTGTTGACTTGAACCGAAACCCATTAACACAGTAGCTTGGCCATATTTTTGCAGCATAAATTGGTTCCTTGGCTAGCATTCTAATAGACTCATTCTCAAGTCTTGCGTATGGACGATCGATTTAAATACCACGAAAGAAGAAATTAAGCTCATTCTCAATCAAGTGCATATACAGAAAGATAATTACAGAGTTCTCAAGTCTTACATATGCACTCAACCATGATGGAAAACCTCATTTCTTGTTCTAGTTCTTCTTCTGTTATGTGTGGCCTACCTGACCTCACATTATCATTAAATATGCTGAAAACAATATCGTTCAATTAATGTAATAGTATAATAATCAACACTATTAAAATAATATAGACGTATTAGTTACTTATCCCTCCAGTTTCTCTACTTCCTCCTCCTCGCAGTTGAGTAATACATACACCTGAGCAGCCCTTAGCTCATCATCGTTCAGATGTCTTTTCTTCATTTTACCCGATGGCTTTTCTGGAGCATTGAATACCTTCAGTATTGTATCATTACTTTCATGATCTCCGTCGTCGTTTTTGGAAGCTCTCGTTCTATTAGTTGTAACATGAGGCTTGAAATACATCGAATAAAAGTTTGTAATCTCCTCGAGAATATAGGCTTCACAAATAGAACCCTCGACCCGTGCCTTATTTTTCACCTTTCTTTTTAGGTGATTCAAATATCGCTCGAACGGGTACATCCATCGCTATTCGACGGGTCCACCAATACGTGTCTTATAGGATAGATGAATCAGCAAATGCTTCATAAAGTCGAAGAATCCAGGAGGAAACACCCTCTCTAGCTTGCACAGTGTTACCGCAATGTCCTTCTCTTGCTTTTCTAGACGATCAATAAAAAATTTCTTAGAACAAAGATCCCTGAAGAATATGCTAAGCTCCGTCAATGGATCCCAAACTGCCTACGGTAAGAATTTTCGAAATACAATCGAAATTAACCTCTCCATGAATACGTGACAGTCGTGGCTCTTCATACCCGTCAATTTGTTTTCCTTCGGATTGACACATCTTCTCAGATTTGACACATATCAAATGCAACGCAGGGCTCTTCATCCTCCTTGTCCAGCGAGAAAATTGACTTCGGCAGGAACTGTTTTCCATTCTGCTCTATCAAATGCAACGCAGGGCGTTTGCATATTTCTTCTAAGTCCAACCTGGCCTTGGGATTGTCTTTCGTTTTTCCCTTTACGTCCATCACAGTATTAATTATGTTATCAAACACATTTTTCTCAATATACATGACATCAAGATTATGTCTGATCAGATTGGTACTCCAGTACGGCAGATCCCAGAATATGCTCCTCTTTGTTCAGTTATGATCTCTACCAAATCAATCGTACATGTATCCAGTTGTAGGATCTTCGATAGCACTTGGAAAATCTCCAACCTCCTTCCATATCGTGGCTCCGCACCACCTTGGCGGTGGATCACCCTTCTCTACAACGCCGACACGGAATACATTCTTGGTCCTTCTGAACGGATGATCTTTTGGCAGAAATTGCCGATGACAATCAAAGAAGTACGGTTTTCCTCCATGTTTCAAGCGGAAAGCCTTACTATGGTCCATGCAATACGGACATGAGAGACGTCCATGAGTGCTCCATCCAGATAACATTCCATAGGCCGGAAAGTCGTTGATCGTCCACATAAGAATTGCCTTCATCTGAAAATTCTGCTTCCTGGAAACATCGTACGTGTTAGCGCCTACTTCCCATAACTGATTCAACTCATCTATCAAAGGCTGTAAGTACACATCAATGTTCTTCTCGGGATTGTTCAGACCAAAAATTATAACGGTTAGAAACATATTTCGAGTCTTCATCCACATCTAAGACGGTAGGTTATACGGAGTGACAATCACAGAACAGCACGAATACTGGGATCCCGAAAGACCAAAAGGAGTAAAACCGTCAGAAAATAGCCCCAACCTGACATTACGCGGATCTGAAGCAAAATCAGGATACACTCGATCAAAGTGCTTCCATGCTTCTCCATCGGATGGGTGATCCAACACTCCTTCAATCCGTTCTCGTATGTACCAACTCATATTTTCGGCTGTCTCTTTCACCATAAATAATCTTTACAACCGCGGCGTTAAAGGCAAGTAGTGCATTGAATCGGTCGGTCTTCTTGCACCGGTAGACCTTCCTGTACTAGTTATCTTTTAGCGATCAGCACCACAAAATCTACACACATCTACGTCCTTATCGTCTTTGTAGTACAACATGCACCCATTGCGACAAGAATCAATTTTCTCGTATCCCATCCAGAGCGATCTCACCATCCTATTAGACCGATAGAAGTCTTTAGGTAACTTAGCACCCGCCGGCAAGATCTCTATATTCAACTCCAACACTCGGTTGCAGCATTCTTGCGACATATTAAAATCTGACTTAATGCTCAACAGTCTTGTAACCACCTCCAACAGTGAATGATCCTCACAACTAAGATACAATGGAGTCCTTGCATTCTCCAGCAACTCCATAAACTTTACAGCATCGACATTCGGTGCCTCCTCAGCTGCATCATGAATGAAACTAGGCCCCGCAGCGTCGAAAACCATGTTCACGCACCCGTCGTCGTATGCATGATTATCTGAAACAAAATTAGGTCCCGCATGTATATACGGCTCAACATAAGGCTCCGGCTCTGATGCTAAAGACACAAGTTCTCCGTGTGCGGTCCACTGATAGTAATTAGGCGTGAAACCCCTCGAGTACAAATGATATGTCACTTCCATTTCTGGATAATATTTCACGTTATGACATTTTACACATGAACACTTAATTTTGGTGCCGTCCATGTACTGAGGAAACACCTTAGCAAACTGCAGGAACTGCTCTACTCCCGCTATGTATTCATCCTGCACACCACACATATCATCAGGACGATGATTGTACATCCATGAACAATTTCGCAAGTAGTAATTCATATCAATTTGAAAATAATTATGCAAAGATGGACACACGTTATCCAATAGGCACAAATTCGTATATTATGTCTTATTATGGGACACACATTAGTAGCGGACAGTTACTAATAACAATGTTAGGCATGATTTCTAGTACATGATATGCAATCTAGGTCAAACTGGGTTGTATTAAGTCAAACAAAGTCAAACAAGGTCAAGCTAAGTCAAACAAAGTCAAACAAGGTCAAACTAGGTCAAGGGTTGACCTATAGTTGACTTTGTCAACTCTTAGTCCAATCTAGGTCAGATGTTGACTCTACTTTGACTTTTAGTCAAAATAGTCAACCTTGGTCAAACAAGGTCAAATCTAAGTCAAATATCCTATTTATAGTCATTACCTACCAAGGTACCCTTTACCTTATCGCTATTGGTATCCCAATACCAATACCTTAAGTTGGAATCTCAATATCTTAGTCCAGGTAACTAATACCTTAACATCCACTTTATCTTAGATACTAGATAATACCATATCCTAGTAATATCCTACAGTTAGGCTAGTAGATAACTCAATACCTTGGGCTAATAGATATTAGCATCTACCTTAGGCTAGTATCTATCCACCTGCCTTAACATCATACTCATTACCTTAGCTAATACCTTATCCTTAGGCTTTAGGTAATTTTCATTACTTTGCTAATACCTTAGATACCTTAGATACTAACTCTACCGTTCTAACAATATACCAACACTCCTAAGATACTCTAATATTTACATAGAGATATACCCTATAGGGTATCCTATTACCGTAGACTAATCTAGGACACTCTTAAGATACTAGGATATCTAACTATTCTAGGATACCAAATTCTAGCCAAGATACTAACTTAGGGTACTAACTTCTAGCCCATATCCTAATATCTTATTATCTTGATACCCTCAAGATACTAGCATAATCTAACTACCCTAAGATATCTAACTTAGGATACTAACTTATCTAGGATAAAAAGGATACCAACTAACCTATCCAAGATACTAACTAACCTATCTAGGATACTAACTTCTAGTATCCTAAGATATTAACTCACCTATCTAACTCTAGGATACTAACATCCTAAACAAGATATTAAATTAGTGCCTAGGATATTATCCTAAATATCTAACTTAGGATACTAACTTATGTGTAGACACTAACATACTCATCCTAAAACAAAATCACACTCCCCCAACATAATAAGAGACACTAGCTTCTAGTCACTATTGCCGCTGCTGCCCTCACTGCTCTTGCTACTGCTGTTAGCAGCTGCTGCTGGCATTGCAGCTACTGCTGCTACTACCCTGCAGCACAAGCTGCTGCTGCTGCTGCCTTTGTAGCCACTTGTTCCCCCCTCTTGCTACTCTTTCATAACCTCTCTAACACACACAACACTCACTACCACATCTAAATCCCTTTCACCTTTCTCACTCTCAAACACACACACACACACACACACACACACACACACACACGCACACACACACACACGCACACTCTAACACTTATCTCAATATCCCTCTTCACTCACACTCACACTACCATACTACTACACTACCACATCTAACCTCCCCTTCCTCAAACACTCACTAAAAAAACACAATCATACACTCACACACTCTCACATCTCATCACAAGCACAAATACACTATTAAAATAATATCTAATCCCTTTTTTCAAACAAACACACATAACCACAAACAACCAACCACCAATCCAAGCCACAAACACACAAACCAAAGGCCAAATGGATAGCCAATAACTTGCCATGCTTCTCCCTCTCTCACTCTCACCCAAGACACAACCGCACACACCATATATTTATAAACTTTTATCTAAAATAGTCCATATACATAAATATATACCAATTTATATATATTTACATATATACATGACTTGTGGGTCAAAAATACATAGATATATATAGGAATCCATATGAAAACCAATTGGGATACCTTAACCATGACTAACCTACCCTCATTTATGCACAAAACTAAAATTTGGATTCTAAATGACCTATTAGGCATTTCCACAAATACTTGGTGTATCACCCTCCGTGTGTGTGTCTCTGCGTTTGTGTGTGTGTGTGTGTGTGTGTGTGTGTGTGTCTGTGTGCATGTATGTCTGTATGCGTGTGTGTGTGTGTGTGGGAGAGAAGGAGGAGGAGGAATTAGGTTAGGGTTTACCACCGGAGAGGAGGAGAAGGAGCTCGACGGGGGGGGAGGGAGTCACCGGGGGGGAGGGAGTCGCCAGGGGGGAGGGGGAAGAATTTTTCGATTTTTCGAGTTAGGGAGAAAAAGGAGTCCTGTGCCCTAAGTAAAAAAGTTAGCGATGTCAAAAGTGGACGTCGCTAACCGTCGCAAAAATTTTAATATAAGCGACATATTTTCTTAATATGTCGCTGAACGTCGCTATTCCGCGACATACTTTATCTAATGTCGCTGAACGTCGCTATTCAGCGACGTTTTGCGACGTTATTAGAAAGGAGTCGCTATATTATATAGTTAGCGACGTAATTTTATTCCGTTGCTAAACGACGTCGCTAATAGAGCATATTTTAGTAGTGAGTAGATTTAATATTTATTCAGAGTAATGAGGACATGATAAATAATAAATCTTTTTCTTTCTGAAATCAGCTGGTAAGACAGAAAATCAAACTTCTCTTTTAGGAGAATAAATAATCAGCTTAACCAAACCTTGGTAGCTGGGGAATAAAGAAGAAATTCAAACGTAATATTTCTTCAAGAATTTACCATTAATTGGCATCATGAGCAAATATCTATTAGGTTTAGATAACCTATAAGCACCATTAGAGAATACGGTTTCGACTACATAAGGTCCTTCCCATTTAGCTTGGAATTTGCCTTTACTCTTATGAGTCATAACCATAGGTCTTCGGACAGCTAGAACTAGCTCTCCTACTTTAAATACCCTTTCTTTAACTTTACGATTGAAAGCTCGAGATATGCGGGCTTGATATAGCTCAATGTGTTGTTGCGCTTGCAGACGCTTTTTATCCAAACCTTCAAGTTCTTGGAGTCTTAAGCGGTCATTATTCTCCGTAGTTAGGTCATTAGCAATAGCTATTCTAAGAGATGGTATCTGGATCTCCAGTGGAAGAACAGCTTGACATCCGCAAACCAATAAAAATGGTGTAAAACCAGTTGGAGTTCGGACCGTTGTTCGATAAGCCCATAAACATTCTCCAAGTTTCTAGTTCCAATCACGTTTATTAGAAGAGACAAACTTTTTAAGAAGTTTAATAATAGTTTTGTTGAAAGCTTCTGCTAAACCATTAGCAGCTGGATTGTAAGCTGTAGAAGCTAAGTTCTGGATCCGATTCATGTCACAAAATCGATAAAACGCCTGAGTGGCAAATTGTGGTCCGTTATCATGGATTATCCTTCGAGAAATCTGAAAATGATAAATGACATGATGTTTGATGAAGTTAATCACATTAGACGTTTTTACTTCAATAAGAGGAATTGCTTCTGTCCATTTAGAAAAATAATCAGTTATAGTCAGGATAAACCGATGTCCTTTAACAGAAGGAAGATTAATCGGACCAATAATATCCATACTCCAAGCTTCGAAAGGCCCAGAAGCTGATGTAGGATGTAAGAATTCAGAAGGTTGATGAATAAAATTAGCATAAATCTGACATGCTTTATACCGTCTGGCATAATCCACAGCATCTGCTATCATGGAAGGCTAATAATAACCCATTCTTCGAATACGGACCTATAATTTTGGACCTGGTTGATGCGCACCATAAACTCCATCATAAGCTTCACGAAGTGTTTGCTTGGCTTCGCTTTCCGAAAGACAACGCAATAAAAGTCCGTCATAAGAACGACGATACAACATATGCATTGAAGAATCATAATAGAATTGAAATGATCGTGTTTTGATTGATGCAGCTTCTTTGGGATCTTCAGGTAAAATCCCATAGACCGCATAATCAATAAATGGACTTCTCTAATCTATTTGCTGAGAATTTGATTCGATAACATAACTCTTTTCGATATGCAAATTATTCTTGACACAGAATAGATCTCTATCCAACAAAGTGATGGTATTTTATCTTCTAAGTCGAATTGCTAAGTCTGCAGCTAGACTATCGAGAGCGTCGGCTTCCAAATTTTGAGAATGTGGTACGAATTTAATGAAAAACCCTTTGAATGAAAGAGCCAATTCGATTACCACTTGATGATAGGGAATGAGGTCAGAATTTCTGACTTCATATGTCCCTCTGACCTGATTGACAATCAGTTGAGAGTCTCCATATACTTCCAAGAACTTAATGTCCAATTGTTTTGCTACTTGAAGACCAATTAGCAGAGCATTATATTCTGTCACATTATTGGAACATGGTTCATTGAGAGAATAAGCACGGTATATGACCATTTTATCAGGAGAGACCAAGACGATGCCTACTCCAGAGACAATATTACCTTTAGGCCCAACTCGTGATGCTCCATCAAAGTATAGTTGCCAAATATCATCCTTAAAATTCATGTTGCGATCTATGACTTCATCTGGAATGTCGTCATATAACTTAGAAGTTTCAGGTATAGGATGAGCTGCTAAGAAATCAGCTAACGCTTGACCTTTTACTGATTTTTGAGGTATGTAGACCATATCATAAGGAGTAAGCAACATTACCCAGGTAGGTAGCCGGGAGTTAAGAATACTCGACTTTTTCATTAATACCCGAATAGGATTTATTCTAGATATGACATGAATAGTTTATCCCGATACATAATATCGCGTCTTTTAAATGACAAAAACCAGGGCTAGACATTCTTTTTCTACAGGAGTATACCTGTGTTCAGCTCCAACCATCATTCGACTGAGATAATAAATTGCCCGTTCATGACCTTTATCACTTTTCTGTGCAAAAAAAGCACAAAGAGAATGATCTAATGCTCGAACATACAGCAAAATTGGTCTTCCCACTATCGGGGGTACTAAAATAGATGGATTTGTAAGGTATTGTTTAATGTTATTGAATGTTTTTGACATGCTACATCCCAAACAAATGATACACCCTTCTTTAGTAGACGAGAGAAATGTTGACATCTCCCAGAAAGATTTGATATAAATCTCCTGATATAGGCAATGCGACATTGAAAACCACGAAGTTCTTTCAAATTACGTGGAGGACGAATTTCAAGAATAGCTTTTACTTTATCAGGATCAACATGGATACCTTGAGAAGTGATGACAAATCCCAAAAATTTGCCACTGGAAACCCCTAAGAAAGACTTAGTGGGAATCATCTTTAGTTGATGTTGACGCATCGACTCGAATACTGTCTTTGTCACTCCCCGTTCCCAGAATACGTATTTTAATACGTGTACGGCTTGAACGTATTTATTTAATATTTATCATACATTTATTCTGTATTTAATTTCTTTAATTTTTCGCTAATTATTTTTCTGTATTTTATTTTCGGCTCTTGGGTTCGGCTTGGTTCGGTTTGTTTCCGAATTTTGATGGTTCATAATGAATCGAACCCAACTCCCCACCTACTATATCTTCATTTAAAGCCCAACCCTTTCTCTCTCTTCATTACTTCTCTTTTTCATTTACTCTTCTTCTTTCTCATAACTCTCTCCACCTATCTAAAGCTTAGGCAAGTCCATCTTGCTCCACATGAGAACCCATATTTTTATGGTTTATTTATCTTCCTTTCATGATTCTAAGATAATTTAGAACTTGATATTTTTTATTTTGAAGTTCCATTTTTAGTAGATCTAGAAATTGCCATTTTCGAATTTTGTGGGTTTGATCTATCAAACTTCTTTGTTTTCATGTTTTGATTGGTCCAGGCTGTTGAGATTCGTGTTATACGCCATTCTGACCTATGGAAGTTCCATTTTTGCTTGGAATGAAGGTTACATGGAATTTAGAGTTCGGAAGGAGTTTTACGCTCACGTTATACGTGCTCGCGTAAGCATTCACTTTACGCTCATATTTTTACGTGCTCGCGTAGTATCAAGCTCTAGGCCCACGATCATTCGTGTCAGCGTGAATCTATTTTACGCAAGTCGACTTGGCTTGGCGTATTACTTTCACGCATACTCATTCGTGCGTAAACTTAACTCTCTACGCGTATTAGTTCACGCATGATGTTATCTTTTACGCGTACAAGTCTTACGCGTAACCCTGTTCTTTACGCGTAGCTTTGTTTATGCGTACTCCTTGGCTTGGCATTATTCCTTTACGCAATTTTGGTTGACGCGTAATATTGTTCTTTTACGCGTACGAGTTTACGCGTAACGTTACTTCTTTACGCGTACTTTCTTTACGTACGTATTTGCCTAAGCGTAAAGCTTGGCGTAAACCGGTGGCCTTAGCGTAAAGCTTTGGCGTAGACTAGTCATAGTATAGATTAGCCGTGGCGTAATCCAACCTTGGTGTTCCTATTTCTTATGACAATCAAAGAAGCACGGTTTTCCTCCGTGTTTGAAGCGGAAAGCCTTACTACGGTCCATGCAATACGGACATGAGAGACGGCTATGAGTGCTCCATCCAGATAACATTCTATAGGCCGAAAAGTCGTTGATGGTCTACATAAGAATTGCCTTCATCTGAAAATTCTGCTTCCTGGAAACATCGTACGTGTTAGCGCCTACTTCCCATAACTGATTCAACTCATCTATCAAAGGCTGTAAGTACACATCAATATTCCTCTTGGGATTGTTCAGACCAGGAATTATAACGATTAGAAACATGTACTGAGTCTGCATGCACATCCAAGGTGGTAGGTTATACAGAGTGACAATCACAGGCCAGCACGAATACTGGGATCCCGAAAGACCAAAAGGAGTAAAACCGTCAGAAGATAGCCCCAACCTGACATTACGCAGATCTGAAGCAAAATCAGGATACACTCGATCAAAGTGCTTCCACGCTTCTCCATCGGATGGGTGATCCAACACTCCTTCAATCTGTTCTCGCATGTGCCAACTCATATTTTTGGCCGTCTCTTTCACCATAAATAATCTTTGCAACCGCGGCATTAAAGGCAAGTAGTGCATTGAATCGGTCGATCTTCTTGCACCGGTAGACCTTCCTGTACTAGTTGTCTTTTAGCGATCAGCACCACAAAATCTGGACACATTTGCGTCTTTGTCGTCTTTGTAGTACAGCATGCACCCATTGCGATAAGAATCGATTTTCTCGTATCCTATCTAGAGCGATCTCACCATCCTATTAGACCGATAGAAGTCTTTAGGTAACTTAGCACCTGCCGGCAAGATCTCTATAATCAACTCCAACACTCGGTTGTAGCATTCTTGCGACATGTTAAAATCTGACTTAATGCTCAACAATCTTGTAACCACCTCCAACGGTGAATGATCTTCACAACCAGGATACAATGGAGTCCTTGCATTCTCCAGCAACTCCATAAACTTTGCATCATCGACATTCGGTACCTCCTCAGCTGCATCGTGAACAAAATTAGGCCCCACAGCGTCGAAAACCATGTTCACGTACCCATCGTCGTATGCATGACTATCTGAAACAAAATTAGGTCCCGCATGCATATACGGCTCAACATAAGGCTCCGACTCTGATGCTAAAGACACAAGTTCTCCGTGTGCGGTCCACTGATAGTAATTAGGCATGAAACCCCTCGAGTACAAATGATATGCCACTTCCACTTCTGGATAATATTTTACGTTATAACATTTTACACACGGACACTTAATTTTGGTGCCGTCCACGTACTGAGGGAACGCCTTAGCAAACTGCAGGAACTGCTCTACTCCCGCTATGTATTCATCCTGCACACCATACATATCATCAGGATGACAATTGTACATCCATGAACGATTTCGCAAGTAGTAATTCATATCAATTTGAAAATAATTCGGCAAAGATGGACATACATTATCCAATAGGCACAAATTCGTATATTATGTCTTATTATGGGACACACATTAGTAGCGGACAGTTACTTATAACAATGTTAGGCATGATTTCTAGTACATGATATGCAATCTAGGTCAAACTAGGTTGTACTAAGTCAAACAAAGTCAAACAAGGTCAAGCTAAGTCAAACAAAGTCAAACAAGGTCAAACTAGGTCAAGGGTTGACCTATAGTTGACTTTGTCAACTCTTAGTCCAATCTAGGTCAGATGTTGACTCTACTTTGACTTTCAGTCAAAATAGTCAACCTTGGTCAAACAAGGTCAAATCTAAGTCAAATATCCTATTTATAGTCATTACCTACCAAGGTACCCTTTACCTTATCGCTATTGGTATCCCAATACCAATACCTTAAGTTGGAATCTCAATATCTTAGTCTAGGTAACTAATACCTTAACATCCACTTTATCTTAGATACTAGATAATACCATATCCTAGTAATATCCTACCCTTAGGCTAGTAGATAACTCAATACCTTGGGCTAATAGATATTACCATCTACCTTAGGCTAGTATCTATCCACCTGCCTTAACATCATACCCATTACCTTAGCTAATACCTTATCCTTAGGCTATAGGTAATTCTCATTACTTTGCTAATACCTTAGATACCTTAGATACTAACTCTACCGTTCTAACAATATACTAACACTCCTAAGATACTCTAATATTTACATAAAGATATACCCTATAGGGTATCCTGTTACCGTAGACTAATCTGGGACACTCTTAAGATACTAGGATATCTAACTATCCTAGGATACCAAATTCTAGCCAAGATACTAACTTAGGGTACTAACTTCTAGCCCATATCCTAATATCCTATTATCTTGACACCCTCAAGATACTAGCATAATCTAACTACCCTAAGATATCTAACTTAGGATACTAACTTATCTAGGATAAATAGAATACTAACTAACCTATCTAGGATACTAACTTCTAGTATCCTAAGATATTAACTCACCTATCTAACTCCAGGATACTAACATCCTAAACAAGATATTAAATTAGTGCCTAGGATATTATCCTAAATATCTAACTTAGGATACTAACTTATGTGTAGACACTAACATACTCATCCTAAAACAAAACCACACTCCCCAACATAATAAGAGACACTAGCTTCTAGTCACTATTGCAGCTGCTGCCCTCACTGCTCTTGCTACTGCTGTTAGCAGCTGCTGCTGGCATTGCAGCTACTGCTGCTACTACCCTGCAGCACAAGCTGCTGCTGCTGCCTTTGTAGCCACTTGTTCCCCCCTCTTGCTACTCTATCATACCCTCTCTAACACACACACAATACTCACTACCACATCTAAATCCCTCTCACCTTTCTCACTCTCAAACACACACACACACACACACACACACACACACACACACACACACATACACACACACACACACACACACACACACACGCACACTCTAACACTTATCTCAATATCCCTCTTCACTAACACTCATACTACCATACTACCACACTACCACGTCTAACCTCCCCTTCCTCAAACACACACTAAAAAAACACAATTATACACTCACACACTCTCACATCTCATCATAAGCACAAACACACTATTAAAACAATGTCTAATCCCTCTCTTCAAACAAACACAAATAACCACAAACAAACAACCACCAATCCAAGCCACAAACACACAAACACACAAACCAAAGGCCAAATGGATAGCCAATAACTTGCCATGCTTCTCTCTCTCTCTCACTCTCACATAAGACACAACCGCACACACTATATATTTATAAACTTTTATCTAAAATAGTCCACATATTACCAATTTATATATATTTACATATATACATGACTTGTGGGTCAAAAATACATAGATATATATAAGAATCCATATGAAAACCAATTGGGATACCTTAACCATGACTAACCTACACTCATTTATGCACAAAACTGAAATTAGGATTCTAAATGACCTATAGGACATTTCCACAAATACTTGGTGTGTCACCCTCCGTGTGTGTGTCTGTGTGTGTGTGTGTGTGTCTGTGTGTGTGTGTGTGTGTGTGTGTGTGTGTGTGTGTGTGTGTGTGCGTGTATGTCTGTGTGCGTGTGTGTGGGGGGGGGAGAGAGAAGGAGGAGGAGGAATTAGGTTAGGGTTTACCGCCGGAGAGGAGGAGGAGGAGCTCGAGGAGAGGAGGAGGAGCTCGACGGGGGGGGGAGGGAGTCACCGGGGGGGAGGGAGTCGCCAGGGGGGAGGGGGAAGAATTTTTCAATTTTTCGAGTGAGGGGAAAAAGGAGTCCTATGCCCTAAGTAAAAAAGTTAGCGACGTCAAAAGTGGACGTCGCTAACCGTCGCAAAAAATTTAATATAAGCGACATATTTTCTTAATATGTCGCTGAACGTCGCTATTCCGCGACATACTTTATCTAATGTCGCTGAACGTCGCTATTCAGCGACGTTTTGCGACGTCATTAGAAAGGAGTCGCTATATTATATAGTTAGCGACGTAATTTCATTCCGTCGCTAAACGACGTCGCTAATAGAGCATATTTTAGTAGTGAGTAGATTTAATATTTATTCAGAGTAATGAGGACATGATAAATAATAAATCTTTTTCTTTTTGAAATCAGCTGGTAAGACAGAAAATCAAAATTCTCTTTTAGGAGAATAAATAATCAGCTTAACCAAACCTTGGTAGCTAGGGAATAAAAAAGAAATTCAAACGTAATATTTCTTCAAGAATTTACCATTAATTGGCATCATGAGCAAATATCCATTAGGTTTAGATAACCTATAAGCACCATTAGAGAATACGGTTTCGACTACATAAGGTCCTTTCCATTTAGCTTGGAATTTGCCTTTACTCTTATGAGTCATAACCATAGGTCTTCGGACAGCTAGAACTAGCTCTCCTACTTTAAATACCCTTTCTTTAACTTCACGATTGAAAGCTCGAGATATGCGGGCTTGATATAGCTCAATGTGTTGTTGCGCTTGTAGACGCTTCTCATCCAAACCTTCAAGTTCTTGGAGTCTTAAGCGGTCATTATTCTCCGTAATTAGCTCATTAGCAATGGCTATTCTAAGAGATGGTATCTTGATCTCCAGTGGAAGAACAGCTTCACATCCGTAAACTAATAAAAATGGTGTAAAACCAGTTGGAGTTCGGACCGTTGTTCGATAAGCCCATAAACATTCTCCAAGTTTCTCGTTCCAATCACGTTTATTAGAAGAGACAAACTTTTTGAGAAGTTTAATAATAGTTTTGTTGAAAGCTTCTGCTAAACCATTAGCAGCTGGATTGTAAGCTGTAGAAGCTAAGTTCTGGATCCGATTCTTGTCACAAAATCGATAAAATGCCTGACTGGCAAATTGTGGTCCGTTATCATGGATTATCCTTCGAGGAATCCGAAAACGATAAATGACATAATGTTTGATGAAGTTAATCACATTAGACATTTTTACTTCAATAAGAGGAATTGCTTCTGTCCATTTAGAAAAATAATCAGTTATAGTCAGGATAAACCGATGTCCTTTGAAAGAAGGGAGATTAATCGGACCAATAATATCCATACTCCAAATTTCGAAAGGCCAAGAAGCTGATGTAGGATGTAAAAATTCAGAAGGTTGATAAACAAAATTAGCATAAATCTGACATGCTTTACACCGTCTGGCATAATCCATAGCATCTGCTATCATGGAAGGCCAATAATAACACATTCTTCGAATACGGTCCTGTAATTTCGGACCTGGTTGATACGCACCACAAACTCCATCATGAGCTTCACGAAGTGTTTGCTTGGCTTCGCTTTCCGAAAGACAATGCAATAAAAGTCCGTCATAAGAACGACGATACAACATATGCATTGAAGAATCATAATAGAATCGAAATGATCGTCTTTTGATTGATGCAGCTTCTTTGGGATCTTCAGGTAAAATCCTATAGACCGCATAATCAATAAATGGACTTCTCCAATCCCTTTGCTGAGAATTTGATTCGGTAACATAACTCTTTTCGATATGCAAATTATTCTTGACACAGAATAGATCTCTATCCAACAAAGTGATGGTATTTTATCTTCTAAGTGGAATTGCTAAGTCTGTAGCTAGACTAGCGAGAGCATCGGCTTCCAAATTTTGAGAACGTGGTACGAATTTAATGAAAAACCCTTTGAATGAAAGAGCCAATTCGATTACCACTTGATGATAGGGAATGAGGTCAGGATTTCTGACTTTATATGTCCCTCTGACCTGATTGACAATCAGTTGAGAGTCTTCATAAACTTCCAAGAACTCAATGTCCAGTTGTTTTGCTACTTGAAGACCAATTAGCAGAGCATTATATTCTGTCAAATTATTGGAACATGGTTCATTAATAGAATAAGCACGATATATGACCATTTTATCAGGAGAGACCAATACGATGCCTACTCCAGAGACAATATTGCCTTTAGGCCCAACTCGTGATGCTCCATCAAAGTATAGTTGCCAAATATCATCCCTCAAATTCATGTTGCAATCTATGACTTCATCTGGAATATCGTCATATAACTTAGAAGTTTCAGGTATAGGATGAGCTGCTAAGAAATCAGCTAACGCTTGACCTTTCACTAATTTTTGAGGTATGTAGGCCATATCATAAGGAGTAAGCAACATTGCCCAGGTAGCTAGCCGGGATGTTATCTTTTACGCGTACAAGTCTTACGCGTAACCCTGTTCTTTACGCGTAGCTCTGTTTATGCGTACTCCTTGGCTTGGCATTATTCCTTTACGCGATTTTGGTTTACGCGTAATTTTGTTCTTTTACGCATACGAGTTTACGCGTAACGTTACTTCTTTACGCGTACATTCTTTACGCGCGTATTTGCCTTAGTGTAAAGCTTGGCGTAAACCGGTGGCCTTAGCGTAAAGCTTTGGCGTAGACTAGTCATGGTATAGATTAGCCGTGGCGTAATCCATCCTTGGTGTTCCTATTGCTTTATACTTTATTTACTTTATGTCGGTATGGCATTTCTCCTATTATATCCTTACGCCTTTTGACATGAACTCGATAAAATCATTATATGTTAATACTTTTAATACCTATTGTTGTGTGAAATATGCCCGATGTCTTGATTGATTTATGGGTACCCGGAATGACTGGAACTTAACCCTGAGAGTTATAGGCTCGACCATACCAAATGCTAGTTGACTTTCATGCCTTATCACGAATTGACATTGGTTGTTACGTTAACTAAATGATTGATCATGCGTTCCTAGTTGGAACTAAGAGACTGGCTAGTCGTCTTAATTGAATTGAATAATACACGTTCATATTAAACAGGAACCATTGCGATCGACTAGCCGATCCCGAACATTGGCATATGGACACGTGCAGGCTTCAACTGATTTTCTACAAAAGCAGCTTGTGTACTTTATAGTTAAGGCATGATTATTCCGTGGCTAGGTTTGATTGTTGTATTACGCTATGTAAGACCTACAACCTAACCGTACGGGCATCGTTGTAGAGTTATGCATATCGTACTCTATACGAAAGTACTCATTCTAAATGACCGTGATCCACGACATGAGATTTTAATTAACATAGGGACTACTAAGTTAAATAAAATAGAGATTGTATAGAGAAAATGAATTCCCGAGTTCTTACATGGCAGCCATCTTTGGGACAATTAGTGCCCCGACATGCCGGCTGGTTCCCACAGATACTGCAAATCTGTCATATGGGCAGGGAGCGGTATCTGCTTATATTTATTTACTGTATACTGATGACGGACGTCCCGCTGGGACTCGTCTAATATATGATTGGCACAATTGATTATTGGGCAGACTAGCCTTGCTTGTACATTGTAAGAACTGAGGAACCCTTATTGCATACTTCCAGGATAACTTGGAAATCACAGTTAGCAAGCCGTAGTAGTTGTATTGTCGTTTAAATTGATTTGTTTGTGTACTGTACCTACTTTGTTAACTACTGAGATGATCAGAATGTCAAGACATGATGAGTCAACTTCTGTCCTTGTTTGGTTGGGAAGTTGGTTTGAAGTGTCGTGATGTTGTGTGAACCACATTAGCAAGCGGAGACTTATTTTTCATATTCTTACTCTCATCACTGGTTTTAGTTCTTATATCATGCTTCCTTGTGGTACTTGCTATTAGAGGTCTGACCTTTCTGGTTTTGCATGGCCAGATTTAGAGCCAGTCCCCGAGGACTCAACTTATTTCCACCTCCAAGATGGTCAATACTAGAGGGATGATCGCTGGAGGACACGAGTGGGTTCTTTACTTCCCTGCTCGTTTTGCTACTTACTTTATATTTTGCCACTTGGAATCGATATGTTAGTCGGATTGTCTTGTACTCACTTTTACATAATTGTAACTAAGTTAGACTGCAGCTGATAACGATTGTGTATACCTTGCTATACCATCTGGCTATGTTGTGTACAGCCAGATCTCAAGAACATTTTGACTAAGCGTTTGGGACGCCTTACTGCTTTATCTTACATGTTCTCTATTATTGCTTCTTGTTTGAATGATTGAGACAATAGATGTCAAGTAACCCTAGTGAGACTTTCATGTAGTATGCGCCCCTCGTCTTTTAGACAACATTGATCGTATTATACGGTATTCATCCACCCGTAATACGTAGTTGGCTGAGTCACTCCTCCGCTCTCCGGTATTCTGGTTCTGGGGCGTGACAAGGTTTTAGTGGTGGCCCATGCAGGTCTAATTTCAGACTTGTGGGGTGTTTTATCTATAGGATGTCTCAATCACACATGTTTTCCTTTGATCTCGTGATTCTTTATTCTCGACTCTAACTTAACATTTCGATATCCTTTGACTTCATTGATCTTTCCTGTCCGATCGTTTGATTGTTCTCTTGTCTCTTTTTTTAGGGGTACCTCGTCCGCATCTGTCAGAGCTGGACAGCAACAATAAGGGCAATACGAACAACTTGACCATGTTGGTCAGCAACAAGGGCTGGTACTACCTCAAGAGACCATCCAAGAAGAGGTGATAGTGGAACCAGTAGCTGGACCACAGTATCCGGAGGTTCCAACACCACCAACAGTTCCACCTACCCCCGTGGAAGTAGATACACCTCCCTTCTGAAGATCATGAGAGGGATGATGGCTACTCAGCAACATCAGATGTTGGCCCAGCAACGCATGCACACTCAGCTGCAAGAGCAGAATGTGTTGCTCAACCAAGGATTGCAAACGGCTTTAGAAAGAGCGGTGAGGACCGATTCAGGAGCATCAACCAGATTTTATAAGTACAACCACCGTCGTTTCGAAGGCACGAAAGATGCCATTTCAGCAGATGCATGGCTTAAAGATATTGGGGCTATTCTGTCAGCGGCTAAGGTACCGACGGAAGAACGTGTGGATCAAGTGAAGCTGTTGCTTCAGGACCTCGCACGTGATTGGTAGGAATCAGAAGAAGTGGGCATCAGACGTCCTGTTGCTTGGGACGATTTTACTATAAGGTTTAAGACGAAGTACTATGGAGTTGTGGCAGTTTGAGCTACAACAGAAGTTTATCAACCTCAAGCAGGCTGACAAGACAGTGGATGCTTATGCAGCAGAGTTCTGCAGACTGAGTAGGTTCGCCCCGGGGATGGTAGCAACAGAGAGCCAGAGGGCTATGAGGTTTCAGCAAGGGTTTCATCTTGAACTATTGCAATTGATAGAGGGACACAACTACCAGACTTTCGACGAGGTGTTGACGGCAACCCGAAGGCATGAGATCACCATCCAGAGGATCACAACAAGGACTGGAGGTCAGAAGAGATCTCACAATCAGATTGAAGGAGTAGGGGGATTAGCGCCCCGAATAACAGCACAACCCCCTGGCATTCGCATTCACGATGTGCCAATGCGAGGGCCAGTACCCCCAGCAAGGCAACAGCAGTAGCAGAAGAAGAACCAGCAACCCCCAGCGGGCTGCACCTATTGTGGGAAGGCAGAGCACACTAGAGGTGTGTGTCGTGTATTGAACGAACAGTATTTGATATGTGGAAGTCCAGATCATCGGGTTTCTACCTGTCCTATAAATTCGAGGTCAGGAGGACCAGTGCAACAATTTTTTGCTCTACCAGCACCAGAGGAGGCCAGTATCAAGGGCCAGCGGTAGCAGTAAGACCCTTGGCACAATGCCCGTTAATGTCACATGTTCAGATATTTCGGCAGCAGGGACCGTCGATACAGCTGCAACAACAAAGACCATCTCAGCATCACCAAGGCAGGGACTAGCAGCAACACCAGACTAGGCCGCAGTATGGGAATCAACAATGAGACCGAGGGCAGACATTCAATCTGTCCTTGGAAGAGGCATTGGCATCGGGATATGTTGTGGCAGGTAACATTCTCGTCGCCTTATAACCCACAGTAGCATTGTTTGATTCGAGAGCATCACACTCATTTATATCTGCATAATTTACGATACGACTAGGAATAAAATTTGAGGCATTGCCAGGGAGGTTGAATATACTCACTGGTAGTGGGCTCGTAGGAGTTAGTAGAGTTATTTTAGCTTGTAGAGTTGTAGTTTGCGGACGTTCCTTACCCGCCAGGTTGATATAATTTCCTGTTAGAAATTTTAACGTTATCTTAGGCATGGACTGGCTGAAAGACAGTTATGCGACAATAGATTGTCGTAGAGGGAATGTATCTTTTAATATTCCAGGCATGGAGCGGTTCACCTTAGTCAGATCAGTGGAAACTCAATAAGAAGAAGGAGTAGTGACGGCAATGGAAGAAGTTCAAGTTCTGAAGGTAGTTGAAGAGTTTTTGGATGTATTTCCCTAAGAACTTCCAGGTCTACCACCGGTTAGGGATATTGAGTTCAGTATAGAATTAGCACCTGTAACTAAACCGATATCGGATCGAGTTTACAGAATGGCAGATTCAGAGCAGGCCAAAGTGTACCAGCACATAGAGGAACTGAAGGAGAAGAAGTTTATTCAGGTTAGCGAATCACCATGGGCAGCACCAGTAGTACTTGTAGGAAAGAAGGATGGGTCATCAAGATTGTGCATTGACTACAGAAAGCTCAACGCGGCAACAGTAAAGGACAAGTATCCATTACCAAGGATCGACGACTTGTTTGATCAATTGAGTAGAGCAAGGGTTTTCTCCAAGATAGATCTTCGATCATGGTATCATCAAGTGAGAGCTCGGAAAGAGGATATTCCCAAGATGGCATTCAGGTCCAAGTATGGGCATTATGAATTCTTAGTAATGTCGTTTGGTTTGACCAATGCTCCAGCAATATTTATGGATTTGATGAACCGCATCTTTATGCCATACTTTGACCAATTTGTCGTTGTGTTCCTCGACGACATTCTCATATACTCAGCTAGTGAAGAAGAGCATGAAGATCACCTCAGGAAAGTGTTGCAGGTTCTAAGAGAGAACCAGTTGTACGCCAAACTCACCAAGTATGAGTTTTGGACGGATCATATTTCATTCTTGGGGTACATCATATCAAGGGCTGGAGTAGCAGTGGATCCCAAGAAGGTAGAAGCAGTAGAGAGTTTGCCAGTACCTAAGACCGTAGCAGATGTGAGAAGTTTTTTGGGATTGACAGGGTATTACAGAAGGTTTGTATCGGACTTTGCAAGACTCTCAGCACCCATGACCCGCTTGACACGGAAGGATGTGCCATTCATTTGGTCGACAGAGTGCCAGGCATCATTTGAGAATTTGAAGCAGAAGTTGATCACGGCACCTATTCTTACATTACCGGTTGGACCCGAAGGTTTTACTGTATATTGTGATGCATCAGGGAAGGGACTTGGGTGTATCCTCATGCAACATGGGAAGGTGACAGCGTTTGCATCTAGGCAACTTCGAGACCACGAGAAGAATTATCCAACTCATGACTTGGAGTTGGCGGCAGTAGTATTTGCTTTGAAGCTATGGAGGCATTACTTGTATGGTGATCGAGTGGACATGTACACAGACCACAAGAGTCTGAAGTACATCTTTACTCAGAAGGAACTGAACATGAGACAGAGAAGATGGTTAGAGTTGATCAAGGATTACGACGTAGAGCTTCAGTATCATCCAGGCAAGGCTAATGTGGTAGCAGACGTTCTTAGCAGGAGGGGCAGCACATTTATGTTGACATCACAAAAATATATCTTAGAAGACCTTCAAGAGATGGGCATCGAGGTTATACTTCCTAGTAATATAGGAATTCTGGCAAGTTTATGAGTCCAATCCGACTTGGTAGACAGGATCAAGACATCTCAGGCACGGGGCCCAAGGATTCAGAAGCTTAGGACAGAATATGAGTCGGGACTCAGGAAGGAGATGAAAATTTACGAAGATTGTACACTTAGATTTGGATCACATCTATGTGTGCTAAGTGGAGATATCAGACAGGAGGTTATGGCAGAAGCCCATAGTTCTCAGTATTCTATATACCCCGGAGGGACCAAAATGTACAAAGATATCAAGCAGCACTTCTGGTGGAACGGAATGAAGAGGGAGATAGCTAGATTCGTTTCTCGATGCTTAATATGTCAGCAAGTGAAGGCAGAACAACAGAGGCCAGCTGGATTATTACAGCCGCTTCCTATCCCAGAATGGAAGTGGGAGCATATCACAATGGACTTTGTGACCGATTTATCGAGATCACCAAGTGGTAAAGGTTCTATTTGGGTGAAAGTAGATCGGCTTACGAAGGTGGCACATTTTCTTCCTTTTAGAGTAGGGCAATCTACAGAAAAGTTGGCAGAGTTGTATATGCAACAAATAGTCAGGCAGCATGGGGTCCCTATCAGTATAGTATCAGATAGAGATACCCGTTTTACATCGTATTTCTGGAAGAGTTTACATCATAGTCTGGGTACCAAGTTAAGATTTAGCACGACTTACCACCCACAGACGGACGGGCAATTAGAAAGAACAATTCAGACTTTAGAAGGTATGTTACGAGCTTGCACCCTAGATTTTGGAGAATCTTGGAAGAGTCACCTGCACTTAGTCGAATTCTCGTACAACAACAGTTATCAAGCCAGTATCCAGATGGCACCATTTGAAGCACTATACGGTAAGAAGTGTAGGTCGCCACTGACATGGGATGATATCCGGAAGAGAAAGATGTTGGGCCCAGAAATGATTATTCAGATGGTTGAAGTGATTAAGGGAATTAGAGAGTGACTTCGAGTTGCGCAAGAATGACATCGACATTGGGCGGACCAGCATCGTAGGCTGCTAGACTTTTTTGTTGGGGACCACGTGTTCTTGCAGATCTCACCTACTCGTGGGGTCATTAGATTTGGCGTTCGCAGGAAGTTAAGTCCGCGATACATAGGCCTATTTGCTATCCTTGATAGGGTAGACGATGTTGCTTATCGTTTATCCCTTACACCTTTGTTACGAGAGGTGTATGATGTATTTCATGTATCTCAGTTGCGTAGGTATTTATCGGACCCAAGCCATATCCTCGATCATTCTGAGCTGGTTGTCGGTACCAACCTGTCTTATGAGGAACAGCCGATGTCCATTTTGGACCGAAGGGAGAAGATACTCAAGAATCGAATAATTAGCCTTGTCCGTGTTGCTTGGGGCAATCACTCCTTAGGAGAGTCAACGTGGGAACGTGAGGATGATATCCGATCACGGTATCCGTACCTATTTGACTCACAAGGTATATTTCTTTTCGTGTACCTTGATTATCTTGATTCCTCATGCTTATCACCCTATGAGTAGAAATTGCTTAATGTCGTCAATTGATAAATATAGATATATTACTTGCTAGTTGATATTGTAAAATGACTGCTTGCTCGCTAAAATTGCTTGTACTTAGATTAGTTTAGCCCTGATATTTCTATCCTGCTTGGATTTGAAATTTCGAGGCCAAAATATTTCTAAGGAGGGTAGAGATGTCACTCCCCGTTCCCAGAATGCGTATTTTAATACGTGTACGGCTTGAACGTATTTATTTAATATTTATCATACATTTGTTCTGTATTTAATTCCTTTAATTGTTTGCTAATTATTTTTCTGTATTTTATTTTCGACTCTTGGGTTCGGCTTGGTTCGGTTTGTTTCTGAGTTTTGATGGTTCATCATGAATCGAACCCAACTTCCCACCTACCACATCGTCATTTAAAGCCCAACCCTTTCTCTCTCTTCATTACTTCTCTTTTTCATTCACTCTTCTTCTTCCTCATAACTCTCTCCACCTACCTAATGCTTAGGCAAGTGCATCTTGCTCCATATGAGAACCCATATTTTTATGGTTCATTTATCTTCTTTTCATGATTTTAAGATAATTTACAAGTTGACAATTTTAATTTTGAAGTTTCGTTTTTAGTACATCTAGAAATTGCCATTTTCGGATTTTGTGGGTTTGATCTATCAAACTTCTTTGTTTTCAAATTTTGATCGGTCCAGGCTGTTGAGATTCGTGTTATACACCATTCTGACCCATGGAAGTTCCATTTTTGCTTGGAATGAAGGTTACATGGAATTTAGAGTTCGGGAGGAGTTTTACGCTTACGTTATACGTGCTCGCGTAAGCATTCACTTTACGCTCACATTTTTACGTGTTCGCGTAGTATCAAGCTCTACGCCCACGATCATTCGTGTCAGCGTGAATCTATTTTATACAAGTTGACTTGTCTTGGCATATTACTTTTACGCATACTCATTCGTGCGTAAACTTAACTCTCTACGCGTATTAGTTCATGCGTGATGTTATCTTTCACGCATACAAGTCTTACGCGTAACCCTGTTCTTTACGCGTAGCTCTGTTTATGCGTACTCCTTGGCTTGGCATTATTTCTTTACGTAATTTTGGTTTACACGTAATATTGTTCTTTTACGCGTACGAGTTTACGCGTAATGTTACTTCTTTACGCGCGTATTTGCCTTAGCGTAAAGCTTGGCGTAAACCGGTGGCCTTAGCGTAAAGCTTTGGCGTAGACTAGTCATGGTATAGATTAGCCGTGGCGTAATCCAACCTTGGTGTTCCTATTGCTCTATACTTTATTTACTTTATATCGGTATAGCATTTCTCCTATTATATCCTTATGCCTTTTGACATGAACTCGATAAAATCATGATATGTTAATACTTTTAATACCTATTATTGTGTGGAATATGCCCGATGTCTTGATTGATTTATGGATACCCGGAAAGACTGGAACTTAACCCTGAGAGTTATAGACTCGACCATACCAAATGCTAGTTGACTTTCATGCCTTATCACGAATTGACATTGGTTGTTACATTAACTAAATGATTAATCATGCGTTCCTAGTTGGAACTAAGAGACTGGCTAGTCGTCTTAATTGAATTGAATAATACACGTTCATATTAAACAGAAACCATTGCGATCGACTAGCCGATCCCGAACATTGGCATATGGACACGTGCAGGCTTCAACTGATTTTCTACAAAAGCAGCTTGTGTACTTTACAGTCAAGGCATGATTATTCCGTGGCTAGGTTTGATTGTTGTATTACGCTATGTAAGACCTACAACCTAACCGTACGGGCATCGTTGTAGAGTTATGCATATCGTACTCTATACGAAAGTACTCATTCTAAATGACCGTGATCCACGGCATGAGATTTTAATTAACATAGGGACTACTAAGTTAAATAAAATAGAGATTGTATAGAGAAAATGGATTCTCGAGTTCTTACATGGCAGCCATCTTTGGGACAATTAGTGCCCCGACATGCCGGCTGGTTCCCACAGATACTGTAAATCTGTCACACGGGCAGGGAGCGGTATCTGCTTATATTTATTTACTGTATACTGATGACGGGCGTCCCGCTGGAACTCGTCTAATACATGATTGGCGCAATTGATTATTGGACAGACTAGCCTTGCTTGTACATTGTAAGAATTGAGGAACCCTTATTGCATACTTCCAGGAAAACTTGGAACTCATAGTTAGCAAGCCGTAGTAGTTGTATTATCGTTTAAATTGATTTGTTTGCGTACTGTACCTATTCTGTTAACTACTGAGATGATCAGAATGTCAGGACATGACGGGTCAACTTATGTCCTTGTTTGGTAGGGAAGTTGGTTTGAAGTGTCGTGATGTTGTGTGAACCACAGTAGCAAGCGGAGACTTATTTATCATATTCTTACTCTTATAACTGGTTTTAGTTCTCATATCTTGCTTCCTTCTGGTACTTGCTATTAGAGGTCTAACCTCTCTGTTTTGCATGGCCAGATTTAGAGCCAGTTCTCGAGGACTCAACTTACTTCCTCCTCCAAGATGGTCAATACTAGAGGGATGATCGCTGGAGGACACGAGTGGTTTCTTTACTTCCCTGCTCGTTTTGCTACTTACTTTATATTTTGCCACTTGGCATCGACTTGTTAGTCGGATTGTCTTGTACTTACTTTTACATAATTATAACTAAGTCAGACTGCAGCTGATAACGATTATGTATACCTTACTATACCATCTGGCTATGTTATGTACAGCCATATCTCAAGAACATTTTGACTAAGCGTTTGGGATGCCTTACCGCTTTATCTTACTTGTTCTCTATTATTGCTTCTTGTTTGAATGATTGAGACAATAGATGTCAAGTAACCCTAGTGAGACTTTCTTGTAGTATGTGCCCCTCATCTTTTAGACAGCATTGATCGTATTATACGGTATTCATCTACCTGTAATACGTATCTGGCTGAGTCACTCCCCCGCTCTCCGGTATTTTGGTTCTGGGACGTGACAGTCTTCAAGTCTTGAATGTGATCATATTTTAATCGTATTTTGACAGCGATATCATCCACGTAACATTCAACAGTTTTTCGCAGATGTTTTTGAAAGATATTTCTCATGGTCCTTTGATATGTAGCACCGGTATTTTTCAGACCAAAAGGCATAACTATATAGCAATAAACTTTAAGGGGTGTACGGAAAGCAGTGTGCTTTTCATCTTCTGGATGCATCTTAATTTAGTTATATCCTGAAAATCCGTCCATGAAAGGCATGCGTTCAAAATCACATGTATTGTCTATCATGACATCAGTGATAGGGAGTGAAAATTCGTCTTTTGGACAAGCTGCATTGAGATCTCGAAAATCTATGCAAACTCGAACTTTTCCATTCTTCTTTATGACAGAAACAATATTGGGAACCTAATCTGGGTGTTGTTCTTCACGGACAAAACCACATGTGATCAACTTTTTAACTTCTGCTTCAATTGCATCCATCATTCCCGGTCGAAAACGTCGTTGCTGTTGTTTTACAGGTTTGGCATTAGGAAGGATATTGAGTTTATGGGTAGCTATTTTAGGATCCAAACCTGGCATATCCTCATAGATCCATGCAAAGATATCAATATATTATTTTATCATCTTTATTAACTCTTCTTTTTCATCTTCGGAAAGATTTTTGCTAATAAATATGGGTTTTGATGTAGTTTCATCTCCAACATCAATCTGGATGATTTCATCTTCTGTGGGTGGCTGTCGCTGTTCAAACCGAAGCTCCCACGAAGTGTCCATTTGTTGTGCCCATGGGTCATTTTTAAATAGTTCAAACTCATCATCGGTTTGAACCATATTAACTGAGAAGACATGCTCAGATTCAACATACTGGACTCCTTCAAAATTTGAGGATTGTAAAGAACTGGAAGAAAATTCTTCTTCCATATCTTCATTAAACATGTGGGATGTATCGTATCCCAAACCATGACGGATTCGTTGATAAAACGGATCACAACATAATGGTAATCGTCTACCTTTGCCTTGATTGAGACCTAGCATGGTTTTCAAATTATATCCCATATTTTGGATAATCTTAAGAGATTGTTGACTATATTTGTCAATTCTGATTTTTTCTTTATCCTTTTTTTTGAGATTATCTGTCTGAATAATAGGAATATTTATAGCCAAACCAAACACAATTTGACACTTATTTTTCTTATTAGACGGGATCACAAAATAAGATTCTTCGTGACATCTATAAGTTACACAAGCTTGTGATGATGAGGCTACTGGTAGAAAATAAGTAGAAGATGTTAGGAACCTCTGAGCATAGGGTCCAACATCGACATGAGGAGGAAAAGAATTCTCTTTATGATTAATATATAAGGTTTCCTCTGTATTTATGTCAGTTTTATGTTGATGACTTTGATTATCAACAGATAAAGTCATTCTTTCAATAAATTTGACAGCCATATACTCCAAAAGAAAATCTTCATTAAAATGAGAGAATACAGAGAGATCAATATTTATATTATTGATAGACTGATTACTACGCTTTGAATTAATCATTAACGGACCGTCATCCGTCTTCAGCGTAGACTTGCCAAGGTTGATAACCAGCGGTTCTGGATCAGTTGTACGAGAAGTACGTCCTTTAACCTTGATCATGAGAGGCGGATCACTGGTGTTAGTTTTAACCCAACTTTCACTACACCAAAAGAGGTATTTTCCAACACAAATTTTTTTCCATTGCTAACGGTTTTTGGCCGTTACTAATTACTAATGGTAGAAAACCGTTAGCAACGTAAAAAAATCGTTAGTATAAATAAAAAAAACTAAATTTTAATATAATTAACACATATTATTTGTATTCTAACACTTTAATAGCGTTAGCAAAGCTAAAATAAAATTAAATTAAAAATACACTCCCTATCCGTATACCTTTTTCACTTGGAAGGAAAAGTGTTAGGGGGAAACACTTTTTGATTCCCCCCATTTTTTCCCCTGTGCGCCGATCTCTTTCTCCCGTGAAGCCCTCGCCCTCCAACAAAATCCCTAACACTTCTTCCCCTTTCTCATCACCTCCACCAGGAGCCTGGGGTGGAGGGACATCTTCTTAAAGGTGGCGGCATGGATGACAGTAAAGTGGCGACGGATGAGGCCAGAGCTACGATACTAGGAGATGAGGGCGAGGGCCTTGTTGGGCGGACCTACTCGATCGTCCATGATGTGATGGGTTGGGCGCTCGTAGAGGTCACAACAGGCAGCCTGCTGGAGGAGGGAGGAGAGGCATTCGACGACAGTCATGTGTCGTCGATGAGCTTTGTGACCTGATCGGCTAGTTGTAGCGGCCGAGTTAGTAAGTACGCAATTTCAAAATTAGGGTTTGTTTCATATCAATCATAAACTTCATAAATTTTTTAGGGTTTATTTTGGATTATTGATGCAAAAGTTGTTGTCGCTATCGATTTTAGGGGTTATTGGTTTCCCTAATCTTATTTTATGTAGCACATGCAGGAAAAGAGTTCTTTTGTAGATTAAAATTAGGGAAAAGGCTATTAATTTAGGACTTTGTTAACTCAAATCTTTCCTTTGACTAGTTACTTTGCTCACTACAGGAATAATGGATATGTGGCTATGCATTTCAGATGCAAGTTTTAGGTGTTTGATTCTCTCTTTTGAATCAAGGTTTCAGGCTTCAATTTTGAATCAAGGAATAATGGATATGTAGCTATAGCTTTTATTTTGAATTGCAAGAATATCTAATGACAAACTATGAGATAAATGGTTTAGGAATGATATTTTTCTTCTTTTTTCCTTATGAGTCGTTAGATTAATATAGAAACTTACTAAAAAGTGGAGAAGTTTTGCTAGTATAAATTTAAGTGACTTTCTTTGTAGATCAGATCAGATCCAATTTTGCATTAGGGAGTCTGGATTCTTTTTTTTCTTTTTTCCAAGAGTAAAAAATGTGCTAAACTGCGGACTGGGTTTATGAAAAGATAATTGCAGGTTAAGTGATAATGGCAGTAGTTATGTGGAGGATGAATGTCATTATGAAGTATCTAAGGACTGCTGTCCACTTTGATGTCATCTCTCTTATAATGAAGAAACTATATATATAATAGCATAACCTCTGTTTAGTTCTCAACTAGATGTAAGCCTCAGCTTTACCTTACGCAGCTGTATTATAACATTTGCTGTTATATGGCTCCATACTTTTATTACGGTCAACATGATCTTAGAAGTGTGTTCTTTAATAGGTTAGTTAATAATTGTCTTGTTCACATGATGTTAGTTTTCATATTGGATGATGCATATATAGGCCTGGTTTAGAGAAGTTCATACCGGGTATACCAGATCCGCTGATACCAAAGCAGGTGATGCAATGCCAATAAGAAGATGGGTTTGCTTAAGTTGTGAGTCTTCTGCCATCAATCGTTTCTAAGCTACTTGTTGGTGCATTTGGAGAGAAATAAATCTCAGAATTTATGATACTCATTTTCAGGTGGTCTCCAACGCTATTTACCTTATCTTTACATGGATAAGTGTAACCAAATTGAAGGTAAAAAGTGCAAACTGTTAATATGTCTGCAATTTCAGTATTTGTAATTTATTTTAGTATGGTGGATGTTGAATTGTTATTACTAGGGTCCTTTGATCCTTATTTGAACGGTTAACTACATATACATCTTGTTGGTTTTTTGGCTGACTTGTACATTATGTTGGTCTTTTGGCTAATGACGACGAGTTTAATGAAGATGGCCATTGTTCGATTGCTGGATTTCCAAATCCTACTTTTTCGTCACACTTCAATCATGTGTTTGTGAATTTCTTTTCATAAGTTACCTCAATATATATACAACAAATTTTATATGTTTTTTGAATGTCCCCATGGTTTAAATGGATAACCCGAATGGACAGTTGGGACTGTCATCTCTCAAGTTTTAACTTTCCCTTGCAGTGGCTTATGGTTTTCATTCATTCTGGATCATTTCCAGTTTAGTAAGGTTGGTCGGACTCTATATTTGATGATACATCCAGCAGATGCCTAAATTGTATGTCTTTAGGCAGCTTAATTTATGTCCATGAAGGACAGGGGATAAGTGGTCCATTTAACTATATTAATGAGGTTTAGCCATATAGATCAACTTGGAAAGTTTATTAGATGTTTCATTCATAATAACTGCATGTCGCCATGATTCACAGGACTCATATAGGAAGACTAAATATCACATCATGAACTAGCTGGTTAATGATTTGATTTGTATAACAGACCCAAAATGTTTACTGGCATCCATTTCTGCAAATCAAGCAGAGGTAGCATATAGATAAGGGCCATAACTATCAAAAAATTGCCTGCTAAACTTCATATGAGCTGTATTATCAATCCTTTACTTAGCTGGTTTTGTTCATAATATTTTCCTTCATTTATACATGGTTTGTACCAAATCAATGTATTTTATTTTGTACTCTGAAGGATTCCTTGGAGCTTGATCAGCTTATTGGCCATTTAATTGATAAGGAAAATTCTGAGGGTGTTGTGCTACTCGGACACAGTACTGGTTGCCAGGTTGGTGTATCTGTCACTTGTTTATGCTTAGTCTTTAGATTCTTCTTACAACATGGCTGGAGGAATGCATTTAATTGAACCCTTTGGATCTGCATGCAGGATATTGTTCATTATATGCGTACAAATTTTGCATGTTCTAGAGCTGTTCGTGGAGTCATCTTGCAGGTAATTTTCCTTTTGTAACCTGATCTCTACATTCAGAGCCCTATGTGTACAGGTAGTTATTTTAGAATCATGAAAATGACAAAATTTCATATCAATGCTGAAGTTATTTTGATGTAAGGCAGAGACTTAAAGCTGCAGAAGTCATTTGTTCCTTGCTCAGACCCAACAGGTCCAAGTGACTCCTGTCAAAAATGTTTCATTCATATTTAATACAACTTGCATCCTTATTTTGTTTGCTATGTAAATTGTAAACTCCATTTGTCTTCTGTCTACAGCTATGTGATTGTTGTGGAGCATGACCTTAGCATCCCGAGAAAGTTGCTTTAGTCCCAAAAGGGAGAAAAAAACCCATAAAGGGAAACTTTATGGTCGGGAAATGTAACTATGCCAGAAAAATCCTAACTGGACTTCAGCTTAACATAATGGTTTTGGCATTTATGATTTCCCTCCTGCTAGAGTCTAGACTATCCGATAATGTGATCAAGAATAGGCCTTGGTGCACTGGGTTATTCCCTATCTGTGATTTATTCTCCCATCTATGAATACCAACTACAAAGCCTGGATTGTTGGGTGCTAGGTGGTCCAGGCTGCTGCTTCTTTTCATTGTTATATTTCGTGCAGTTTTTCTGAGTCAAGCCAATAAATCCCATAACTAATACTCTTAATAGTGTTAAATACGTTACCATGCCTTGAATGTGATAATATCATGACTTTGTATTTTTTATTTATTTTGGAGCTGAGTTTTGCTCTCCTTGGTTGCTTGCGGGTACAAAAGATGGCAAGCTGAAACTAGTCTCGACTTCACTGATCAGATCATATCTTTGGTGTCTAAGTATGAGCAAGTAATTTTCTGCACTTTGATCTCGGCTTTAGCCCTCAACAAGAGATGTCTTCTTTGGTATCAGGATTTCTGCTTCTAGGAATTTGCTCATACTTTTCCTCATTACTCTTCATTCTGCAGGCTTTAAAAGATTTATCTGGTGGGGAGTTACAAAGGTTTACCATTGCTGTGGTTGCAGTACAGAATGCATATACATATATATATATATATATATATATATATATATATATATATATATATATATTTTATATATATATTTTTTATATATATATTTTATATATATATAAAATATATATATATGTTTGATGAGCCATCAAGTTATTTTGATGTAAGGCAGAGACTTAAAGCTGCAGAAGTCATTTGTTCCTTGCTCAGACCCAACAGGTCCAAGTGACTCCTGTCAAAAATGTTTCATTCATATTTAATACAACTTGCATCCTTATTTTGTTTGCTATGTAAATTGTAAACTCCATTTGTCTTCTGTCTACAGCTATGTGATTGTTGTGGAGCATGACCTTAGCGTCCTCGATTATTTATCGGATTTTATCTGTTGCTTATATGGGGAACCAGGAGCGTATGGAGTTGTTACTGACTGTCTCGGTTAGGAAAGGAATTAATATTTTCTTGGCTGGTTTTGTTCCTATTGAGAATCTACGGTACCGGAAAGAGTCACTCACATTCAAGGTAACTGTGTCTTGCAGTGGTTGAAAGTTGAAACATGCATGCTTTATTTTCTGCATTATACCTTATTTTACTGCCTTTTACAAATTGCTGAGACTCCTCTGGAGAGTGCTGAGGAGATTGAGACATATCATCGTTATAAATACCCTACAATGAGCAAAACTCAGGGCGGTTTCAAGCTTTCTGTGGTTGAGGGTGAATTTACTGATTCACAAATTATAGTAATGTTGGGAGAGAATGGTACAGGAAAAACAACATATATTCGAATGCTGGTATGCTAAATTTACCTTTTCTTAGTAAGATTACATATGCACGTGGAGGACTAATTGGCTCTTCTTGAATTAATGTTTTGGTTCTACATTTGCTTATCATAATCAGCTTGCCAAACAATTACTTGAGTTGGTTTTCATTTCCTCTGACCCAGCTTGTTCTAATTCACACTGTCACCACTCTGATTTCTGTTTATGCTATTCCTTGAGGCCAATTCAAATCATAGTTTCCTTCCCACGCTTTACGCTTACTTCAAGGAAACCACTAGAAAACCATTCCTTTGCTGTCTATGCTATGCATTCTGAAGAAAATCATCTTTTAGAGTAAACAAGACTGAAGATCTATTCTTCCTCACTATTGTTGGGTTCCTTATCGTTGTTCACCTTTTCACTAAGATCTCCTTGTCACAGGAACTGAACACAATATCTTGTGTGTATTCCTTATCGGGTTATTACTCGTGTTATTTTGCTCACAGTTTAGTTGAAATTGTTACTTATGTCCAAATATGATGGTAACTGTTACCATGAGTGTTCCGCATTGAAAACCTACAAGCACAAACAAGAAAGCCTTTACCAAATTTTTTGGGTGGGCTATATATAGAAGCTGCACAGAAAACATATTAACCGGTAAATGCAGTTGATACTTATGGTGTTGCCTAACGCGTCTGGCACACTCATTGAATGATCTTTAATTAGGCATGTTGTTGTCCATCAAGTATTACTTTTAATTTCTGGAGATGATGTTGTAGTTTAAAGCCTAGTCTCTTAGAGCATTGCTATTCTTAACAAAGTTTTTTCTTGCCTTCCGTTATTTGTCTTGTGACTACAGGCTGGATTATTGAAGCTTGATGTGGTGGAAAGGCACTGATGTGGAAATACCCGAGATTAATGTCTCATATAAGCCCCAGAAGATCAGTCCTAAATTTCAATCTACTGTGAGACACTTGTTGCATCAAAAAAATCGGGATTCTTATATGCATCCTCAGTTTACGTCTTATGTTATGAAACCACTACAAATTGAGCAATTAATGGACCAGGAAGTTGTAAATCTCTCTGGTGGGGAGTTGCAAAGAGTTGCCCTATGCCTATGTCTTGGAAAGGTATGATTTTCTACTAAAAGTAATATGGCTTCTATTGATTCTTATCAAACAATTTGGTCACTGGGATGGGCAGGATTCAAGGTGCAGATGACAATGCTCAACTAGCATTCATACAAAGCTGGATCACATTCCACGCCAACGTTGCGGGTGGTCATCGGAAAGCTGCTCCTGATTGTAGAATTTGGAAAGAATACAAAGACTGCTGCTATGGCTCAAAAATATATGTCCTGGAGACTTTTGATGTTGGCAGTCTTGCAAGCAAACTGGTCCAATAATTTTGTTTTTTTTCTCTTTGTACCACAAGAGTGGTATACACAAGAGCTTATGTAAATCATATGGTCAGACCATTATATGAAGAATAATTCATATAATTGTAATTCTGTGAATATGCTCATTTATAAATGAAAGTAATGGTATTATTTATAAAATTTGAATTTGTAGTACGAATTGTGTTGTGTAAATTATATTTTCATAATGAATATTGGTTGATAATTGAGAGCTCAAAGCTCAGGTTCAATAGAACCACCAATTTTTTTTAAAATATTTTTTCCATTTGTAATGGTAAACTACTGTTGGAAATTTCAAATGTTATATCCAGCAAATTTATGATTACCAATGGTTTTTTACCGTTAGGAAAGTTTATTTGCCAACGGTACTTTACCGTTAGGAAAGTTTATTTGCTAACGGTTTTTTACCGTTATAAAAGTTTATTTACTAACGGTTTTTTACCGTTAGGAAAATTTCTCACGCCCAATCTCTAACGGTAAAAAACCGTTACTAAAAATTTTCCTAACGGTTATAGTCGTTAGGAAATGACTGTTTTGGTGTAGTGTTTTGACTGGAACTCTCACAGCTTCATCAGACATAGCTTGAGTTCTTCCTTTAATTTTAATTATCAAAGGTTCATCATTGACAGGTTGGGGTTGAATTCGACCTTTAACCTTAATCTTCAGAGGTTGATCTTCTGAAGGCGATTGATCTTCTGAAATCGATTGATCTTCTACAGGCGATCGATCTTCAACCATATCATATATTTCCTTCACATGCTCCTGTTTAAAGTATTGAATCTGAGAAGTAGGCTTCAACACCTTTAAAAGGATTAAGATCTGCAAATTCTATCTTTACAGTCCTCTGAGAATCCACATACTTAAAGCATTGTAGAGAGTTGAAGGTACAATGTTATGCTCATGTATCCATGGTCTTCCAAGGAGGATATTATAAGATACGTCTGATTTGATAACATAGAAAGTTGCCATGGTTTGAAGATCACCTATTTGAATCTTCAGACGAATTTTCCCGAATGGTTTACTCCTTCCAGAATTGAAACCAACAATTGTTGTACTAGTGTTAGTCAACTCACTAGTAGGAATCCTCAATGGTCGTAGCATACTCTGAAGAATAATACTGATGGAAGACCCAGGATCGATGTAAATCCTGTCAATTTTAGTAGAGTCAATATACCCTGTATAACACAAAGGCCTGTCATGTCTATTATGCTTTAACATCATATCTTCTTGTGTGAAAGTAATGTTAGAAATTGATTCCATCACACTGTGACATTGAGGACACGACATTGGTATATTATCAGGACTTTTGAGTTGAGCTAGACATAAATCTGTATGTAGCAAAGCTTCACTCAAAGTTTCTCGACTTTCTTTAGAAAGACGAAGTAACTCAAAGATGGAAAGGCTAGCCGGAGTATTAGCTAATTGGGCTAGAATGTCAAATTTATAGGGTTTTATCAACCCTTGATTTGAACCAGACTTCAGCGGGACGTCAAAACGTACTGCTTTCTGTTTCCCTTTTTCAACCACTGGTGGTTTAGAAGGTCTTGCCTCTGCAGGAATAGAAGATGACTGAGTCGGCAGTGTTTCAGGGGCATCATCCGCTTCTTTAGAAGTTCCCTCATAATCCTTGTGGTAGTCTTTTCCAGATCTTGTACCAGCAAAAGTTTCTTCTTCAGACTCAGGGGAATGAAGTACCATATTACAGGATTTAGTCTTCTTTCCCTTAGTCTTCTTCTTATGGGGATTTTTATGAGGAACCTCAAATCCCAATCTGACGGAAGATTTCTAACCTTGAATTTGTAAAGGAACTCGCATACCTTTACCATTGTTCAAGCCTTCCACTTTTTGAAAGTCATAGCCTATCTTTTTCATGAGATGGACTGATTATTGACTGTACATGTGAGTAGATAGCGGACTTTTAATAGTCGGTTCAACAGATGAAGAAGGAACAGAGACCTCTGTATTCGCAAGGGTAGAAACTTTCGGTGCAGGAGGTAAAATCCCAACCGGAGCTTTCTCGTAGGCAGCAAAAACTTGTTGTGCCCTGTACGAAGGGACACTATTCATTGCTAACCACTGCTGATGAGTAAGCTTTAGTTTGGTAGGAGGAGCCAAACTCGGAAGGCATATTTTCAGACCCCTTAGCCTTTTTCCAAAGGTATGTCATCCCACAGATGATCAGAATCATCATGATCTGGGGTAACAACATGAGAAATCATATTGTAGATTCTGACTTTTTGACCTTTTTTCGATTTTGAAATTTTACTTCCATGTTCCATTTCAAGTACTAAATCAGGATGTACCCACATGATTTCACCATTTTTCAAGGTGAGAGGCACTAATTCTTCACTTTGACTTCTGGCTGGTGGAAGATTCACAATCTTCATTGTCGCCTTCGGAATTGGGATAATTCCATCAGGAACTTGCTGTGGAGGAAAACCTCCAAATTGAAGAGAAATCATATTGGTTGTAACTGTATGCTCACCATTAGTTAAAGCGATAGCTTTAGCATTTATTAACTCTTGAATTTTTTCTTCAAGACATAGCAAGCCTTAGTAGGATGATTTATGCCTATGATAGATACAATATTTGGGATTATCAGTCAAATCCACCTCATTAGGTCGTTTTGGCTCTGGAATCTGGAGTTTACCACTCTTCACGAGATATTGAAATATCCCAGGAATATCACTGTCGTCGAAAGAGTATTCTTCTTTCGGTTTAGAAGACTCTGGATTACTTGGTGTAGTTTTAGATTTTGAAAGGTTCACCACTAGGGTTTCCTTTCCTTTCCTATTGTGATTACCAGAGTTGTTACCTGAAGAGGCTTTCTTTCCTTTATCTTCTGAGGCGAAGATCATTCCATGTTCACGAGCTAATCTACCATTGGTCTCAGCTGAAACTGCTGCTATAATAAACGAGGCCCAATCTGTGATTTGAGAGCCTGTAAAAATAGCGATAGTTGGTCGCAGATTCATTTTGTATGTATCAATTAATGTTGAATCTGGCATACCAGGAGGCATTTTCAAAGTAGCCTGTCGAAAGCATTCAATAAACGTCCGAGTATCCTCTTTCTCTTTTTGTTTAATTTCTATTAAGGAAGACATATTCATGTCCATTCCTCCTTCATAGAAACGAGAGAGAAACATCGCTTTGAACTCATCAAAAGACGATATACAATTATCGGGTAGACTGCGATACCAATCGTATGTTGTACCCGTCAAACACCCTATCACTCATCGTTTCCAGAATATGTATTTCAATACGTGTACTGCTTGAATGAATTTATTTAATATTTATCATGCATTTGTTCTGTATTTAAATTATTCAATTTCGTGCTTATTAATTTTTTCGTATTTTATTTTCTGCTTTTGCTTTAGCTCTTGGTTTAGTTTGTTCATTAAACCAATTTGGTTTAGCTTGGTTCACCATGATAAGGAGTGGATGGCCTAGATCTTGTAGGAAGGAATGGGTGGTGGAGATCTTGACTTGGGCTTGATATTAATACTTCTTTACTTTCCTCTCTCTTCATTGCTCTCATTTACTCCTTCTTCATCCTCCATTACTCTCCCACCAACCTAGAAGAGCTAGACAAGTACAACTTGCTTCGTGAGGGATCCCAAATTTTGTTGTTCTATTGTCTTTCTCACAAGATGCTAACCTTGTCACGCCCCAGAACCAGAATACCGGAGAGCGGGGGAATGACTCAGCCAGCTACGTATTACGGGTAGATGAACACCGTATAATACGATCAATGCTGTCTAAAAGACTTTCGTGTAGTATGCACCCTCTCGTCTTTTAGACAGCATTGATCGTATTATATGGTATTTATCTACCCGTAATATGAAGCTGGCTGAGTCATTCCCCCGCTCTCCGATATTCTGGTTCTGGGGCATGACACACCCAATGAAGACTCGGGTGAGAAGAGCATCATTCTTCTGTAGATGCACAGTCATAATATCAAAATAATTGATATATTGACTTGGAGAAGCCTTTCTATCAAATAATACCATAGATTGTGGCTTGAATTTAGGAGGAAAGGGCACATCATTCCAATAGGGAGGATAAGGTTGCTTAATCCCCAACTTCTGGAGCTGATCTTTGTGCGTAAGAACCTCGAACTGTGCTTTTAACTCACGTACTGCTTGAATAGATTCACTAGTTTGAGGAAGAATATTTGATTGAATAATGGCTGGATGTACTGTAACCCCCACTGGAGGTGATACATCTTCTGGAATGAGAGGATCTGGAGATGCAGAGTTTTGATTGATAGCAGGCTCCTGACTCAGATTATTCAAAGGTATGTCAACCCCTTGACTATCTTGAGTTTGCGCAGCTACCTGTACCGGTGTTACTACTGTCAGTTGGACTGTTTGCTGAGTCATTATTATTTGATGTATATTTTGTATCATGGCAAGCATATCCTTTAACGATTGTTCCACCGCCGAAATACGCTATTTTGTATTAGAAGTAGACGTCTCTGGTTCTTCTCCGATAACATAAGATTCAACCTACCTTGAACATACAGAGGGATTGGTGTAGAGATATGAATCAACGCTATCAGTTTCTAACTCCAAATACTGGGTACCCCCAGCCTCTGAATCTGAATAATGCATACATAAAGGTCGTTGACTTCTTGACCAAGTATATTGATATACTCCTTCAAAAGTGTCAAGGATTTGGTTAAACTTTGTTGACTTGGAGTCCGGGATGAATTGCGACTTGGACGTCGTCCTCTATTGATATGAGATTCCATGTTGACTGATGCATAGGACAACTCATATTCTTGGTCATCAATTTGTTGCTGTGGTACGTTGTAGCTTAATCGGTCGAAAACTGACCGTTTAGTAGCAGAACAGCAACATTTGATCACAATTTTGTGACATTCAAAATGATAATTTTCTTGAGGGAATGTCACAGAAGATTTTCTGTTTTTACGCTTTTGCACAAGTAACTCGCGTAAATCAGAAGAATTGGAAGGTAATATCTTCTTTTTTACATTTGGGACAGAGAAATATCCAGTCCCTTGCGTAAAAAGAAGATTACTAGCTTCATTGGCAGAAGAAAGCTGTGCATTTTTACACGCTTGGAGTTGTGTGCGTAAATCCTGAGCTGATTTTTGTGCACTAAGAACTCCATCAACATTGCGCGTAATCCTAAGATTAGGCACTTTGCATAAAGCAGCATTAGAAGATTGTTGGTGTAAAACAAAAGTTTTGCCAAAATTTTTTGTCTCTTTAGACAAATCAAAGGAATTGTTTGCCATAAGAGACTTGTTTTTACGCTGTACGCATGTAGGCAAGTTCACTTTAGATGCAAAAGCACCATCGTGAACTTTATCTACCATGTCACCGACATGAGATTTGCCTTTACGTGTATAGCGCAAAACAGAAACATCTGCCATGTCACAGACGGGAGATTTGCCTTTACGCGTAGAGCGCAAGACTTGAGTGTCTACCACGTCACAGACGGGAGACTGAATTTTACGCACAGGGCACAACACTGAAGTAGGAACTGCCTTGTCACAGACGGGAGCCCCAACAACAGGAGTGGGAAGAATTTCCTTGCCTTCAGAGACAGCAGAGAGATCAAAGGGTGCTTTGGACTTAGGAATCCAAAATTCTCGCACCTTTCATGATTTTTGTACATTGGAGCAGCGAGCACTACCCCCAGTTCGGAGCATTTCTTCGTAAGCAGTCTGGTCGAATTGAACGATCAGAGTCTTCTTCGTCGATCCAATCAACACATCATCGTATTGAGCAATTGTGTCACCACCTTTTCGTCAGAGAAAAAGATAGTCTCCAGCAGAGTCGCTATTTTGTTTCACTTAACAAAATACCCTTAAAAGGCTTTTGAAAGAAAACGAGAAAAAGTATACAAAAGTACAAGTAGTTTCTGGGAAGTATTGCTATGGAAGTCTGATCTGAGAGCGATCCACTTCGTTCCTTGGACCACATGATGATGATGAAGAGAACTGCTTGGAGAAGAACAACTGGAAGAACTAAGTCACCAGAAAGATATCGACACGATTAGAACTGATGGCATAGTCAAATGCTTTCCTGCTTTGCTTCACTCTGTTCTTGAGAAAAAGTTGAAGAGAAATGCTCTGAAAAATTACTTTGCTCTGAAAGTATCTGGGCTCCAAAATCTTGTGCCTCTTTCTTAGAAAAGAAGTCTTTATATAGACTTGTCTTCTGTGCGTAAAAATCATCAATATTGGGTCTCTACGCAAGCTACTAGAATAACTGTCACCCACGTACAGAAATTAGCCTCTACGTATGTTGACACGTGTCCCATAATCCAATAAAATAAGGAGAGCACGTACACACGTTCTTCAAGAAGTGTGGCATGAAGGCCACGTCAAAAAACCACGTTCCCATATAATTCGGACAAACTGTGCATAAAAATGTTGTTTAAACATGTCCGAGCGTAAAATAGCTCAAAGTAAGCTTCCTGCATAAAGTGGCTAAAAATAGCCTTGAGCGTAAAAGGCTCAAATAAACTCTACACGCGCAAAAGAGAGTAGCTGAGATAGCCTTGAGCATAAAATCTCAAATAACTCTTATGCGTAAAAAGGAAGCTGTGCCTCAAGCGTAAAATCGCTCATTGGCACGCTAAACAACAAACTCCTTGGCTTCTGTGTATTTATTTTGTCAGAAAATCAATCTGTTAGAACAGAATCTTCATGCATTTAATGCAGCATGGACAGCTCATTCGCGTAGAAAGTTAAACTGTTCTCCGCATAAAGTCTGAATGTAAGGCTTGCGTAGAGTTTTGAGTTTGACTCAGTTTGACCTTTGCGTAAAGTTTTATTTGCAATTATCCTTGCGTAAATATCTCCATCTCCTTGACTTGGTCTTCGAATTTTATTTACGCTTCTACAGTCTCCTCAAATCGGACCCGTAGACATGTAGTTTGATGACTTTAGAGACCATAGATATTGGCACGCATTTCAGTGCAAAATAGATCCAACGACGGACATCGTTTTGACTCAAAATTACGATTTTGCCCCTATTCCAGAGTTGGACTTTTGGACAGGCATTTTCTTGACATATATTTTATTCTAAACACGTTCGTGGTATTTATTTCAGCATCCGAGGACGTATGCGGGATTTGGCTTTCATCGCTTCACTATTCTGACGATTCGAGCTATTGAACGGCGCCCTTTTGCATACAACCTCAGGCAAGATGCCTTGCCATATTTACTGCTTATATTTAGTCTACATTTTCTTTAGTTATTACATATAAATATTTATTTATTTTTTTGTTCTTCTAGTTGTCCCATTATTACAGTTTATGATTTACTATCTGTCCAGTGATATTAGCTTTGCTTTATCTATTATCTTTTGATTGCATGTGAACCTAGAGTTAAGAGACTACCATTTGTAGTGTATTGCATAAACCTTGACACAGTTATACCACGAGATATGTGTGAGAAGAGTAGCATGTAGAGGTATTTGCGTGTTGGCTGATCACCCGTACGCATGCGTTAGGTCTAACTGCTAATAAAGGTATGCTAGGAGACTTAGCAGTTAGTAGAGGTAAATGATCGCGGATGCGACTTAGATAGGTGCATAGGAAGGGAAGAACATTTTCTTGTCGTATGGACTTCTATTGCTTATTTTTTTGTAACCCGGAAGCTCCACTGGAGATACGGGTATGATTTATGCGCTTCGTCACGGGTGCCCAAGAGGAGACTATACAAGATCCTATTTACAGCCAGGGCTCATGCGACTAAAAGTCTGCTCTTAACTGCATAAACACATTAGATTGGTTAGGTAACCCTCATCAATGTCATGTCACCCCGTTCTTTTAGTAGCATGAGACAATGTCGCATTGTGGAATAGTGTGCTACCCCTTGTGTCACGCCCCGATCCCGTAGAGTCCCTTTCGTCCTCGCTTCGGGCTCTTTGGGACCGTTCGTCCTCGCTAAGGCGTGATGCCGTGCAAGCCTAAGTTGCGCTAGGCCAAGACCTGAAACAAGACAAGATAGACAAGTTTGACAATACGCAGCGGAACGTATCGCAGATAATTGAAGCAGCAGCGGACATATTTCAGAATACAAGTATTGAACACAATGGTAACAAGAATATTTCTCTTTATTGATTTCATTTGAACAGATTACAAGCTCTCGATTCTCTCTGATACAATATTACATTCTCTCAGAACTTTACAGATTACAATGATCCCGTTCCCATACATTACATCCTTTTATATACAAAACCAAACTCTTGTACAGATGTCATCTCTTGGCATCTCTTCTGATTTCTGGCTCCTGAGGATGAGGCACGGGCTATCGCTTCGGGCTATCCTTCTCGATGCATGGTGCACCTGCATGCAGACTGATGATGGGTCAGTATATCAGCATACTGGTGAATTGTGAACAAAGGAGCTACATTTTTCTGAAACGATCACTGTTCATTTAGTGAGAAAACATTTTCTTGTGATGTGATCTTGCTACTCTTTACCTAGATTCATTTCATGAATGCATTAGTCAGTTTACATTCTTTTGAAAACACATCTTTGAAAAGCCACAATCATTTCCATCTTAGCCGCTGTGCCTCCCACGGGTTCAGCTCGTCGCTAACCGCTGTGACTCGCATGGGTTCAGCTCGTCGCTAGCCGCTGTGACGCTCTTGGGTTCAGCTCGTCGCTAACCGCTGTGACTCTCATGGGTTCAGCTTGTCGCTAGCCGCTGTGACTCTCTAGGGTTCAGCTCGTCACTAAGTGGATTCCCCAATGCGCATGCGATATCAAATGAATCATGCATAAATCGAGCAAGTCATAAACAATTCCATCATCTTTTCAGGCAGGATACAGATCTCTTTTCTTAGCAGACAAGGGGCAGGTTCTCTTTTAAGCATACTCAAGATTACAGTCTTGTTATTAACAAAAGCATTCAATCGAAAACTCTGATTCTTAGGGCGCAAGCGAATCATAAAATGAGTCTTTGTCCACTCACCCAGATTAATCGTCTTCTGTTGCTGAGCCAGCAATCCGATCTTTCTGTTTATCTAGTGCCTTCGCGGAGCGGGGCACTACACCTTGTCCTTGTATGGTTGTAGGGGTAGTCAACTATTTCGGTGATGAGTTATTGGGGCTTGTTACGACTGGGACTCTGTTACTTTACTTGTGATTTATGACATATTATATATATTTAGTTATGTGGCATGTTCTTCTTGTATCTTGTTACGTCCCTCTGAGGACCTAGTGATCTCTCCAGGTGTGTACTTTTGTGACTTCTCGCAGGTTTTCTAGCCAAGGCCTTGATCTTCTCCAATCCTTCGAAGATGATTGCTCTTGGTTCGTCTTGCTATTTTTCTATTCTTTTCGTGTATGTTATCTTTCATTTAAAATTGTTGGTAGTAGATTTGTCTCCACCCAACTATATGTATAAATGATAAAATTCACAGTTGATTTATTTTATTATTCTTTTATTTGGTGGATGAGATTTAGTTGTCTTAGTTTACTACATTTTACAGCTTATGTATACATACGAGAGTTCCATATATTAGAGTATACTTCGTATGTATACAGCTGGCATGTCTACATACTTAGTCCTAAGTATTTTGGGACCGGGGTGTTACAATGTTCTTGCGGCAGGAGTCCATAAGCATGGGCTCGGGCATTGTCACAACCCGTACCCAGTATTTGGGCATGGGCTGTGGGTACGTCCAACCTACGTCACAGTATCGACGGTAGAACGCTGTCTGGTCTACTCCATATTTGTCAACACAACCACAAAGTTTATAATTATTTGCACAGTGTAATCCAAATCGACAGATAAGTCCAAGATAAAATGATATTTATATAATAACCACATCTTGGAGAGAAAGATAAGGAAGTAACTGAAACAGTCTCTAAGAGACCAAAATGTACTAAAATGTTATAGTCCCAAAAGAGAACAAAATAGTCTAAGAGAAACATCCACTACTCAACTCATGATCCTCAAAATAGAAATAATAACTAGAAAGTCTTCGGGCAGCACGCTCAGCCAACAACTAAATAAAATCTACTAGAAATCATCTACATCGGGTAAATCCGTAAAAGTCGCATCCGGGTCGCCCTGTACGCCAAAATCGGGATCTGCAGTATGCTCATAATATGTGGTACAGAAATCTTCTAACTCATCACGTAAAAATATTGGTTTTCCTGTCAGGAATGGAACAAGCATACAGATCAAAAAGCTATTCGCAACATAATAGGAATTACAATACATGAAAATAGCATATGTGGAAGAAACTAGAAGTAAACTGAGTCAGGATATAACTAGTATGAAAGCGGGAATTATAGAACATGGCAGGTCAACTAGAAAAGAATATATAAACATGGTAACATGGCAAATGGTGAAGAAATAAAGAAATAATGAAAGAGACAACTATCTATGTATTTTGAAATATCAGTTTCGACATGTGAACGGCTAGGGAATAAATCAGGCACCCCGTACATGAAATGTGCGACTGCTATTCTCCATAGAAGACACAGGGGGTGGAAAGGATAGTTCACACGTCTACTAAGATATTTTCCCTCCCGACTACTATAAATGGACCCGAACGAGTCACGAAACACGAAAACAAGATAAAACGAGAATATAATGAGTAAAGGTCCATGATACTATCTCGTGTGTACATCGTGTCAACAAGCAAGTGTACTGGTAAATCCTATCAGAATTGAAAGCAACCAGAGAGTGCACTTGCTTGTGGTCCTGAGCTGCGAGTATGAGTCGGGTGCTGAGTCGGAGTCCAACAGACCTATATTATGAATTAAATAAATCAATACATATATTTGGAATATCAACTCTATTGGGTTTAAGTTAAACTTAACCTCTTTTAGGTTTTTGGGTCTACTTTCCCTTATAGGTTTCTCATACATTAGGCTAATTGACACACTATTTAGTATCCTAACTTAACTCTATCTCTGTACAGAACCTTCTTACCTCAATCCCAATATACCATCTAGCCTTATATATTTTTGTTAGTCTTGCTTCATATTCCTTTGGTACATTATCCACAGGTCCTAGTTGCTATTGCACACCTTAGTATACTATGTCCTATTGACTATAGAATGTGAAGTACTTGGCCTTGTACCAATTTGATCCTTGTGTACATCAGGTTCCAGATGGGATTTAACACATTACCTGCTAGCTACTACAATTATTGGTGTATGACAGATACATGTGTCTAAGTATGACTAAAGTCCCTTGTGGTAGGAAGATTCATAATGCTATTACTCTGAATCTACAGATCCTACCACCAGGCAACCCTTCACTCCTTCCTAAGAACCTATCATGTCTCCAATGTATGCTAGATTCGAGGTGAGTAGGGGGTATGCACAGAGGGTATCAGGTATAGCCTTGCCAAAAGGGTGTTTAGTGGCACTCTTTAGAAAAATGGCAAGGTACAAGTGGTAACAAGCATACTCCAGTATTCAAGTTTTGCTTATAGTGTCCAATTGATATGCTGGTGTCAGAAAGTCAAAGGAAAGTACTTTGGGTGATTGCAGGTATCCATGTTTATACAGAGGTCACCTAAATAACATTTGCCCTACACTGGTTTCATTATCTGTGGCTGACTTGACATGTGGACATGGTGTCCTCCTATACTTACTGTCACATATTAACCCCTAGTCTCCTAACTTGTCCATGTATAATCCTACTACCTACAGGAATTTCACATTGCTGCTACAGGTACTCTGCTCAGGTCTGGTACAAAGGCCAGTTAAGCTACTCTCATATCCTATTATCAGAAAAGGGTCAAGTGTTTGTCCTTATGTCCAATGGATCATGAGAGTTACCATTGTCCCTAGTACAGTAGGGTGTAGGATGTCTCATAACAGGGTACACACACCTACCCCTACATCTATGTAAAGGCTTCTGCTCATATACTTCAATTCTATTGACTATACATGTAACGCCCCAGTCCCAAAATACATAGGACTAAAACGTAATCATGCCAGCTGTATACATACGAAGTATATGGACCCTCGTATATATACATAAGCTGTAAAATGCAGTAACTAAGGTACTAAATCTCATCCACAAAGATAATTAATGATATAAAAGCAACTTTAAATTTGTCATGATACACTATGTTGGGCGGAGACAAATCCACTACCAACAAATAAGGAAAAGTACATGGGAAATAACATGAGTTTGGCGGGCAAAGCGAAGACGATCAAGATGCAATCATCCTCGTAGAGATAGTGACGATCATGGCCACGGCTAGAACACCTGCGAGACACAAGAACACACACCTGGCGAGATAACCAGGTCCTCAGAGGAACGTAACAAGATACATCAACATGCCATATAAAACTGAATATAAATTATGCCACAATCAAAGAAAGTGATAAGGCACTAATAAGGTAATCTAAACTAAAGTGAACATGCAGTGAGAACAAACCTTTCGTCGCATGAGCCCTGGCTGTAATGGGATCTGGTATAGTCCCCACTTGGGCACCAATGACCGAGAGCATGACGTTCAAAAACGACAGTAGCCAACCTGAGAGGCTCATACCCGTATCTCCAGCGGAGCTTCTGCGTTATATGGGAAGTGCAATCGAAGCCCATACGACAAGGAAATATTCTCCCCACCCAATGTACCTACCATGTCGCATCCACGACCATGTAACACTACTAACCGTCAAGTCTTCTAACATACAACTATTGACAGTTAGACCTAACGCACGTCCTGTACGCATCAGTGATCAGCCAATACGCAAGTTTGGGTGCTATATGCTACTCATATCTCACACATCTCGTGGAACATCAGTGTCAAAGTTTATGTAATACACTAAACTAGAGGTGGTCCCTTAACTCTAGGTCTATATGCAATCAAAGGATAAATAACAAGGTACAGTAAATATCACTAAGCAGACAGTAATCAAGAACTAGAAATAAATGAACAGTGATATGTAATAAAAATGCAGACTGAATATAAATAGTATAATGGCAAGGTATCTTGCCTGGTGTTACGCCTGGTGTGGTGCGATAATCCGACAAGTCATGTCTGTCCCGTAGCCATGTTCGATGTGTAAAGATCCAAAGTCCATGAGAAAATAGGCACGATTTAGTCATGATCAAGAATTGATAACTGATGGATTTGTAGAAAAGGTGTTTATACCATGTTTAGAAAATATAATAGCTAAACTAGATTTTTATTAGTAAAAATATAAATTTGGAAAATACTTTAAAATCAAAAATCGTTTTAGGCTACCTCTATGTTTGTCAACACATATTTTTATAGATAAAAACCATATTTTATTATTAAAAATAATTTAGATAAATATTAGTAAAATCATAGAGGGTTCTAAAACCATATTTTGAAAAGGCCAAACCAAGTATAATATTTATATATAACCTTGTAGATGTATTAAATCATCAAAATCTTCTACTAAATTAATAATAAAAGGATACTAATATTACAATATAAAGATATCAATATTTAGTTTTATGATTTTATTTCAATTAACTGATAAATAATAATAATTAAATAAAACAATTAAAATATATAGTAGCAACTCTATTTAGTCCTACCACCTAATAATAATAATAATAATAATAATAATAATAATAATAATAATAATAACAATAATAATGATAATAATAATAATAATAGTATAATAACAGTAGATAATAATAACAGTAAATAAAAATAATAATAATAATAATAAAGCTAAAAATATTAATATAACTAAAAAAGAACTCAGCAGTTCTCTTCCCACCCCCAAATTCGACGGAGAGTGAGAGAGAGAGAGCGGGTCGGAGGGGGGTTAACTAGGTCGCACGCTGGGAAGATTCGACGGCGGTCGGCGGAGTTCTGTACGGCAAGTCGGACGGGCGGCGGTGAACGGAACCGCGGCGGTGGCTCGGCGGATGGGCGCCGGTTCAGGCACGGCGATGTCGAAGGCGGAGGCACGGGGTACCGCCGTGGGTTCTCAGCGGGGCTTGGCCACTGGGGTTTCATGGCGGAGTGGCCGTTCGAGGCGGGGCGGCCGTTCGCGGTGGGGCTCGGCGTCGGAAAGAGGAGCGGCGGAGCTCCGGTGCTGAGAGGGTTTGGCAGAGGAGAGCGGAGCTGAGGAGGAGGGGCGCGCTGGTGCTGGCGGAGGCGAGCGGCTTGGGCCCTCCGGCCGGCGGAGATGGCGTCGATGGGGATCAAGGCGGCCGGCGGCGGTGGGCGCTCGCGATCGGGATCGCTGCGAAGGTGAGGGTTCTCCCCCTTTCCTTATTCTTGTGGTGGCGATGGTGATGTCTGCCGAGGAGGGTTTGGGGACGATGGTGATGATGGCCGTGGTGGATTTGTGGGAAAGGTCGGGGTGGCGAAGGGTAGATGCTGGTGATTGGCCGAACGTCGTAGGTGCGGTTGGTTGCTGGAGTGGGGTGCCGCCTTTGGGACGGCCGGATATGGCTGGAAGGGGGGTGGTGGTATCGGTGGGAACGATGGTGGTGGTGAAGATGATGACGACGACGGCGGAATTCGGGGAGACGAGGATGGTGATGGCAGAACCGTCGTGTCCTGCGAGACACGGACAGGGTATCCGGGATTGTCGGGTACGGAACAAAATGTTGTATTTGCAAAGGGAAAATATAGTGGATGGGAATTTGCAAAGACACGATGCACCTGTGATGGTAGAATTTGCTGGAGGTGTACCTCTCCTTTTATAGGAGGTGGGAATTTCCAGTTGGATAGGGATTGGGATGATTTAAATCCCAATTAGATAAATCCCCTATTAATTTAAATCAATTTAAATCCAAATCAATTCCAATCCAAATTAATTCTATACTTAATTTTAAAATATTCTAAATACAATCAATAAAATCTTTTGCTATTTAATTTACCATATTTAATCAAATATTAAATTTAACAAAATCTCAAATATTATTTTCATAGTTAAATAAATATGGAAATAATTAATTTTGAAAATTACTATAAATACTTAAATATTACTTCATGATCTAGCTTTTATAAATAACAAAATATTTTAATAAGCAATTTTACATTTCGTAAAATATTAAACCAAAATTTTTAAATCTCCATTTATTTGTAAACGACGAATAAAATAACCTTTTTATACAAAATAAAAATATTTATAAAATTTATAAAAATATTTTTCTAACATATGTACCTCGACACATATTCGCACTCGTCGAGAAATTACGAACGCAATCTTGCACGTTACGCAAATTCAACCATGAGAACTCGTATGCGTCGTGCAAATATGAAATAAAAAATGAATACAAAATTATATAAATAAAAAAAATCGTAGTAGGAATTTAGGGGTTTTACATCCTACCCATCTTAAAAAAATTTCGTCCTCGAAATTTAGGAAAAATTAGGATAGGTAGGGTGAAGGAGATAGAAGTAGTATAATCGATAAGAATTTGATTCATATTGAACAAAAAGGCAATCAATTGTTTGACGAGAATGAAACGACATTTCAATGGCCATATGTCATTCGATCGATTAGAACAAAATTCCGATGGTTTTAGATTACGATCATGCACATGACAATCGATCAATGACTAAGCTCAATCATCCCTAACATTAACCTCAAAAAGGGGCAACCTCACAAGTAGGTAATAAACTCCTTAATTCTTTGATATCATCAATATTCACTTATCATAAATCGTTCTTCCCAAGAATTACTTCCGTTCCACGTCCTCTTAAACAAAACCAATATGGTTATAAATGTACTCTAATTTCCTCTATTTCGTCATAGAATTTTCGATAGTCTCAAATTTTAACTTCCATAATCTTCATAGCTCATTTATATATATCTTCCCAATTTAAAAAAAATTCCTCTAAAATTAAAATTCTAAAACCTTCAACCAATTTGGCCCAAGTAAAAGTTAAAATCTTCTTTCTACAATTTGTATTATTGGTCAATGTACGATGCATCTATAGGTATCGAAAAGTCCGTCTTCAATGATAAATCTCGAAAACTAACAGTATACCCTCTTAACTCAATCTTCTATCATCATAATTAAAAATTTCTAAAATACTTATTAGTCTCTCTCTCGAAATTTTAATTTCAACAATCTCATCTTCTTGATGGAAGAAATGTAACTCATCTTAACTTCTTATTCATAATCATCTTACAACTTAATTCTCCATGCATCAAAATGTAAAGGTTTCTTTCTTCAACAATTGGTTATCCTTGAAAACTAATATCATCATAACACGATACGTTACCGAAGGCAACGTCAAAATTTTGCATCCATAATTTAATGTATAATTTGGTTCTTAACCACCCAAGCTTTTAGAGAAAAAAATATTTCACTCGATATGTTGTTACCTCAAAACAAATTTAAAATTCGCGAAGTCTATTTATCCTTGAGTATTTCATCAAATCCTAATATATCATTCTTTACCTCATTGATTCGGATTTATTGCACATTTCTATTTATATCCCACCTATAGCTCATAATTTCATAATTATCTTAACCAACCACATTATTTATCCATGCTGTGGGGTTCTCCAATCTAACCTTTACTAACCCAAGATTGTCATGATCAAATTTCATTTCGCATAAGGGAATCATACAAGGAACAAGGCGGCGTAAACAATGGAGAAATTATAGTGAAGTATGAGAAAGCAATTTAATTGGGAAAGAAGAAGGGTAAGGGTTGCAACGAGCGAAAGAAAAAAAATGTTATGTGTCTAAGTGAATCGAGAGAAACATGAAAATAAATGACAAGGGTTAAGCAATCAAGATAAAACGCAAAGTTAAGCATTTAAGGGATTTAATAGATCGCAATCATATATGGGGTCAAAAAAAATTGGAGTCGAGGTTGAGTCCATATATGCAGTCAAAAGTATATCGGTACCTTGGTATAGGTTATAGTTTAGTCTTTATAACCCGAAAGTCGTACCATAAAAATAGAGTACAAGGGGACGTGTTTTAGTGGGACATGATATACCTACATGAAGGTGAGCTCGTCTAGGTCTTGCATATGAAATTTGTTGGAAGAAAAGGTCTAGTGTTGTGCTCCAAATATCAAAGTCATGATAGGGAACGCCGAATGATCAAAAATAGAAAGTGGGTTTTCATAAGATACTAATTAATGAAAAAAATAAAAGGTTAAAGCACGAAATAAAATAATTAAAAAATCTCGTCGATCAAGATAAGATAAGTTAGAGACACAGTTTCTAGAGAGAAATTAGTCTCCTAGATGAGGGTATGGTCAAGGGGATGGTTCTAATCACTTCTAAGTTCCAAACAATTAGATGGTCATAAATAAAGATCTAGATTTGGGGGAAGGTCGAGTAAGTCAAAGATATGTTCATCGGTTTGGTCGATGACTAATTACACTTGTGTATATGCAATATCATAATCATAGGTGGCATGGCAATCTACTGTGGAATACTTCTATCTCACTAGGGTGACCTTACTTGCTTCTTAGTCCTCTACCAATATATGATTTAATCTAAGATTTCAAGTTCCTCGAAATTTTCTCAATAAAATTTCCAAGATACTTCGCAAAAATTTCAATTATCTTAGACTATCAACTTTAATCACAATTTAAATCTCTAATAATTCTCGAAACAACTCTTGTGTATTGCAAATCGGATAATAACCCCTTTTTTTAAATCTTAAACTCAACATTTAATAAGTTTTTCTGTCGAAATTCATACTACTAATATAGAATATTTAAATAACTCCCAAATTTATATATCCTTCAAATGTGTCTATCTAGCTTCCAATAAGTCACAACTACTCTTCAAAAGTAATTCTCCCTTTTCCCAAAATTTAAATATCCATAATCAAGGTTTTAAACTCAAAATCTAAATAACTTTATAAAGCATAATTCATATGAGCAAATTTTTAAATATTTATACTTTCCTTCAAAGTCGATTTCATATCTTCCAAAAAAAAAATTTTACCATTATCTTTTCAAGCTCAAAATTAAATACTCATAATTCGTAAATCATAGAATCAATTTAAAACCTCAAGCTTTCTAATAAACCGTAAATCATAAACCCTTCATATTCTTTACAAAATCATAACTTATAATTTAAAACACTTTAATAAATTCGAGATAAACTTTAACATATTCAATCCCAACTTGAACTAAATCGTAATCATGGGTCACAATTTAAAGATGTTACTCAATTCGGTTTTATATCCCAAATAAATCATAAACTATTTCGCTATTTCCAAAAATCATAATTCATAAAATTGTTTTCTGTCCTCTTACATATACCACCTTGTAATGGCAAAATAAAATTCCAACTATCCATTGAAGGGGTAATATGCTACTACCCAACTTGAAATTAACTAATCCTTAAAATCATACTTTCTAGAAAAATAAATTCCTTTATAACTCAAATAAAATTCCAATGCATATTAATTGCCAAATGCAATCCATCTAGCCATGTGTTTAACCTATGGACATATACTAGTTTAGTCATCTTACTAAACACGAACTAAGAATTTACGGTAGAAGGAGTCAAGCAAGATGCAAATCAAGGAGGTCGAACGAGAGTTCGGAATTTGAAGTCAAGGAAGGATGTCAAGTAGGTGGATGAGATTCTAAACTCTAATCCTATACTGCAGGCCTGTTCGGAACAGTCATGTAACCGAAACGGCAAACTGGACCTGCATGGGCCACCACAAAAACGTGTAATGTCCCAGTCCTAAAATACATAGGACTAAAAGAAAATCATGCCAGCTGTATACATACGAAGTATATGGACCCTCGTATATATACATAAGCTGTAAAATGCAGTAACCAAGGTACTAAATCTCATCCACAAAGATAATTAATGATATAAAAGCAACTTTAAATTTGTCATGATACACTATGTTGGGCGGAGACAAATCTACTACCAAAAAATAAGGAAAAGTACATGGGAAATAACATGAGTTTGGCGGGTGAAGCTAAGACGATCAAGATGCAATCATCCTCGTAGAGATAGTGACGATCATGGCCACGGCTAGAACACCTGCGAGACACAAGAACACACACCTGGCGAGATAACCAGGTCCTCAGAGGGACGTAAAAAAATAAATCAACATGCCATATAAAACTGAATATAAATTATGCCACAATCAAAGAAAGTGACAAGACACTAATAAGGTAATCTAAACTAAAGTGAACATGCAGTGAGAACAAACCTTTCGTCGCATGAGCCCTGGCTGTAATGGGATCTGGTATAGTCCCCACTTGGGCACCAGTGACCGAGAGCATGACGTTCAAAAACGACAGTGGCCAACCTGAGAGGCTCATACCCGTATCTCCAGCGGAGCTTCCGGGTTATAGAAGAAGCACAATCGAAGCCCATACGACAAGGAAATGTTCTTTCCACCCAATGTACCTACCATGTCGCATCCACGACCATGTAACACTACTAACCGTCAAGTCTTCTAACATACAACTATTGACAGTTAGACCTAACGCACGTCCTGCACGCATCAGTGATAAGCCAATACGCAAGTCCAGGTGCTATATGCTACTCATATCTAACACATCTCGTGGCACATCAGTGTCAAAGTTTATGTAATACACTAAACTAGAGGTGGTCCCTTAACTCTAGGTCTATATGCAATCAAAGGATAAATAACAAGGTACAGTAAATATCACTGAGCAGGCAGTAATCAAGAACTAGAAATAAATGAACAGTGATATGTAATAAAAATGTAGACTGAATATAAATAGTATAATGGCAAGGTATCTTGCCTGGTGTTACGCCTGGTGTGGTGCGATAATCCGACAAGTCATGTCTGTCCCGTAGCCATGTTCGATGTATAAAGATCCGAAGTCCATGAGAAAATAGGCACGATTTAGTCATGATCAAGAATTGATAACTGATGGATTTGTAGAAAAGGTGTTTATACCATGTTTAGAAAATATAATAGCTAAACGAGATTTTTATTAGTAAAAATATATTTTTGGAAAATACTTTAAAATCAAAAATCGTTTTAGGCTACCTCTATGTTTGTCAACACATATTTTTATAGATAAAAACCATATTTTATTATTAACAATAATTTAGATAAATATTAGTAAAATCATATAAGGTTCTAAAACCATATTTTGAAAAGGCCAAACCAAGTATAATATTTATATATAACCTTGTAGATGTATTATATCATCAAAATCATCTACTAAATTAATAATAAAAGGATACTAATATTACAATATAAAGATATCAATATTTAGTTTTAAGATTTTATTTCAATTAACTGATAAATAATAATAATTAAATAAAACAATTAAAATATATAGTAGTAACTCTATTTAGTCCTACTATAATAATAATAATAATAATAACAATAATAATGATAATAATAGTATAATAACAGTAGATAATAATAACAGTAAATAATAGTAATAATAATAATAATAATAATAATAATAATAATAATAAAGCTAATAATATTAATATAACTAAAAAAGAACTCAGCAGTTCTCTTCCCACCCCCAAATTTGACGGAGAGTGAGAGAGAGAGAGCGGGTCGGAGGGGGGTTACCTAGGTCACGCGCTGGGAAGATTCGACGGCAGTCGACGGAGTTCTGTACGGCGAGTCGGACGGGCGGCGGTGGCTCGACGGATGGGCGCCGGTTCAGGCACGGTGATGTCGAAGGCGGAGGCACGGGGTACCGCCGTGGGTTCTCGGCGGGGCTTGGCCGCTGGGGTTTCATGGCGGAGCGGCCGTTCGCGGCGGGGCGGCCGTTCGCGGTGGGGCTCGGCGTCGGAAAGAGGAGCGGCAGAGCTCCGGTGCTGGTGCTGGCGGAGGCGATCGGCTTGGGCCCTCCGCCCGGCGGAGATGGCACCGGTGGGGATCAAGGCGGCCGGTGTGGTGGGCGCTCGCGATCGGGATCGCTGCGAAGGTGAGGGTTCTCCCCCTTTTCTTATTCTTGTGGTGGCGGTGGTGATGTCTGCCGAGGGGGGGTTTAGAGACGACGGTGATGATGGCCGTGGTAGATTTATAGGGAAGGTCGGGGTGGCGAAGAGTAGATGCTGGCGATTGGCCGAACGTCGTAGGTGCGGTTGGTTGCTGGAGTGGGGGTGCCGCCTTTGGGACGGCCGGATGTGGCTGGAAGGGGTGGTGGTGGTATCGGTGGGAACGATGGTGGTGGTGAAGATGATGACGACGACGGCAGGATTCGGGGAGACGAGGATGGTGATGGCAGAACCGTCGTGTCCTGCGAGACACGGACGGGGTATCCGGGATTGTCGGATACGAAACAAAATGTTGTATTTATAAAGGAAAAATATAGTGGATGGGGATTTGCACAGACACGTTGCACCTGTGATGGTAGAATTTGCTGGAGGAGTACCTCTCCTTTTATAGGAGGTAGGAATTCCCAGTTGGATAGGGATTGGGATGATTTAAATCCCCTATTAATTTAAATCGATTTAAATCCAAATCATTTCCAATCCAAATTAATTCTATACTTAATTTTAAAATATTTTAAATACAGTCAATAAAATTATTTGCTATTTAATTTACCATATTTAATCAAATATTAAATTTAACAAAATCTCAAATATTATTTTCATAGTTAAATAAATATGGAAATAATTAATTTCGAAAATCACTATAAATACTTAAATATTACTTCATGATCTAGCTTTTATAAATAACAAAATATTTTAATAAGCAATTTTACATTTCGTAAAATATTAAACCAAAATTTTCAAATCACCATTTATTTGTAAACGATGAATAAAATAACCTTTTTATACAAAATAAAAATATTTATAAAATTTATAAAAATATTTTTCTAACATATGTACCTCGACACATATTCGCACTCGTCGAGAAATTACGAACGCAATCTTGCACGTTGCGCAAATTCAACCATGAGAACTCGTATGCATCGTGCAAATATGAAATAAAAAATGAATACAAAATAATATAAATAAAAAAATTGTAGTAGGAATTTAGGGGTTTTACAATACATGAATACCTCTAATCCTATTTGATACTTATAGTCATAGCATCCCTAACCCATATGTAACATGTCGTATCCTGATACTCCAGGGCTAATAGTACATCTATCCTGACCAAACACACAGTGGTCATGGCAAGGTACATAGTAGTAATTTGATGACTCAAACCCAACTGACATCTATGGCCATCTTATATCCTGGCAAATAGGATCCTTGCATATAGCAGTTAAATAAGGTTAGGTTGTGGTATGGGTATCAACACATCAAGTTACCTGTATTCAAGGATACACTTAAGTAGTGTCAACACTCATGTCTATATCTTTCCACACTACCTATAGGCTGTTCTTGCTATAAAACATGGTAGCTTGTGGTCACGTGGACACGGATACCCTTAGGCATTTCTTTGTGCCCAGGTTTGCCTAATGGTTTCACCCGTCCTCATGGCAATATCTGATTACTCTTGTAGCCTATTTGAATACACCTCTACGGTATGACCCTCTTTGGTATCTATTAGAACCCTCTTGTCCGTATCTACATTATGACCTATGGTCTTTCAGAGATTAGAACTTAACAGGTTAATGGCAGGATCAATTATTACAACATGATGGCACTCATACATGTGTCACTGATTGGTAATCATCTATGTGTAAAGTGATTACCTAAAGGTGAACCACAACTCTGTTTACTCAACCCCGAGTCGATTATATCTACTCTTAGGCATTAATAAAAAACACTTCTATCTCATCCAAACAGGATAACTAACTAGGGTTTATGATCATAAGCGTATGGTAGATGGAAGAAAGATGATTACCTGATTTTAGGAATCGAACCCTTCCTTGCCAACACGCTCTCGCACAGCAGATCTTCACGAACCAATGGAGGGCACCGAGGAGATTAGGGTTTCGTAAGGGGAGATGGTTGGCTGGTTGTTTAGTATAAATAGTTGGGATTAGGGATTAACTACAATCCTACTTGTATTAGGCGAACTACCAATTTGAATTTGAAGTGAGGGGAGAAATCTTATCTCTATTATTTCAAATTCTGTTCCCGCCATAGCAGGATTTGAATATGCATATCTGCACAAAAACCCCTGTATTTAGTAAGGTTTGCTTATTTGTCCTCCTTTACATAATAGTCAAAACACAAAGTGCTTCATAATTCTTCTAGGAATATAAGAATATAATTATAATAACAAGATTAATAAATTAATATAATACGCACAAAACCCCCTATGCGTGTTACTGTCAACACGGGCCTCTGGTCTGCCGCTGGTATCGCACGCTTGTTATACGAAGTGCAAGCCACCTGGGATCGCTTCCTACTATCCCCTGCGGGTGAGTAGTATGCATAGTCCGTCGAAGGTTTACCTAAAGGAAAAGCAATTCTGTCGAAGATAGATCTTCTTGTCGACAATACTCATATCGTGAGGGGTTGGACCGGTGCGCGCTTCCTTCAGCGTCGTTCCTTCGTCAGATCAACTATGGAACCACCATCTTCTTCGTCATGCTTTTTCGGGACGGGAATCGGGCGAGGGGATAAGGCTGTAGCAGTCGGGATCTTCTCTGTGGCCTTGATGTTGAGGGGGTCCTGAGACACAGTTTTTGCTATCGTGCTGCTGCCTGTAGCCGCCTTAGGCCTCCAGACACGCCGAGTCTTCTTCGGTTGTACGAACCGCTTCAAAGTCTTCGACTTTTCATCAGAGAGGAGATCTTTAAAAGTCTGTTGGTCGAAGCGTACGACCAGCATGTCTTGAGAAACTTCCAGCAAGTTGTCATCAGATTGCATCATCGTCTTCTCGTTGGAGGAGAAGGCAGTCCCCAACAGAGTCGCCATTTTGTTCGACGTAACAAAAGATTGAACGAACTTTTTGCTTTATTGAACGTATAAGGTATCTGTGTACAAAGAAGGAAGTCCTAAACAGGATATTCTAAGTACAAGGAGAAGAGGTTTCTGGAAAAGTATGACAGTGGAGATCAAGCACTACAGAGGCTCCTTTACTCCTTTGACGATCTGTCGACGAACCAACCTTGCTATGGCTCTCTGGCGCCTCTGATGGGACTCTAGGGTCACCGATCCAGAGGCTGTCTGGATGAGAAGATTCCTTAAAGATGGTTGGTTGGTTGGTTCTTTGGTTGATAGGTGGATGAGGGTGGTCGACTCTTTGTGGATGGTGATCACTGCTCCTTTAAAGATTGTCGATTATCAATGTTCACTCTGTCTTTTTCGATGCTTTGGTGGAAGAAGAACTCCTTCTATTTATAGAGAACCGAGCACATATGCCATGTGCATTAGGGTTCCTGAGATATGAAAGAATCTGCTATAATTACATGGTACGAAATTCTGCGGCGCTGACACGTGGCGGACATCGAGATTCCTTTCAAACGAGATCTCTGGTGGTTACAAACATAATCGAAGGAGGTGACATATGGCGCGTGCTAATTTGCTTCCTCGGATACAACCGAGTAAATCTTGGAATTTTATCTTAGATTTGGAGTCTAATTGATCCTCGTCTAAGATTTAAATCAATTTGATATGATATCAATCATGATTTAATCCCAATCTTCTCTGCAAGAGGTGGTTTAAACAAACCAATTGGGGTAGACCCATACTTCTTGTGCCTCTGGTGAGGACTAAGTGCTGCTGCGCTTCTGTGGCGACGAGTAGAACGTGCTTCTGGAGACGATAAAACCTCTGTGCTTTCAGGCGACGAGTGGACTTGGCTTCGAATGACGACGAGACTTCTGTGTGTATAGAGCAACTTACGAAGCTGTGTTTTGGGTTACTAGAGTCACTGTGTTGTAGGCGACAAGTAGGCTTGTGCTTCAGGTTGGCAAAGTTACTGTCGAATCTGTACTAGATCCTTTGTAGAAGAACATAATTAGTCCCTTATGTATGGTCCTGATGTGTCTATACTAGAATTTAGTAGACATGACAATGAAGGAACTTCTCTCCATATCTTCTGTTTTGTCTTTTTAGCACTGAGCCTGAGTCTTTTGCATCTTCTGCTCTTTGGCGAAGGGATGTCTCCAGCTGAGATTTTTTATGCTTCTATACAATCTACTAATTATGAATATCATTCTTTTTTACTTTATCCAATCTCATGATCCATTATCGAACTCAGTAATCTATAAAGTTTTAATTTCCACAACCTTTATTTCAACTAGATCTAAATTATTTGAGTCAAAATTTATGTCCATATAATCCTTAACCATGGTTTAAATTCAAGCTGCTTCATCTGAACCTTGAATTATACTTTAATTTGTTTTTTTTAAAATCTAAATGCCACCGCTATGATCAAATTTTGTTTCCTCTATTAGTAGTAAATGTCACTAAATTAAAAATTTTAACCTCAACATATCCATCAAGCATTCTTTTTTGTACCTCAAATATGTATTTTCTATGAAATTTTTTTGAAGTCCAAGATTTGCAATCTTGATTCTTAAATTTTTTACTCTAAACCCCAAAAATTTAGTGCTCTACCATCTCTTAGTCATCCATTGTTTACTATTACCAATCCTTTGTTCAATTTCATATCGTCATCGAATAATTTGATAACCTCCAATTCTTATATTCTAGTTAGTGCCGTAATCTCATTTCTTTAATCATCGTTCAAATACTTCCATCAATTCCAGGAATTTGTAACCTCAAAATATTTATAATTCCTCAAGCTTTAAATGTGCGATTCCATCATTATTTTTCTCTAGGTCTTTCTTGGGATTCTCACATTCTCTCTTTATATGAAAATAATATATACTCAATATAGTTCTTTAAATATAACCATTTTCAAAAATTCAATTATGCTACTATTTTCTTGATTATTCCTTCAGCCTTAGTTCCATTTTTCTTTCATCATATCTATCTCAACGTATAAGATACCAATATTTGACTAAAGGTATATCATCTCCATATGATAATCAATTCCTTATTCCAAAGACTTGGTCATTCCGAAAAGTAAGGAGAACAACAAGATTTCAAGGAAACACAATATCTTAGTTTATTAGCTACGTTAGAGTAACATATTCCTAGGTAGAAGCCAAGTTAATGGATGCAAGTAGAATAGAGGTATCAAGAAAATAAAGATGTTTAAAAGAATATAAATGTTACTTTTGCTCATTTGATTATATTGAAGTTGTTGTTTACCATTTTCTTGCATATGTCAAAAATCAACATAACTTTCAATTCCACCCTCTGAGATGCCTACCTTGCTTTGATATCCAATTCTTTCACTCTTACGACTCTGCATTTTCTTTTATCAACGACTATTGAATTTGATCATCTAAACTTTGTCCTTTAAGGGTCTTTATCAAGTTGGTAATTCCATCCACAATATTACTATTTTACCAATCCATATAAACTCTACTACATTTAGATCCTTTAAACATATCGATGAATCCATCCAATAAACTTCTAGTCATTATTAGTCTTTATCTCTATTGCTTTTATACATGTATCTAGTTGTCTTAGATCGTAAGGTACTTAGTACTTGAATTTTCTCTCTCTTCAATTCTATTATCCTCTAAGTTAAGGATAGAATTACAAGACCACAAGTTTCAAAATCAATCGTTAATATTTTTCACAATATTTAAAACCACTTTGCTAGCAACCACCTAGAAATCATAAATTCATATTTCACAACTGTCCTTAAAATCTCATGTTTCAATAATTGATCAGTCATGTATGCTTCTATTGGTTTTGTCAAATCCTCCAGATAAGTTGCAGCCTAAAAGTATTTATAATCCAAAAATTTAGTCATCAATCCTACCAATTTATTCTTCTGATCTTTCTACTACCTTCATCTTAATTCTTTTTCTTCTTATAATTCTGAATTCCATTTCTCATAGATTAATCGTGTCTCATAGTGAGCTATCATCTTAGCTACTTAAGCATGATAAGACAAATTAACATCTTCTGCAATGACTTTTACCATCTTAAATTTTCTAAAAATTCCTCGTAAATTTTCTATGTCACAAGTCCACAATATCGTCATCTTACTTCTTATGGATCAAAATCATCATCTATAAGTTCTATAATATCATTCTTAGTCCAATCTATGCAACTTTTGTTTAATTTCTAGAATTCATATGGTGTCCTTCCATGTAACTCAAACCAATTTTATTAAATCTCTAACCTCGATGTCAATATAAGCTCAAAATATTTATTCATGCATAAGATTATATATTCTTCTATTTTCAATCCAAAATGGTTATGAGCTCCACATTTATTCCATTGTTCTTTCTATACTCCATAAGTCTCATCTTGTTGCAAGAATTAGGTTCAACAACGACATGTATTCAAGTTAGAGTGAACAAAAATAAGTGTTTATGCAAGGTTCAAGATAAGATCCATCACAGAAATCTATCAAGAAATCCTAATATATGATTGAGTACTCTGCTTTCTGGAATTCCCTATAATTCATCAATCATATTCTATTGCAGGCTTGTAGCAGTACGTTTAAACTTAAGTACTTTCACGACATCGTACTATTTATGAAGTCTAACCTGCATGGGCTACCATAAAAATGTGTCATGACTCGTACCCGGATGTTCGATCACGAACACGTGGGTACGTCCAGCCTAAGCCACGGTATCAGCGGTAGAACATTGTATAGACCTCCAATATACCAATACTAATCCAAAAACTACCATTATGTACTCAATCACAGCATGCTAAGGAAGACATGAATAAGAAATAATAATATCTAAATACAAGATCACCTCTTGGTTCAAAGTGTAAGAGTAGTCTCAGCTATAGCATCTCTGAAGTCCAAGAATATGAGCACAATATCTCCTAAAAATGTGATTATACAATCAGTATTGGAGCAAATTACCACCAACGAAAGCAGTTCCAAGTAAATGACAAAGACTATAAAATAGAAATGTAGTAAATGTAATACATGATAAAAAAAACTGAGAATCATAGGTGACAAGTAATAAAATAAGTACAACTAGAATCATGGTAGTAAATAGGGAAATCAAAAAATCAAGATAAACATGGTACATGACTAGTATCTCTAAGTGATTTGAAATATTAGTTCGATATGTGATCGCCTTGGGCCTAAGACGGAGCATATGAAAAAGGAAGCTAGCTCAACCATATCGGGTTTGATCACATATCCAACTAATACTTCCTCCATCTCGACTAAAACTAATGGATTCGAATCATGACATGTCACAACACGTAAATCACAATGCACGAAATAAACACGAGCATGATCATCACGGTACAATAATAGCATGAAAGATGCATTTCATGACTAGGAATCCATGTAGTACTTGTCATGACCCACTTCCGAATAATCAGATACGAGTCAGCCATGCCCAGCCTACGTTGTAAACTCAACGTAGTAAGCTGTACTATGCTAAGAACAAATCTAAGTATTATGACAAAAGTAAAACATCACAGCCTGTTATTACATTCCCAGAGTATCACTACACAACCTAGTCATTATTATACCTTTTAAAGAAGAAATATCGAAGACAAATCTGGTAGCAGAAAATAAAGGTGACCGTCCACATCATATGTACCCTCATAATACAATGTCAAAAGTAAAGTCTACTAGACATAATGAAACAGTCTAAATGTCAGCAGCTCCTAAGTCCTAAGTGGTGTCATCCTGCTCGACTATGGCCTTGGGCTCCTTTCCATAGTAGGTGGAACATATAGTCTCAAGCTCACCTGTAACATATCCAGTCAGGAGCAGTACAAAGTTCAGTATATAATAATGAAGTAAGAACAACATGTGAACAAGTAAAAGAACAATGAAGCATGATGAACATGAACTGTAAATGCATAATCTACCAAACTGAAATATGTAATTAAAAGATCATGACATGTGAATTTGAAATACATACTAAAATATGTGACCGACTGGGTAAGATCATGAATAAGAATAAGTAATGGTACGACTTAAATCCCATATGCACAGGTGTGAGATTTAAGCTATCAACATGAATCCTAAGTTCGGCTTTGGTTACATATCCGTAGTATTTTCCCTTCCCCAAATACAAGTTAAAGATAATGAATCAGAGTATAAGACCAAGTCGTGTAACGATGTGTCCAATATGAAAAGACCATGACATGAAGTAAATGAGCCAAAATCATAGAAGTACTTGCCTTGCTCTTGAAGATCAATGATAGGAAGATAGTAATCTCTAGGTCCATCTAGCATATGTACAAGTTGGTTAGGTTCTAATTATTGACAATGACTAGCTAACCTATTTGTTAATCAAAACTAACTATTTAATAATAATACATATACATATATATATATATATATATATATATATATATATATATATATATATATATATATATATATGTTACTATTTAGATAATAATAGAGTCTAAATAACTCACAAACAATTTACTCGTAGAATAATACTAATTAAACATATGCTAACCAATTATTATATATACTAATTAGTAATGAAATATTTTAGTGAAATAGTAATAGCTACAAGCAACATATTAACTCATATAGATACTAGTAATAAGATCAACTACATTTACTAAAATATTTACTAAGAATTAGAGACAATAATAAAAATAGTTCAAACCCCCGAGCCCAGTTAAGCCTAGCCTACATGCTGATATATCTTAATTTTATGTTTCCTTAATAATTCCCCACAGTCTAGTCCATTCACTCAAGCCCAACCCACTACTTTATGTTGTTGCTGCTATTTTTTTCTCTATTTCTAAACATAATTTGTGAAACCCGTAATTTTAATTAATTAATTCAGTATAATTTTTATTTATTATAATTAATATTTATAAAAAATTTAGTGTTTGGTCAAACTCGTAAAATTTTCTTTTATTTAATTGTATAATTTGTTGCTAAATTAATTATTATCATTTTTCTAGGAAAACTATATTTTTAGAAATAATTATTAATCCTGGAATTTTTGTGTTGGGCCTGACCTTCCTAAACCCATCTTGAATCCATTTCGGAAAACTCAATTTAGGTTTTTCCCGAAACAAATCTTTTGGTATTTATTTATATCATTTTTTTTAATTAAAGAAAATACTTTTATTTTTCCTTTAAAACAAAACTTTTATTTAAAACTTTCATTATAATTCTTTTCTCTCTCTCTCGCTCTCATTTGTTACCATCTGAAAGGAAAGAACCTTTTCCTTTCCTCTCCCAAAACGTGAGCTAGCAGTCGACCCTCTTCGGCTCCCAAAACCGTCGAGCCCCGACTTCTCCTTTCATCTTCCCGAAACCCCCAAAAGTCCTCATATACAAACCCCCTTCTCTTCATTTCTGCTCATCCACCATTTTTCCCAAACTTCCGTGCCCTAGTTTCCCTTCGCCTGAGCCGCGCCCCGCTGCCCGCCGGACCTCGGCCACCCGACCACCCGATCTCCTCCGCCCGCCCCGGCGACCTTCCGCGCAAGCCACCCGCCGTCGGACCCCCCTGCGTGGCCGACCCCGAGCAGCCTTTTCCGCCGCCGTGCTTCCCCGAGCCACCCACGGCCGGCCCGAGCCTCGCGGGCCGCCCTCTGTGAGAGCCTGTGCGCCGTTTGCCTCCCCGAGCACCCCCGATCTGCTGTCCAGCACCTCTATGCGCGACTCCAACGCTGTTCGGAATTGATCCGCTACTATCCGCGTTCCGTTCCCACTGTCCGTGGATAATTCTTTCTATATTTCACCGGAGAGCTTTAGCCAAGCATCCGAGGTATATTTTCTGTGTCCCTATGTCCTTTTCCGTTGTGTCGATGATGACATGGTCCCTGATCCCGCTATGGGAATCAGATCGATTCGCGGATTTGGATTTTCCGAACTCCCTTTTCGGAATGTTTCTGTAGATTTGTTCACTACTAAAATAACTCATTTTAGCGACGTTCGGAAACGTCGCTAAATAAGGAAATTACGTCGCTAAAACCAATTAGCGACGTATTTAGCGACGAAAAAGGGACGTCGCTTAAAGGCAAGTCGCAGATGGCACTTTAGTCGCTGAACGTCGCTATTGGCGACGCGTAATTTATTGTCGCTAGACGTCGCAAAAATTGCGACATATAGCGACGTCTAATTACGTCGCCAAAATGATGACGTAAAGCGACCACTTGCGACGCTCTGTTATTTATATATGATGACATGGCATGACAGCCACGTGGGCAACGTAGCGACGCATACCGACAGATTTAGCGACGTCCTCCCTAGCGACATCTAGCGACGTAACGTCGCTAGATAGCGACGTATAGCGACGTCTATTTGCCGTCGCAGTACGTCGCAGAACGTCGCAGATGTTAAAAAAAAATTAAAAAAATATAATTGATATTTTTGTTATGTTGTGTTTCTGTGTTTACAGTGTGTGTGAAGTGCAGTGTTCGAACCATCGACAGTTTCGCTTACTGTTCTATGTTTTATCTTGGATAGAAAGAGCAACAGTTCAGGGTGCACTTCTCAGAGCTTCCTCTTCACGTCCTTCACCTTCTCGGGAACCTTTACGACGTCCGAGAAAGTGAAGGACGTGAAAATGAAGCTCTCAGAAGTGCACCATGAACTGTTGCTATTTCTATCCAAGATAAAACATACAACAGTAATCGAAACTGTCGATGGTTTCATAACACTGCATTTCACATTCACTATAAACACAGACACACATCATAACAAAAATATAAAATATATTTTTTTAAAATTTCGGCAGCACCTCTTTTGTATATCAGATCATCGCTTATAACCCAGCGTAGGTATATTTGTCATCCCCATCGCAGATATCACAAAGTAAATATCACAAAGTAAATATGACAATAAAAATACCAACAAAGTAAATATCACAAAGTAAATATCCAACAAACATACATGTCCACAATAGAGGGCAAATAAGAATAAAAATTAGTGTACAGAATGGTCAATAGGCCCATAGGGCCAATACATACAAAGATGATGAAAAATATCTACTGGATCACTGAGGACTCCTTCCGCGCATCTGGGATAGCATGTACTCATACTGCTCCTGGGTGAGCTGCACCGTAGGGGCAGTAGCAGGCAGTGGAATGTCTGGAGTCGGCGCCGTCGATGGACCGGGAGGACGTACCTGCTCCTGCTCCAGCTCTCGCAGTCGCTCACCATGCGCAGCAAGGATACTCACCACCTTCTCAGTATACTGAACGAGTGAGGCAGATATGCTTTTCTGCGATCCCTCCAGCTCGACCTGTCTACGCTCTGTGCGATGCGTAGACTCGGTGAGCGTCTGCAAGCTGGCAGCTGTAGTCTGATGCAGAGTCATCAACTCATATATACTGCGCTCGACCGCATCAAATCGTCCGGTGACGATCGGAGGGTCGGATCGTCGCTCGACCGCATCAGAAATCTGCTGCTGCAACTCGCGACGCAGCTCCTCGATCTGACGACGAACATCCTCAGCTCGTGACGACGCCTGCATAGCCAGAGACTGCGTACTGACAGAGGGGGCCCAGGATGACTCCGAAGCCAAATACGCGCCGTAGGATCCCGTACCGTAGTACGTACCCTCCTGAAGACCGCCAACGGCGGTCATCCAGAGCTCGTCCGGCGATGGCTCTGCAGGCGGCTGGAAGGAAGTACCAGCCCCTCCCTCTGCTTGCGCACTAGCAGCAGCAGCAGCATCAGTCGCCTCCTTCTGTAGCCGAACAAACTCGGCCTAGAACATGTTTGCTAACGTGTAAGTGTTTACTAAAGTCTATATTGATATCTATTTTCCTGTTTTCTAAATTATAGTCAGTTAATATAAAGAATAGAACGTACATATGCCTGCGTCGCCCTCTCGTCAATGAACTCCCCAGCCCTCCGATGGGTGACCAGGAAGACGGTCACCATGTTCGGGTCCTCACCCTTCTTTACCTGTTAAAATATATTATCTATTATTAGTATTAAACATTATATCGAACTATATATAAATTAATGTCCGTCATAGGAAACGTACCAGACGACGAAAATGCTCCGTCATCGGAATGGAGCCACCACACCACTTACCGGCGCTCGACCGCGCCACCTTGGCCTTCTCAGACCGCTCCTGGTACTTGGGCTCGCTGAATCTAGCCTTCATCGCAGACCACTGCTCTGGCGTAATCCAACCCTGGATCGGCTGTCCGGAGCGATCACGACGCTTCTGGTCGTCGATCGCATCACGGATGAGCTTGGCTATGACGGCAGAAAATTGGCCCTCGATCCTCGCCGCCCGGTGTGGTGGATAGAAATAGGTCCTCTACAAGAAGTAAAATACAAAAGTTGTATAATATACACAAATGATTATTAAAATTTAAAAATAAACAAAATTTTTACCTTGAAGTGGGCGAACCAAAAGGCCTTCCTATCTGCGGGAGCATCTGAGTTGTTGAGCCAAGGCCCACCATAGTTCTACCTCATAAATGTCCTCAGCTGTCTCTGTACTGCAGAAGGTCGATATCTATACAATAATAATTTTTCATGAATATATATATATATATAATCATTTGAGAAATATATAATAATTAATTAACTTACTTCATAGGCCCGTCCGTCCAAATCTCCATACGCGTCTCGCCCGGGGGAGCGCATGGAGGGTCGCTCTCACCTCTTGCCTGGGCAGGATCAGTCTGATCGCCGTCCTCCATATGCTCGGCATGGGCTCCCTCCATAAAGCCGTCGACAGTAGGAATGCTGGACGGGGGATCAGGGATGCTGGACGCGGGATCAGGAAGGCTGGACGACGAGGGAGGAGTCGCCAACCTGCTAGAACAGCCCTGTCCCGGTAATGGACCGGGAACAGAACGGTACACTGGCGTACTCGGAGATGAGGATGAGGGTACGGAACTGCCCTCTCCATCTCCAGCCCGAGGCTGACGGGACTGCCTAATATGTAATCCTCCGCATCGTCCAGATGGTCTAGTCATACCTGACAATAAAACAAAAAAATATATTTATATGATAGACATCACAGATTTTTGAAAAATATCATAGTCATAAAGTGTCACTGAAGTGTCAATAAAAGTGTCAATAAAGTGTCACTGAAGTGTCACAGATTTATATGATAGAAGTGTCACTAAAGTGTCAAATATGATGATAAAACAAACGTACAGATTTAATCCTCTTCTGAAAATTTATCTAGTTCGTTTAGCTCATCTACTTCTTCTTCTTCTTCTTCTTCTTCTTCTTCTTCTTCTTCCTCTACATCTTCACTTTCATCTGCATCTTCCTCTTCAGATAATTCTACTTCTTCTACACAATTAGATGTGTAATAGGGAACTTTCGTCGTGTCCACTTCTATAATATTTGTTACAAGAGGTAGTTCATCCTGTTGATAAGCTATATCGTCAACCTCAAAGGTATTTCTAGCTTTGGTCTTGCATACTGCCCACCAGTCCGACCTTATTGTTCCCCGTTTAGGATAACTTGTGAAGTACACGAGCTGAGCCTGACTTGATAGAACAAATGGTTCATAGGCTTGATATCGACGCCGATAGTTTATATCAACAAGACCGTGCTTGTCTACTTTCCAACCTTGACCTTCAATCGGATCGAACAAATCACACCTGAATAACACAATCTTAGCAGGCTCTATTCCATAACTATATGTCAGCTCCACGATCTCCCGTAGCACGCCATAGAAATCGTTGCCCGCATCAACATCTTTGTAGTTCGAAGATCTGATACACAAACAGCTGCTTTTGGTGGAATCGAGATCCATAAAGTTGTCTCTGATCGGGCAAGTTGTTGACTTAAACCTAAACCCATTAACACAGTAGCTTGGCCATATTTTTGCAGCATAAATTGGTCCCTTGGCTAGCGTTCTAATAGACTCATTCTCAAGTCTTGCGTATGAACGATCGACCTAAATACCACGAAAGAAGCAATTAAGCTCATTCTCAATCAAGTACATATACAAAAAGGTAATTACAGAGTTCTCAAGTCTTACATATGCACTCAACCATGATGGAAAATAATGCCTCATTTCTTGTTCTAGTTCTTCTTCTGTTATGTGTGGCCTACCCGACCTCACATCATCATTAAATATGCTGAAAACAACATCGTTCAATTAATATAATAGTATAATAATTAACACTATTAAAATGATATAGACGTATTAATTACTTACCCCTCCAGTTTCTCTACTTCCTCCTCGTCGCAGTTGAGTAATACATACACCTGAGCAGCCCTTAGCTCATCATCGTTCAGATATCTCTTTTTCATCTTACCCGATGGCTTTCCTAGAGCATTGAATACCTTCAGTATTGTATCATTACTTTCATGATCTCCCTCGTCGTTTCTGGAAGCTCTCGTTCTATTAGTTGCAACATGAGGCTTGAAATACATCGAACAAAAGTTTGTAATCTCCTCGAGAACATAGGCTTCACAAATAGAACCCTCGACCCGTGCCTTATTTTTTACCTTTCTTTTTAGGTGATTCAAATGTCGCTCGAACGGGTACATCCATCGATATTCGACGGGTCCACCAACACGTGCCTCATAGGATAGATGAATCAACAAATGCTCCATAGAGTCGAAGAATCCAGGAGGAAACACCCTCTCTAGCTTGCATAGTGTTACCGCAATGTCCTTCTCTTGCTTTTCTAGACGATCAACGAGCAATTTCTTAGAACAAAGATCCCTGAAGAATATGTTAAGCTCCGTCAATGGATCCCAAACTGCCAGCGGTAAGAATTCCCGAAATGCAATCGAAATTAACCTCTCCATGAATACGTGACAATCGTGGCTCTTCATACCCGTCAATTTGTTTTCCTTCGGATCGACACATCTTCTCAGATTTGACACATATTCGTCTGGAAATTTTAGGCCCTGGATCCACCGACAAAGTCTCACTTTATCCTCCTTGTCCAGCAAGAAAATTAACTTCGGCAGGAACTGTTTTCCATTCTGCTGTATCAAATGCAACGCAGGGCGTTTGCATATTTCTTCTAAGTCCAACCTGGCCTTGGGATTGTCTTTCGTTTTTTCCTTTACGTCCATCACAGTATTAATTATGTTATCAAACACATTCTTCTCAATATGCATGACATTAAGATTATGTCTGATCAGATTGGTACTCCAGTATGGCAGATCCCATAATATGCTCCTCTTTGTCCAGTTATGAACTCTACCAAATCCATCGCACTTGTACCCAGTTGTAGGATCTTCGATAGCACTTGAAAAATCTTTAACCTCCTCCCATATCGTGGCTCCGCACCACCTTGGCGGTGGATCACCTTTCTCTACAACGCCGGCACGGAAAGCATTCACGTTCCTTCTGAACGGATGATCTTTTGGCAGAAATTGTCGATGACAATCAAAGAAGCACGATTTTTCGCCGTGTTTCAAGCGAAAAGCCTTACTACGGTCCATGCAATACGGACATGAGAGACGGCCATGAGTGCTCCATCTAGATAATATTCCATATGCCGGAAAGTCGTTGATGGTCCACATAAGGGTTGCCTTCATCTGAAAATTCTGCTTCCTGGAAACATCGTACGTGTTAGCGCCTACTTTCCATAACTGATTCAACTCATCTATCAAAGGCTGTAAGTACACGTCAATACTCCTCTTGGGATTGTTCGGACCAGGAATTATAACTGTTAGAAACATGTACTGAGTCTTCATGCACATCCAAGGCGGTAGGTTATACGGAGTGACAATCACAGGCCAGCACGAATACTGGGATCCCGAAAGACCAAAAGGAGTAAAACCGTCAGAAGATAGTCCCAACCTGACATTTTGCGGATCTGAAGCAAAATCTGGATACACTCGATCAAAGTGCTTCCACGCTTCTCCATCGGATGGGTGATCCAATACTCCTTCAATCTGTTCTCACATGTGCCAACTCATATTTTCGGCCGTCTCTTTCACCATAAATAATCTTTGCAACCGCGGCGTTAAAGGCAAGTAGTGCATTGAATCGGTCGGTCTTCTTGCACCGATAGACCTTCTTGTACTAGTTGTCTTATAGCGATCAGCACCACAAAATCTGCACACATCTGCGTCCTTGTCGTCTTTGTAGTACAGCATGCACCCATTGCGACAGGAATCGATTTTCTCGTATCCCATCCAGAGCGATCTCACCATCCTTTTAGACCGGTAGAAGTCTTTAGGCAACTTAGCACCCGCCGGCAAGATCTCTATAATCAACTCCAACACTCGGTTGTAGCATTCTTGCGACATGTTAAAATCTGACTTAATGCTCAACAGTCTTGTAACCACCTCCAACGGTGAATGATCCTCACAACCAGGATACAATGGAGTCCTTGCATTCTCCAGCAACTCCATGAACTGTGCAGCATCGGCGTTCGGTGCCTCCTCAGGTGCATCATGAACGAAACTAGGCCCCGCAGCGTCGAAAACCAAGTTCACGTACCCGTCGTCGTATGCATGATTATCTGAAACAAAATTAGGTCCCGCATGCATATATGGCTCAACATAAGGCTCCGGCTCTGATGCTAAAGACACAAGTTCTTCGTGTGCGGTCCACTGATAGTAATTAGGCGTGAAACCCCTCAAGTACAAATGATATGTCACTTCCACTTCTGGATAATATTTCACGTTATGACATTTCACACATGGACACTTAATTTTGGTGTCGTCCATGTACTGAGGGAACGCCTTAGCAAACTGTAGGAATTGCTCTACTCCCGCTATGTATTCATCCCGCACACCACACATATCATCAGGACGACGATTGTACATCCATGAACGATTCCGCAAGTAGTAATTCATATCCATTTGGAAATAATTCTGCAAAGATGGACACACATTATCTAACAGGCACAAATTCGTATATTATGTCTTATTAGGGACACATTAGTAGCGGACAGTTACTAATATCAATGATATGCAATCTAGGTCAAACTAGGTTGTACTAAGTCAAACAAGGTCAACCTAAGTCAAACAAAGTCAAACAAGGTCAAAGTAGGTCAAGGGTTGACCTATAGTTGACTTTGTCAACTCTTAGTCCAATCTAAGTCAAATATCCTATTTCTAGTCATTACCTACCAAGGTACCGTTTACCTTATCGCTATTGTATCCCAATACCAATACCTTAAGTTGGTACCCTTTACCTTATCGCTATTGGTACCCTTTACCTTATCGTTATTGGTTAACAGTCAATTCAATTTCAGTTATTCAAGGGAATCAGTTGACACATTCAGTGGATTTATCTCAGGAATAGGAAAACCAATCTCAGTCCTATTTACAGTTTAAGGAAAATGAAATCTACAAGGACTGTTACTCAAATAAACCAATCTCAGTCTAATCTCAGTCCTATTTACAGTCCTAAATACTTGATGTTAGGGACTGATACTCAAGTATTTAGTCAAGTGACCTCAGGAATTGAACTCATATTCAATAGGAGACTGAACTAACCAATAAGCAATTTGGGGGCTGAATAATTAATTCAAAACTGATTTAAGGACAGGCTGGACATCTAAGTTGATAACTAATGTCGATGTGCAAGGGTGGAATGAACTAAAAAGGTAATCCTTCAACCAAACAATACCTAATCTATATGTCAGTAATGGGACTGAACAACTGAATACAAGACAAATAATAGGACTGGAACTAAATAAATGCCTGGACTGATATGAAGAGATAATATGGACTGCAATATATATATATATATATATAATATGAGGAAACAATGCACAAACTATACTCAGATTGACACGTATATATATGTGTGTGTGTCATGTGTGTGGTGTGCTAACAGTGTGTGTGTACAATAGGGTGTGTGTATATAGGGTAAAGTGTGCCATGTGTGTGTACATAACATGGGCTAGGTGTCTCAATGTGTGTGTGTACATAGGAATCAATAGTGTGAGTGAATTAGCTATTCTCGGTTTTGAGTGTAATGTGAGTGAGCTATAAGAAAAACAGCATACACAAACAGTGTATCAATCTCAGGAAAATCAGTAGATAGCAGTAGTGTGTGTTTATATTCTCAGGTTACACTTATGTGTGTGTGTAGATAGGTGTAAACAGTGCATAATTTCTCGAGAAAATTCAGTGTAATGTGTGTATGCCAATATGTAAAAACAGTGTATAAAAACTGTTCTCAGTTTTGACAGTCAATGGCATACGAAAACCCAAGAATCCCCAATCAATGTTAACCCTAACATGCACATTAATTCTCAGAGAAGATATGGGATTAATCATAATGGTTTAATCATTCAAAATCAGTTTAAACAAATGTTAATCTCAGAAAATTAATATATAGTGAACTACGTATCAGAAAATTAGGATAAACCAAATTCGAAATCCAAATTCAATTAATAGCAAAATCTAATGGTTGGTAATAATATGTGTATGTGTCATAGAGTCACACGTGTCGAGTGTCCACCAAAACAGGACACAATCGTGTCCAAATTATTTTTTAACACACACGAACACAAATAACACAGTGCAGTCTCGTGCACGTGTCCACGCGTGTGTGTCTGTGTCTGTGTGTGTGTGTGCGTGTGTGTGTGTGTGTATCCGTGTCTGTGTGTGTGTGCGTGTGTGTTCGTGTCCGTGTGTGTCCGTGTGCGTGTGTGTGTGTCCGTGGAAGAGGAGGAGGAGGAAGGAGAGGAGTTAGGTTAGGGTTTACCTGAGGAAGAGGAGGAGGAGGTCGGATTGGGGGGGAGGAGCTGGAGGAGGAGGATCTCGAGGAGAAGGAGCTCGCCGGAGGGGGAGGGAGTCGCCGGGGGGGAGGGGGTTGCCGGGGGGGGCACTGACAGAGGGGGAGGGAGTCGCCGGGGGGGTGGGGGGGAAATGAAATTTTCGATTTTCGAGTGAGAATGAGGGGGAAAGAAGGCAGCTGCGTGCCCTAAGTAAAATAACTTAGCGACGTCACGTTTTGACGTCGCTAAACGTCGCAAACTTGGCGACATGTACATAAAATATGTCGCTGAACGTCGCTATTCGGCGACGTAGCACACTCCTGTCGCAGAATGTCGCTAGACAGCGATGTTTTGTGACGTGTTTAAAACGACGTCGCTACTGGCGACGTCATTTATTGCCGTCGCTACATTACGTCGCTATTTGATGATATTTTAGTAGTGGTTGTTGTGTGGTTTTGTGGTTCTGTGGTTCCGAGAGAAGTTCAGATTTTTCGGAAATGGCTCTGTGACCATTTTCCTTAGAGAGGTTCTGTGGTTTCTCGAAAATTTTCGAGTTAAGTTCGGATTTTCCCGTAAATGGTTTTGTAGTTTTCGGTTTTCGAATCTCATTTCAGATTCTTCGGATTTTTCAGAAAGAGTTCTGTGATTATTAATTTTTAGAAATAAAAATCTATATTGGGTTGGAAATTGGTATCTTTGATGTGGGATTATTTTTGTGGTTTGTTATTCCTGGTTTGGAATATTTGGGTGTTGGCATTTTTCCAGGATTGGGTTGTCCCAATTATTGAGGAGGTGCTGCCCAAATTTGAGAATATATTTTAAAGTTTTAAATAAATTTATTTTCAAATCCCGACCTTTGCAAAACAAACTACATTTTGGAGTGTTGGTTTTAAAATAGATTTTGTATCTTTTCGGGCGACGACCATATTGGTCCAAGGGCCCTAACTAAATGCAAACGAAATCGGCCAACCCGGACGTTGAGGCATTAGTTAAAATATGAGTTTTTGAATGACCAAGTCTGAGACACATTTTATAATTATCTTTAATTTATCATTATTTTTAGAATGGGTTACTGCTGTTAGTATTTTGGTGCAGGGCTTCGGCCTACTGTTGGATCGTTCGCGGTATTCAGAGCTCGCCTTTAAATTTAATTAATTTATGTAAAATAAATTGTAAGGACATAAGTCCAAGTTTCTTTTTTAATTTTTTGTGGAACTGTAATAAGTAGGTAGTTTTCCTTTTATTTTTCTGGATTTTTGTTTTGTAGGTAACGTGTAAATGGTAAACTGAATATTTATTTTTATAAAAAAATTAATAAGAGTTTTCTCACATTAATAATAATAAGATTTCAAGTTGGTAACTTAGAAAATTTCATGTTTTCTCATTAAAAGAAAATAATAACTAATTTTTATATAAATATATTACAAAATACAAAGTTTTGCCAAATAATTGATAAATGCGAAGTTTTCCAATAAAAATGTTAACTTGACTTTTACCTCGTTAAATTAATAACTTTGAATCGCATCGATAAACGTGTTTTGTTTATAATAACATAAAATTTGACTAGGATTAAATTTTAGAGATTGTAACTAGCACACCTAGATATGGTTTCCTCATTTATGCTAAGTCGGGATTCTCAATGTAGGATTTCGAGGACGTGTCTGATTTTCTTTCCCGGAACCGACTCTTCAAACCCAGTCATAAACAAAGGCAAGTACGGTTTTATATTTTTCAATTTAGTTAATAATTGTAATATTGCAAGATTAAACCACATTGCTACACGGAACTCTCCTAGAGTATTGATTGTTATTGATTGTGGGATTGGAGGAATAGTGTAGTGTATTATGACCAATACCCCTCATATTGCATATTGATTGTGCGAGCTTACCCTCTTACACACGGTGATAAGCCGTATCGTATCACTAGGATACTATTGTACAACCCAAGCCGGTCATAAGCATTAGATACTCAAATCACATTGTTTTCAATTGTAGAAAATTGCTGAAAAATATTGTTCAAGTATTTCAAACTGTTTAAATTGCAAATTTCTAATTATTAGTAAAATTGTTAAATTTTCATAATTGTATTTTGCTCCTTTCCTGACTGGATCCTCCACCCCCAATAGGTTCCTTTGATGAAGCTGAGCTATTGATAAATAGCTACTACGACCCGGTGCTTTATCCAGCCGTTCTGCCAGAGTCCCATTTGGAGGACGATGATCCTGTGACTGACGAGCCAACTTCCTAAACGATGTTATTTCCTTTCTAGTTTGATGTTTTGAATAAAAAGACAGTTTAATCCAGTTTTATTTCAGTTATATTTTGTTGGACAAAGTTTTTAAATATTCGAAATTTAGATGTTGTGACAAAATATATTGTGTTATTGTGATTACCTGCACTTGGATACAGCTTACTGCCGCCGTCTCACAACGGTGCAGGCTGGGCATGATCCGATTCGACCCAACAATATGGGACCGGGTCGTGACATATTTTTAGTGTTGGCCTATGCAGGTCTGATCAACAACTTAGGTAAACATATCTAGAAATATTTAGAACACTAGAACATTAATTTGTCACAATATAGGACCGAAATATATTATAAATAAATATTTTTGTTTGCTATAGACTGGTAGGCTACCTTGCTTATGTTTTACAATCCTAAACCTTCCAGAGTATGGCCACAGACAAGACCAATCATGCTGGCGATGGGATGTCATCACTCGATCACACCCCACCTCCTCAATCGAGTCCGGATCCTACACCCCGGCAGCTGGCTGATCGTCCCCATAATGCACCAGCACCCCGTGGATTTTACACTACTACTCAAGTATTAGATCCTACGTCTTCCCGGACTGAACAGCAAGCTCCTACGGTGGTGTCCGATCCAGCTGCCCCACCAGTGCCCGTAAACCCCAATGACCTCGTAGGCCTGCTACGAGGAGTGCTTGAGGCACAGAGAACTCAAGCGAAAGCTCATTGCGAACAGACGATGATTATGAGAGAAGGCATGGAGAATGCCCACAATGTGGCTATGGCTGCACTGGAGAGAGGAAAAGCAGCCGAATCTGAACCAAGGCCGACTAAAGTCGACGATATTGAGAAATTCAAGAAGCTGGGCTTTCGACCTTTCAAGGGAACCGAGAGAATCATTTATACTGACGAATGGCTCGACAGCATGGAGTGTCTCCTCAGCGTTGCTCGACTTCCTGATGATCTTCAAGTTGAAGCAGTAGGACTCCAACTACTATATGTAGCGAGCACCTGGTATCGAAATGAACCCCGACTCCAGGACAGGCAGCTTGACTGGAACACCTTCAAGAGGTTGTTCCGTAGGAAGTTCTTTCCAACATCTGAGTTACGGGAGATGGAAAGACAGTTCCTGAATCTGAAGCAAGGGAACATGACTGTTGGAGAATATGCGGCAGAGTTTGGTCAACTTAGTCGCTTTGCCAAGAACTTGGTCAACTTAGTCGCTTTGCCAAGAACTTGGTTGTTGACCCCGCCGATCGTGCTGAAAGATTCAGGTATGGACTGAGGGAAGATATTCGCACTCCTGTGATCGCAGACGGCGCCAAGACGTACGATAATATGAGCTCAGGATATAGAGAAGAGTCGGCCTGCTCGCTTAAAGAGGGAGTATTCTGGAACTAGCAACTTCCAGAATAACCAGAAGAGGACCAACCACAACAATAACAACAGGCCTTCTCACCACCAGCAGCAACACCATCAGGCGAGGACCAATGACAGAGCGCCTCAGAAACAGATTCCTGTCTGCGATTTCTGCAAGAGGCCAGGACATCAGTTGAATATCTGCAGGAAGAGGCTAGGACACTGCCTAGTTTGTGGGTCTGCCACCCACTAAGTGAGGGACTGCCCCACAGCATTTAACCGGACTGGAACAACACAGCAGAAGGCTCCCCTACCCACTCAGCAACAACAGTTTGGGCAACACCAACAGAAAATTGGGTGAGCTTTTGCCCTAACAGCAGATGAGCAAGAGCCAGAGCAGGAACCTATCGCTGATGTCATCGCAGGTTCTATTTATGTGCATTCACATCCTGCTTTAGCATTATTTGATTCGGGTGCATCACATAGTTTCATATCATCAAAATTCATCTCTGCACACCATCTAGTTACAGGATTTAGCAAGAAGATATGTAGAGTTATGACTGGTGGTGGACCCATGCCCATCACTGAGACCTGTAACTGTCCTATAACTATATCAGAACATAATTTTTTAGCACCCTTACTTGTGATGCCCTTACCTAACTATGATGTAGTCCTAGGAATGGACTGGTTAAGTAAGCAGCATGCACTGATAGATTGTCACAGAGGATGTGTAGTCTTTAGCCCACCTGGAGAGCCGGAGTTTGAAATCAGTCGAGCTCCGGAAGATATGGAAGGTATTACTTACTCTTCTATCACCGAAGAACCTGGACCTCCTCACCCTATCATAGCAGAATTCATGGATGTCTTCCCTGATAGTCTTCCAGGATTACCCCAGGTCGAGATGTAGAATTCACCATCGACCTAGATCCCGGCTTTGCCCCTATTTCTCGGGGATGCTACAGAGTCAACCCTAAGGAGGCCAAGGAAATGAAGGACCAGATCAATGAGCTGAAGGCCCTTGGATTTATCAGAGATGGAGCTTCACCTTGGGGAGCACATGTCTTGTTCGTACCCAAGAAGGACGGGACTGTGCGGATGTGCATCGACTACCGGATGCTGAACAACATCACCATCAAGAACAAGTACTCTCTGCCCCGGATCGATGACCTGTTTGATCAACTAAGTGGAGCTAAGGTGTTCTCGAAGATAGACCTTCGATCTGGCTACCATCAAATCAAGATCAGAAAAGAGGATATCCCAAAGACGGCATTCAACACCAAATATGGTCAGTATAAGTTTTTGGTCATGCCGTTTGGATTGACGAATGCTCCTGCGGTATTCATGAACCTTATGAACAAGGTCTTCCATGAATATCTGGATCAGTTTGTTGTTGTCATGATCGATGACATTCTGATCTACTCGAAGACTGAAGAAGAGCATGAAGAGCACCTGAAGAAAGTTCTGGGAACTCTAAGGAAGGAGAAGCTCTATGGTAAGCTATCTAAATGTGAATTCTTCTTAGACAAGGTAGATTTTTTGGGCCATGTTGTCACAGGAGAAGGAATTTCGGTAGATCCTAAGAAGATAGCTGCTATTGACAAGTGGAGTACACCAAGTTCAGTTGCTAAAATCAGAAGTTTCTTGGGCTTAGCTGGCTACTACCGAAAATTTGTGAAGGATTTCGTCAGGATTGCTGAGCCGATGACGAAGCTCACAAGGAAGAATGAAGAATTTGTGTGGACTAAAGCTTGCCAGTCAGCATTTGAGGAACTGAAGAAGAGACTTACAACAGCACCGATACTTGTGCTACCCGCATGTACCGATGGTTTCTCAATCTACAGTGATGCTTCTGGTAAAGGATTGGGTTGTGTTCTTTAACAACACGGGAAAGTAATTGCTTATGCATCTAGGCAATTACGGACTCATGAGAAGAACTATCCCACGCATAATTTGGAGCTTGCAGCGGTTATATTTGCACTGAAGCTGTGGAAGCATTACCTCTATGGAGAGAGAGTGGAAATATTTACAGACCACAAAAGTCTTAAATATGTTTTCACTCGAAAGGAGCTGAATATACGACAGAGGAGATGGTTGGAGCTGATAAAAGATTTCGACATCGACTTGCAGTACCATCCGGGTAAGGCTAATGTGGTTGCAGATGCACTTAGTCGATACCCGACGGCGATATTTTGACCAAGGAGCGACATTTACTGGAGGACATAGAGAAGCTTGGACTGGAGATTGTACTGCCTGAAGAGGAAATGAAGAGCTGGGAAGAGAAGCAATTGTACCAGGAGTTGAATCATCAATGATGCAGTTGCAAGTGCGTTCTATTCTGGTGGATAAAGTCAAGAAGACACAATTTCACGACGAGATGTTTTGCAAACTCGGAGATCAAGTGCTGGCAGGAACACTTGAAGGATTCTCAATCGCCAGCGACGGAGCACTGAGGCATGGTACGAGGCTTTACGTACCAACTGGCGAACTGAGGAATGAGCTGATGCAAGAAGCGTACCAGTCGCAGTATTCCATACATCCAGGAGCTAATAAAATGTATCGGGATATACGTACTGTAGTGTGGTGGTATGGAATGAAGAAGGACGTATCCAGATTTGTGGCTAGATGCTTGATTTGTCAACAAGTAAAAGCCAGCAGACAGAGACCAACAGGATTGTTACAGCCGCTAGACATCCCGGAGTGGAAATGGGAACACATAACGATGGACTTTGTATCGGGACTGCCTCGATCCTAAGGAGGGAAGGATGCCATTTGGGTTATTGTGGACCGACTGACAAAGTCAGCTCACTTTATCCCCTTCAAGGTTGGTCTATCCACCGAGAAGTTGGCAGCACTGTACATACAGCATATCTACCGGATTCATGGAGTTCCAGTAAGTATTGTATCTGACAGAGATACTAGATTTACCTCACACTTCTGGAAGAGTTTATATGACAGTTTGGGAACACAATTGAAGTTCAGCACCGCCTACCATCCCCAAACTGACGGACAATCGGAGAGAACCATCCAGACGCTAGAAGACATGCTGAGATCTTGCGTCTTGGAATTTGGAGGGTCTTGGGGAGACTACTTGCACTTGGTAGAGTTTTCCTACAATAACAGCTACCAAGCTAGCATCGGTATGACCCCGTTCGAGGCACTATATGGACGTCGTTGCCGCACTCTACTTGTTTGGGACGACGTAGGAGAAAGAGTATTACTTGGACCTGAGATGGTGACCGATGCAGCAGAGAAGGTAAAGGTGATCAGAGACAAGCTTAGGATAGCTCAGGACAGGCAGAAGCATTGGGCTGATACCAGTCGTCGACCACTGGAGTTCGAAGAAGGAGATAATGTCTTCGTCAAGATCTTCCCTACCAGAGGAACTATCAGATTTGGCAGAGTAGGAAAGCTGAGCCCCAGGTACATCGGCCCATTCGAAGTTTTGAGCCGAATTAGAGAAGTAGCGTATCGATTAGCTCTACCAGCTAATCTTGAAGGCGTGCACAACGCCTTCCATATTTCACAGCTCAGACGCTACATCCTGGATCCGAGTCATATCTTGGACTATTTAGAGCTGGAGATTGGACCCAGCCTCACAGTACCAGAGAAGCCAGTGGCAATTTTAGACAGAGGTGAGAAGAAAACCAGGAACTCTGTGACGCCCATAGTCAGAGTTATGTGGCAACACAATTTCCCAGGCGAGTCTACCTGGGAGCGAGATGACGAGATGCGGGAGCAGTATCCGTATCTATTTGAGACCAGAGGTAATTCCTAACTCTATCCTTTAATTTCGAGGACGAAATTTCTTAAGGAAGGTTGTGAAACCGTAATTTTAGTTAATTAATTCAGTGTTATTTTTATTTATTATAATTAATATTTCTAAAAAATTTAGTGTTTGGTAAAACTCGTAAAAAAATTTTTATTTAATTGTATAATTTGTTGCTAAATTAATTATTATCATTTTTTAGGAAAACTATATTTTTAGAAATAATTATTAATCCTGTAATTTTTGTGTTGGGCCTGACCTTCCTAAACCCATCTTGAATCCATTTCGGAAAACTCAATTTAGGTTTTTCCCAAAATAAATCTTTTGGTATTTATTTATATCATTTTTTTAATTAAAAAATACTTTTATTTTTTCTTTAAAATAAAACTTTTATTATAATTCTTTACTCTCGCTCTCTCACTCTCATTTGTTACCATCTGAAAGAAAAGAACCTTTTCCTTTCCTCTCCCAAAACGTGAGCTAGCAGTCGACCCTCTTCGGCTCCCAAAACCGTCGAGCCCCGACTTCTCCTTTCATCTTCCCGAAACCCCCAAAAGTCCTCCTATATAAACCCCCTTCTATTCATTTCTGCTCATCCACCATTTTTTCCAAACTTCCGTGCCCTAGTTTCCCTCCGCCTGAGCCACGCCTCGCTGCCCGCCGGACCTCGGCCACCCGACCGCCCGATCTCCTCCGTCCGCCCCGACGACCTTCCGTGCAAGCCACCCCCGTCGGACCCCCCCTGCGCGGCCCCCTTCCGGCCGACCCTGCACGGCGTTTCCCGCCGTCGTGCTTCCCCGAGCCACTCGCGGCCGCCCCGAGCCTCGCCGGCCGCCCTCTGTGCGAGCCCGTGCGCCTTTCGCATCCCCGAGCGCCCCCGATCTGCTGTCCAGCACCTCTGTGCACGACTCCAGCGCTGTTCGGACTTGATCCGCTGCTATCCGCGTTCCGTTCCCACTGTCCGTGGATAATTCTTTCTATATTTCACCAGAGAGCTCTAGCCGAGCATCCGAGGTATATTTTCTGTGTCCCTGTATCCTTTTTCGTTGTGTCGATGATGACATGGTCCCCGATCCCGCTAAGGAAATCAGATCGATTCACGGATTCGGATTTTCCGAACTCCATTTTCGGAATGTTTCTGTAGATTTGTTGTTGTGTGGTTTTGTGGTTCCGAGAGAAGTTTGGATTTTTCGGAAATGGCTCTGTGACCATTTTTCTTAGAGAGGTTCTGTGGTTTCCCAGAAATTTTCGAGTTAAGTTCGGATTTTCCCGTAAATGGTTCTGTAGTTTTCGGTTTCCGAATCTCAATTCGGATTCTTCGGATTTTTCGGAAAGGGTTTTGTGATTATTAATTTTTAGAAATAAAAATCTACATTGGGTTGGAAATTGGTATCTTTGATGTGGGATTATTTTTGTGGTTTGTTATTCCTGTTTTAGAATATTTGGGTGTTGGCATTTATCCAGGATTGGGTTGTCCCAATTATAGAGGAGGTGTTGTCCAAGTTTTCGGGAATATATTTTAAAGTTTTGAATAAAATTATTTTCAAATCTCGGTCTTTGCAAAACAAACTATATTTTGGAGTGTTGGTTTTAAAATGGATTTTATATCTTTTCGGACGACGACCATATTGGTCCATGGGCCCTAACTAAATGCAAACGAAACCGGCCAACCCGGACGTTGAGGCATTAGCTAAAACATGAGTTTTTGAATGACCAAGTCTGAGACGTATTTTATAATTATCTTTAATTTATTATTATTTTAGAATGGGTTACTGCTGTTAGTATTTTGGTGCAGGACTTCGGCCTACAGTTGGACCGTTCGCGGTATTCAGAGCTCGCCTTTAAATTTAATTAATTTATGTAAAATAAATTGTAAGGACATAAGTCCAAGTTTTTTTCTATTTTTTGTGGAACTGTAATAAGTAGGTAGTTTTCCTTTTATTTTTTTGGATTTTTGTTTTGTAGGTAACGCGTAAATGGTAAACTGAATATTTATTTTTATAGAAAAATTAATAAGAGTTTTCTCACATTAATAATAATAAGATTTCAAGTTGGTAACTTAGAAAATTTCATGTTTTCTCATTAAAAGAAAAAATAACTAATTTTTATATAAATATATTACAAAATGCAAAGTTTTGCCAAATAATTGATAAATGCGAAGTTTTCCAATAAAAATGTTAACTTGACTTTTACCTCATTAAATTAATAACTTTGAATCGCATCGATAAACGTGTTTTGTTTATAATAACATAAAATTTGACTAGGATCAAATTTTAGAGATTGTAATTAGCACACCTAGATACGGTTTCCTCATTTATGCTAAGTCAGGATTCTCAATGTAGGATTTCGAGGACGAGTCTGATTTTCTTTCTCGGAACCGACTCTTCAAACCCAGTCATAAACAAAGGCAAGTACGGTTGTGTTTATTTTTCAATTTAGTTAATAATTGTAATATTGCAAGATTAAACCACATTGCTACACGGAACTCTCTCCTAGAGTATTGATTGTTATTGATTGAAGGATTGGGAGAGTATTATAGTGTATTATGACCAATACCCCTCATATTGCATATTGATTGTGCGAGCTTACCCCTCTTACACACGGGGATAAGCCGTATCGTATCACTAAGATACTATTGTACAACCCAAGCAGGTCATAAGCATTACATACTCAAATCACATTATTTTTAATTGTGAAAAATTGTTAGAAAATATTGTTTAACTATTTCAAACTGTTTAAATTGCAAATTTCTAATTATTAGTAAAATTGTTAAATTTTTATAATTGTACGTTGCTCCTTTCCTGACTGGATCCCCCACCCCCAATAGGTTTCTTTGATGAAGCTGAGCTATTGATAAATAGCTACTACGACCCGGTGCTTTATCCAGCCGTTCTGCCAGAGTCCCATTTGGAGGACGATGATCCTGTGACTGACGAGCCAACTTCCTAGACTATGTTATTTCCTTTCTAGTTTAATGTTTTGAATAAAAAGACAGTTTAATCCAGTTTTATTTCAGTTGTATTTTGTTGGACAAAGTTTTTAAATATTCAAAATTTAGATGTTATGACAAAATATATTGTGTTGTTGTGATTACCTGCACTTGGATACAGCTTACTGCTACCGTCTCACAACGGTGCAGGCTGGGCATGATCCGATTCGACCCAACAATTTGGGACCGGGTCGTGACATAATTCCTAATCACTTAACTCCTTAGCCCAAAATGACCAAGCCCATGCTGCCATCCTTATTCCTTTTTCCTCTATTTTACTTACCACACAACCTAACCCATAGTGCCAAGCCCAACACGGCAGCCGAGTAAACCCTAACCCTATAAACTAAATCTCTTCTTCTCCCTCCTCTCATTTCTTTCTCAGACAGCCGCCCGAACGAAGACCCTAACCTACTGTTCTTCTTCTCCAGCCCGCCACTCACTTCCAAACCCTAATCCTAGATGTTTCTATCTTCTTTTCCAACTGAACACAAACCCTAGCTCATATTTCTTCTTTCCACTCCACTCAAGAACCCCAGCTCAACTTCCAAATCCATGGCAACGACCTCGTCTCAAGCCCTAATTCGTGAAGCATAAGGAGAAAAAAAGAAGAAAAGCAAGAAGATGGGGAAGAAGAAGGCGGTTAAGCTCACCTTGGTGACTCTGCTAGGCGGAGAGCGACTGATCTCGGTGAGGAAGTCTTCTCGACTCGGAGCTGCGGCTCGACGCTAAGTTCGAAAGGGCGAGTTCTGGTGACGGAAAGGCTGCAGCTACGTTCACTCAATGATGCACGTATTTCGAGGTGGTTGTCAAACTCCTCTGTCGATGTCTCAAGCTTCGAAAGGGTGGCATAAGGATCAAAGGGTCGGCACGAGCTTTGAGAAGATGCGACAGTCGAGATAAGGGCCTCTGTAGTGACGACGAGACAGATCTATCGTCTCTGGTCGGCGACGAGTCCCTGGCGCTCCATGTAGATAGATCCCAGCGAGTGGTGATCAGATCTGTAAAGATTTGGTGCGATGGACTCCGACTACGTCTGGCCGTCGGTAAACAGTGATGAACTTCCAGAGAATTAAGAAGAAAGAGACGGGGAAGAGAAAATATAGAAGGAGGAAGAAGAAGTCGATCGGTGACTCACCGTGATGTGGTGGCAGTGGTGGTGAGCTCGAGCAAGCTTCGATGGTTCGAGGCGACGCGGCAAGGAGATCTGGCATTCAGAACTTTAGATCCGACGGTGGCTCAGTCGTAGCGCGGTGGCAGCGATGACGCGAGTCCGATGACTGGTGATCCGACTATAATGGCGAGGCAGAACTAGGTGCTGGAGATCGTCGGTGAGGAGAGAACCTTCAGGAGCTTCGTATGCGGTAGAGATCGGTCACAGCGAACGGCATCTCGACGAACGAAGGTGGTGCGACAAGATGACTAACGAACTACGACGAAGCTCATGGTGGCACGCGACGGCGATCAGTCGAAGCAGTGGGTATACAGTGGGGTGTGTTAGTGTATTGTGTGGTGTCAGAAAGTTATTTGTGTAATAAAATAATAACTGGAGAATAACCTTAATATTTATAATAAAATATTAGTGTGTTCTCTAAGTCAGCACTAGTGGCACTACCTGTAATTTGTAATAGATGTAAGATTATTAGAAAAGAATAATAACTAACTGCTAACTAACTAACTAATCTGCTAAATAATCACATTAATTAATTAACATCTAATTAATAACTATAACTAATCCAGAATTAACTAAAAACTACACTAAGCCCTTCTCTATAAATTGTAGGCTAAGCCCCATAATCAAAAGCCCAAGGCTTGGTCGGCTTTAATAGAAACCAATTAGTTAAAATAAATCGAGCCTATTATAGTAATTAATCATCAGCCAAAATCATTAGTAAATAATAAATAATAATTAAAAATAAAAATAGAATTAATTATTTACAACCAGATTTTATTAATAAAAGAAATCATGATTTCTAAATAGAATGTCTGGAAAATTCTAGCTAAATTCTATAAACCTGTGAAATATAATTTTAGGGAGTTATAAATCTACCCCTCTTAAAAAAAATTCATCCTCGAAATTTCACGAGTTTTGGTAGAGATGAACAAAAGATCAAATAAGGAGTTATTAGGTACTAAGAAACAAACAGTAAGACAAAAATACTACAGAAACAATCTCAAGCAGAAAATAAAATTTTTTTAAGAAAATCTAGGTGCTAAGAAAAATCTAAAGAAAAGATTGGATTGCGAGTTGCGATCCACGATCTTCTACAAGCATGCAAAAAATGCCTTCTGTCTTCAGTATTCGTCCGAAATTGGAATCGTCTCAACTTCTTCAGCTGTCATGAGGTAGGCCCATCCCTACGACAGTGCTCCATACAGCTGCAGAGTCTAAAGAGGTGGGTCCCTCTATTGAGGTCATGGTGTTCCTCATGCTTGTCCAAGAGAAATACGATCAGCGGCCTGCTGGCAATCCTTTATCTGGTGGGTAGACGATCTCCAGAACAAGCATTGTCCCATCCTCTTGTGGCACACATCGAAATGATGTGCTGGGCGGTGGCAATAAATGCAAGTAGTCACCATCTGGGTCTGCTTCGGTGACTGGGGTAAAATCGACGTCGCCTGGTTGTTGTGTCACTTCGGTGGGCCCTGCTAGCTGCTAGTGCCAGCATCTCTATCCCTCTTGGTCTGCGGCTTCATATCCTTCTCGACTCCCTGGGCAACACGGAGGATGTCTGTATAGGTCGTTGCCCTGCTAGTGGTAACTGCCATACGAATCTCTCGAGCAAGTCCTTTCTTGAATCTTCGGGCTCTCTCCTACAGAATGCTCACTAGGTTCTCTGCAAAGCGACCGAGTCAGCTGAACTCGGAAGTGTACTCGTCCACGGTTATGCTGCCCTGTTGTAATAGCTCAAACTTGCTTTCGAGCTCGTCTCAGGCGACCTCCGGGAAGAACTTCTCCTTGAACAACTTTTTAAAGTTTTTCTAGAGAAGTCATGGAGCGGTTAGCTGTGGCTTCTCCCTAAACCATACTCGGGCAACATCGTACAGCTGCATGCTAGCTGCCTCGACCTGTAGGTCCTCAAGAATGTGGGCGATCTAGAGTAGCCTCTCTGTATTCTCTAGCAACCCATCGGCATAGAGAATCCCTTCTGTCCCGTAGAAGTCCATGGGCTTGAGATTCTTGAAATCCCTAACAGTCCCCTTTCTTGCTAGTAGTGCTGGTGGAGTCTCCCTGGATCGAAGTGCATCTACAACTATGGCTCTAAACTGAGCGTCTTGATCACTCTGGGAGTCGATGAACTTCTGGAAGATCCCCCTCAGCTGAGTGCAATTAATAATGATCGTCTGAGGAAACGGAGGAGGCGGTGGAAGCTCTGGTGCCTCGAGTATAGAAGGTTCAGTGGTCCCGGTATTCCGTGTGTGAACCATCCTGAAATTGAAAGACAAAAGATTGATTGCTATATCCTAGTAAATAATAAGCAAATTAGTAATAACAAATGAAATCATTTCTTCCGATCCTATGCTGTAATGAGTTTTTCTTCATTTAGTAGGCTCCCTAACAGCACTCTATAGCCTAAGTACAATTAGGAAGAGACCTGAATGGGCCACCAATAAAATATGTCACAACCCGCTCCCGAATAATCAGATACGATCCAGACACGCCCAGCCTACGTTGTAGACTCAACGTAGTAAGCTGTACTCTGCTAAGGAAAACTCCAAGTATTATGACAAAAGTAAAACATCACAACCTGCTATTACGTTCCCAGAGTATTACTACACTACATAGTCATTATTACACCTTGTAAAGAAGAAATATCGAAGACAAATCCGGAAGCAGAAAATAAAGGTGACAGTCTACATCATAAATATCCTCACAATACTATGTCGAAAGTAAAGTCTACTAAACATAATGAAACTAAGTCTAAATGTCAGCAGCTCCTAAGTCCCGAGTTGTGTCATCCTGCTCAACTATGGCCTCGAGCTCCTGCCTATATTTGGTGGAACATATAGTCTCAAGCTCACCTATAACATATTCAGTCAGGAGCGAAGCAAAGTACAATCTATAATAATGAAACAAGTACAACATGTGAACAAGTAAAAGAACAATAAAACAGGACAAACATGAACTACAAATGCATAATCTACCAGACTGAAACATGTAATCAAAAGATCATGACATGTAAATTTGAAATGCATACTAAAATATATGACCGGCTGGGTAAGATCATGAATAAGAACAAGTAAATGTACAGCTTAAATCCTACGTACACAGGTGTAAGATTTAAGCTATCAACATGAATCCTAAGCTGGGCTTTGGTCACATATTCATAGTATTTCCCCTTCCCCAGATATAAGTAAAAGATCATGAATCAGAGTATAAGACCAAGTCATTTAACAATGTGTCCAATATGAAAAGACCATGACATGAAGTAAATGAGTCAAAATCGTAGAAGTACTTGCCTTGCTCTGGAAGATCACTGATAGAAAGATAGTAATATCTAGGTCCACCTAGCCTATGTATAGTTTGGTTAGGTTTTAATTATTGACAATGACTAGTTAACCTATTTGTTAATCAAAACTAACTATTTAATAATACATATTCTAGTTAACTATATATATAATTAGCAAGAAAATAATATGTTACTATTTAGATAATAATTAGAGTCTAAATAACTCACTAACAATTTACTCATAAAATAATACTAATTAAATATATGCTAACCAATTATTATATATACTAATTAGCAAAAAAATATTTTAGTGAAATAGTAATAGCTACTAGCAACATAGTAACTCATATAGATACTAGTAATAAGATGAACTACATTTACTAACAATATTTACTAAGAATTAGAGACAATAATGAAAACAGTCCCAAGCCCCAAGCCCAATTAAGCCTAGCCTACATGTTGTCATATCTTATTTTTCAGTTTCTTTAAAAATTCCCCACAGACCAGCCCATTCACTCAAGCCCAACCCACTACTTTATTCTGCTGCTGCTATTTTTTTCTCTATTTCTAAACATAATTCCTAATCACTTAACTCCTTAGCCCAAAATGACCCATCCTATGCCGCCATCCCTTGTTTTTTTTTCTCTATTTTACTAACCACACAGTCCAACCCATCGTGCCAAGCCTAACCCGGCCCGTCGAGTAAACCCTAACCCTATAAACTAAATCTCTTCTTCTCTCATTTCTTTCTCACCCAGCCACCCGAACGAAAACCCTAACCCTACATGTGGCATCTGCTCCCATATTAGAAATTTAGAGATTTTTTTCTTTGATTTGATTATGATTAATTTTGATCATTTGGGGTCATGCTTAAGCTTATAGGTGAGTTATGTCGATACTATGGGCATATGACCTCTAGTATGAAAGTTTCCATAATTTTTGGATATTCTTAGTGATTTAATTTATGAAAGTTTAGTATTTTAGAGACTTTCAGGATTTCCTGTAAGGTCATTCGGGGGGTATCTCAGGACCAAATATTTTTATTTGGGCTCTATACGACTAAAAATATTTTATAGAATATTCTATAATTTTTCTTTATTTTTTAGAATTTTGGAATTTTTTAATATAATTAAAACCTATAGAATTAATTTTTCATAGGCTTTTGGAATTTATTGTGGGATCACATGATGATATTTTGAGTTACAATATTTTTATTTAGATTCTAGACAGTTAGAAATGTTTCCTATAATTTTTTACAAATTTTCTGAATTTTTCTGCAATTTACTTGGATTTATTTGGAGTTAAAATAATTTTTAAATAATTTTTTGTATTTAAATTAGCATCTACAAAGTCAGCAGCACAATCAGCAACAGCCGAGCCCACATGTTGGCGCCAAACTACCTCTCTCTCTTCCTATATGTGTGTGTGTGTGTAATAAACCATAGTTTATTATTCTAGCTTCCTTTGTGGTTTATATATATATATATATATATATATATATATATATATATATATATATATATATATTTATATATATATATATATATATATATATATATATATATGTGTGTGTGTGTGTGTGTGTGTGTGTGTGTGTGTGTGTGTGTGTGTGTGTGTGTGTGTGTGTAATAAACCATAGTTTATTATTCTACCTTCCTTTGTGGTTTGATCTTGGAGATCCTCCAACTTCACGAGGCGATTGCGATCCCCCGGCGTCTGCTTCAAGTGTTATTTTTTTGTGAGAAGCATATCGAGGTTAGCTTTACAAAATATATTTTATTTTCTGTAATTATTTACGTAAATTTTTGGAGATTTATTTGAGTGTCGGTTGTCCAAAAATTGATGCGTCGTATTGTTTTTGAGATTTTGGGAGATCCCGAACTCCATTTTGCGATCCGTTTGAAGTTTTGAAAAGTTGACACGAATATCTACAACATATAATTTTTCCAAAAATACAAAAATTTATTAGTATTTTATTTATTATGTTGAACTCATATTTGGTCGGTAAATTACCAATTTGGTCACGGTTTGCCATAACGGCGATAACTTTTGACCAAAATGTTTTTGTGGCACGGTCATTTTCGGTGCACTCGTGGCACTGAAATATACCAAGATGCACTTTTAAATCATCGAGTTCATAGCGTTTGACTAGTTAGTCTACGGTACGCCTCAATTTGCGTGCTACGGTTTCTAAAATTAGAAACATGACTTTCTATGGCCAAATTTTCTTATTTAAGTTATATTTTAGATTATTATTAGGTTATATTAGATTTTAAGTGATTTATTTTAGAATTAAATAATATTAGATAAGCTAACCCATTAGCCACTTATTCTATTATTTTAGAATTAGAATCTTAGAATTGACTTGTGGCTTTCGAGCACTGTTTGTGGTATGATGGTATGATATGGGTTAATAGATTCTAGATTAGAGTTCGTTCTTGACTTGTAAAATGGTTTGTCCAAGAAATTAGGCAAGTTTCACTATGGCATTATATTACCATGATTTTGTCCTGCATGTATCTTTATGTCATCTTTTCACTGTTATATTTTTATATTTTATGGTGTCACTGTTCTTGGTTGATCATGATTACTGCTTGTACACGAGAGTCGGAGTCGCTAGAGTATATGTACTTGTTCATGCCTTACTCCTAGTTTCTCATGTTTACTGTTTATCGTATTGTTAATGTTTATCGTGTTGGACATGTACTTGTGAGTTAGTCAGGTGAAAGAATACGACTAGTAGATATATGGTACACCAGTGTAGCCCAGAGTTTATCCGGTCAGGGGATCATCTTACATTGTTTGTTAAGTCAATACACCTCACGTGTTGATTGTCTGATTCCTAACCCAACCACATGTTGAACGTTGGTATTCTAAAACACATTAGACACATGCCTTCGATTCTTGTTGCTATATTACTTAGAGGTTTGTCTATTTTGAGTATAATTTCATAGAGTTAACATGCCATAGTAGATCTCTTCTTGTCATATCGTATCATGTTTATAGTTCATCTTCCTTTTACTATTGCTCCTCATGCTTGTATATTATATTATGTAGTATAGTGTTATGGTGATCTTGCTCCAATCCTGACTGGATAACTATTTTTCAGCTTTAGACGACGTCATATGTCTTGAGGTTACGTTGGGTATATTGGCGACACTGGCATTACTGATGTGATTCTGGCACTGATGCGAATTAGCATATTTTCATCCTTATGCTTTTCCATTACTTAGTGATCATAGTTGGGATTCTAGTTTATTTATTTTACTTTTCTGCTATCAGGTTTATTCCCGAAACTATTTGAGTTGTAGTGGATTATTTTGATAGTATTCTTAGTTTATTATTGAGACTATTGGGTAGTATCTTGATGGTTTAGCTGTGGATGGTACGTGCATATTGTTCTTATTGTGGATCATGTTATCAAAGACATTGTACTACCACCGATGCTGCGGCGTAGGCTGGACTTGGCCACGTACTCGTATCCCAAAAAATGGGAGCAGGTCGTGACACTATTGTTCTTGTTCCCCAGCCCGCCACTCACTTCCAAACCCTAACCCTATATGCTTCTCTCTTCTTCTCCAATCGAACACAAACCCTAGCTCCTATTTCTTCTTTCCACTCCACTCGAGAACCCTAGCTAAATTTCCAAATCCATTGCCATAACCTCATCTAAAGCCCTAATTCGTGAAGCATAAGAAGAAAAATGAAGAAAAGCAAGAAGACAGGGAAGAAGAAGGCAGACGAGCTCACCTCGGTGGCTCTGTTAGGCAGAGGGCGACTGATCTCGGTGGCGAAGTCTTCTCGACTCAGTGCTGTGGCTGGGCGCTGAGATTGAAGGGGCAAGATTTGGTGATGGAAAGGCTGCAGCAATGTTCTCTTGGCGGTGCACGTGTCTCGAGGTAGCGGTCAAACTCCTCTGTTGATGTCTTGAGCTTCAAAAGGGTGGCACAAGGATCGAAGGGTCGGCACAAGCTTCGAAGAGATGCGACAGTCGAGACGAGAGCCTTTGTAGTGATGGCGAGGCGAATTTGTTATCTCCGGTCGACGACGAGTCCCTGGCTCTTCCTGTAGACAGATCCTGATAAGTTGTGGTCGGATCTGTAATGATCTGGTGCGGCGAACCCCGATGAGGTATGGCTACCGATGAACAGTGATGAACTTCCAAAGAACAAGAAGAAAAAAAATGAAGAAGAGGAAACAGAGATTGAAGAAGAAGAAGATGGTCGTCGACTCACCATGACGTGGTGGCAGCAGCGGCGAGCTCGAACATGCTCCGGTAGTTCGAGGCGGTACAACGAGGAGATCTGGCGTTCATAACTTCAGATTCGGCGGTGGCTCGGTCGTAATGCGGTGGCAGCGACGACGTGAGTCAGACGACTGGTGGTCCGACGACATTGACGAGGCAGAACTGGGTGTTGGGGATCGTTGGCGAGGAGAGAACCTTCAGGAGCTCCGCGTGCGATGGAGATTGATCACGGTGAACGGCATCTCGACGAACGGCGGTGGTACGATGAGAAGACTAACAAACTCCGGCAAAGCTCACAGTGGCGCGTGGCGGCGATCGGCCAGAGCAGTGGGTGTACAGTCGGGTGTGTCAGTGTACTGTGTAGTGTCAGAAAGTTATTTGTATAATAAATAATAAATAGGGAACACCCCCAATATTTATAATAAAATATTAGAGTGTTCTCCAAGTCAGCCCTAATGGCATTACCTGTAATTTGTAATAGATCTAGGTTTATTAGTAAAGAATAATAACTAACTGCTAACTAACTAACTTACCTGCTAACTAATCATATTAATTAATTAACAACTAATTAATAACTATAACTAATCCAGAATTAACTAAAAACTACACTAAGCCCTTCTCTAGAACTTGTAGGCTAAAGCCCACAATCCAAAGCCCAAGACTTGGTAGACTTTAATAGAAACCAATTAGTTAAAATAAATCTAGCCTATTATAGTAATTAATCATTAGTCAAAATCATTAGTAATTAATAAATAATAGTTAAAAATAAAAATAGAATTAATTATTTACAACCAGATTTTATTAATAAAAGAAATCATGATTTTCAAATAGAATTCAGGAAAATTCTAGCTAAATTCCATAAATCCTTGAAAAATGATTTTAGGGAGTTACAGTACTAGTCCGTATAACTTACGTGTCAAAAATCAAGTACACATTAGTAAAACATATAATATATAAACTATCATATACTAAAAAAAATTTTGAGAATTGTACTTACATGTAGTCCGAAGCTAAAAGTACAATCAAAGTCCATAACGGAGTCCAAGACCTATATTATGAATGCACATCATCAAACTATACAAGCTAACCTATAAAATTATTCTATCTAATCCATATAACATTAATGCCAAGTTGGTATGGGTAGTGGGTACACGTTCCTACAATTTCTAATTCATAAACCACCCAACTTAGAAGTTTCCAAAAATTTACTTTATTACAAATTTAGGCTAGTGAACAAGTAGTCAAAAATAATGATGAACTATTCAAACTTAAGGATTCAGAAGAACAATGTTTTATCTAAGAGTAGAAGAAAATCTCATCCCAATCCGACGGTTGGATATTCCAGTATTGGAGCACAAAGTTGCACGAAAAACTATTTCAGACTTAGAAATGATGAGTGCATAAATTTATAATTTTTTTAAGGATTCAGAAGAACTATTCAAACTTAAGGATTCAGAAGAACAATGTTTTATCTAAGAGTAGAAGAAAATCTCATCCCAATCCGACGGTTGGATATTCCAGTATTGGAGCACAAAGTTGCACGAAAAACTATTTCAGACTTAGAAATGATGAGTGCATAAATTTATAATTTTTTTTTCCAGTTTTTGAAGCAAAGTTCGAGTGAACAAACAGTATTATTTGTGGCTCATACTCCACAATCTAATATAGATTTAACTATGGATTACTATGGAAGAAACCACACATAAATCCAATGGTTAGATTTTCGGAAAACCGAGCTCAAACTAACCTCCAAAAACAGTTTCAGGCTGAAATGCTGAAAATGTAGATCATGAAGCTCACTTTGTCCTCAATTTACATAACACAAAGTAAATATATAGCAAAGTAATAAAACCTACATGATCTGATTCACAACTTAACCAAAAGTACATACAAGGTACTGGAATGTAAGAATATGATATACAGAGAAAATGTCGCATATCTAAAGTTGATAAAAATAATTCCAGACTTCAAAATATTTCAGTGTGCAGAAAACTGCTCAAGATACCAAATTTGGTCTCATTTTACACTAATGAAACGAATTATTCTGGACATGACTTCAATACAAAGTTGATAGAAAAAATATTCTAGATTTCTTTCAAACAATTGGATCTGGAAAATAATCCCTACACCAAAAAATTATGCATGTCAAAGTAGAAGAAACCACAGTTTCAAAATTCGGTGTTCATGAGGTCAAACTTTGAGTCTTATTTGTACCAATTAACTGAAGTATTTTTGACATGGTCCCAGCATAAGATTTGTAGCAACATAACCAAGATTCACATAAACTTCTGGAATTGAAAAATATTATATACATAAAAAGTTTGAATACTTCAAATTGAGGAAAATACAATTTTGGAAAAGTAATTTCGAGACAAAATTCACTCATGAATCCAAACCCTTAGAGTTTAATAATTATGGTTTCTACCTAGTGGAATGATATACCTAGTATGTCCAGATGTCCCAAATCATAAAATGAAGGTTAACTGGGTACTTACCAATTTACAAAGTACGAATAACGGCTCATTCCCGAAATTCCAGCTTGTGCACCTCTCGAAAAACGTTCTATAGTAGAAAGTAAATACTAAACATACCATAAATTATATATTATATCAAAGAAAATTCATAAAGGTACGCAATGGAAAAGGTTTGGAAGAGATCTACCAGGTGGTTTGGACTGCACACCCTGATCTTTGCACACCCTACATGATCTATTCTGGACACATTGTCGTACAACAATGATTAGGAAAAGATAAACCACTAAAATTGTAGTAAATTATACATGGTTGAAAATGTAAGACAGAGAGCTAGAGGTTAGAGAAAGATTTGAATGACATACCTTCAGCTTTGGTGGTAAAAAAAGGGCTCGGAACATGACCTATCATGTTGTACCAATGGCTGAACGTTGCTGAATGTACTGCTTTGTGTGGACTATTAAGGGTGAAAACTTGATAAAATAGATGAGAGAGAGCGTATGGGAATGCTACCAAGGGTTAGGGGATGTGTGGCCTTAATTTTAGGTGTGTGGAAGGAGTGGAGAGGTGGTTTTTATAACTAAAAGTGGTAGTTTTTCCAAAAGTTTGAAAATGTATGGGTTGTGTATAACCTGCTGTCCACCTATTATATGTACAATATTTTTGTACAAATATAAGTTGGTTTCAGTCCCATAGGTCCTAGGTTGGTGTGGTTCAAGTTTTGGTTCAAAATAGTTTGACTTGGATAGGTTTGAGTAACTTACACCAACCCAATACCCACTAACACCAATGTTGAATTTATACCAACCAAAACTAGTCTAGACCATGTGTCTGACATTGTATTATCTAAGAATATTAACCTTAAACATAATACTATATGTTATTATATATAAAACATGCAAACAAGTATCTATATATTTTAAATACATGCAATAAAAATTCTATTTGAGGCACGAAGGTTATACCGGGGAACCAAATCTAACCACATTTTATTGACTATATGATGTGGCAGCCTGTGTTTTATACTATTGATGCAGTACTTCCACACATGATCAACACATAGGTTGCCATATCATGTAATCAGCAAAATATGGTCAGATTTGGGTGTCCCCATATGCATTGCCCTATTAGATGATCCTAGCAAGACAAATTTGATGCTCAATATACCACATGATCATCGCGTACAGAGAAGTTATAACATGATAAAATGGAGAAATACATTTGTTATCAATGACTGAAATAAAGAAAGTATGAATTTCGTTACCTCAAAAATGGTTCCACCCAAAATAGATATACAAAAATCGAATTATCATTTATTGTTCTTCATCGTACATATCAATTTATTTAGTTCTCTTAGGTCAACTATAATATTACCATTTTCAAATCTAGGCTTTATTAAGGACCGCCTAGTCCATTGATAGTATAACAACAATGCATTATTGCTAAATTTGCAATTTTTCTTCTTGTTATTGAAGTCTTCCTAGAGGTAAATCAATAAAACTTGTTGGATAGAATCTATCCAGATAGAGAAGGATAGATTTGGTATATATTATGAATATTTTAATTTTTCTCTTATGTCATACTTTTTTATGTCCAAATTATTCTTGTACCATATTGAAATTGGAGTTGGTTTAAAATTTAAATTTTTACTTATCGGTCATCATTAGTTGTTAGCATTCCAATGCAATTAATTCTTCTAATCTCTCATCTTAACGTTTTTAATGTTTCCAGCCATTAAGTTTTAGTCCATTACTTTTTCTTTGTTCCTGATTAGCCATTACTTTCTTCCTGATTATTTACTATTTCCTATTTTATTTTTATTTTTATATTTTATATTTTCTATTATTTATTTTTTTGTTTAATTTTTTTTTAATTTTTAATTTTTATTTTTTATTTTTTAATTTTTAATTTTTAATTTTTAATTTTTAATTTTGAATTTTTTTTATTTTTAATTTTTAACTCTTAATTTTAATTTTTCAATTTTCAGTTTTCAGTTTTTAGTTTTTAGTTTATAGTTTTTATTTTTTAATTTTTAGTTTTTAATTTTTAGTTTTTAATTTTCATTAGTTTGTAGTTTTTATTTTAAAATTTAAAATTATAATTAAAATTAAAATTAAAATTAATTTTTTTTTTAGTTTTAGTTTTTAGTTTTTAATTTTAATTTTAATTTTAATTTTAATTTTAATTTTAAATTTAATTTTTAAATTTTTTTAATTTTTAATTTTTGCTTTTTACTTTCTACATTTTACTTTTTAATTTTTAATTTTTAGTTTTTAATTTTTAGTTTTTAGTTTTTAGTTTTTAGTTTTTAGTTTTCTATTTTCGATCTTTTTCTTAATTCTTAATTTTACCTTTTACTTAATTTTTAATTTTTAGTTTTTAATTTTTAGTTTTTAGTTTTAGTTTTCTATTTTCGATCTTTTTCTTAATTCTTAATTTTACCTTTTACTTTTTTCTTTTTAAAATTTAAATTTTAAATTTAGTTTAATTTTTTTTAATTTCTAATTTTTAGATTTTAATTGTTTATTTTTAGTTTTTAACTTTTTTATATCACATATATAGTATACGTTAATATTAGGTTTTGGTCTCCAAATTGTTTTTACGGGTCCAAATCAATGTTCACGTAGGTAGTGATGTAAAAACTAAATTTTAAAAATTTTATGTGAGACCCTATTAATTTATTATTATAATAATAATAATAATAATAATTATTATTATTATTATTATTATTATTATTATTATTATTATTATTATTATTATTATTATTTGTTTTCTCTGTCCTATTTTATATTTACGGTTTCCTATTTTCTATTTCCTATTTTCATACCATATTTTATATGTGAGACCCTATTACTTTTTTTTATTTTTTTTATTTTTAGTTTTCCTATTTTTTATTTCCTAATTCCTATTTCTTATTTACTTTTTTTTACTATTTCCAAGTTCCTATTTTCTATTTTCTATTTTCTATTTATTTTTTATTTGCATAAATGTGATAAAACCTACACCACGACAAAGTGTCCGATAACAAAGTGTCCGATAACAAAGTGTCCGATGATTATAGGTCACCACCTAAATCATCAATGATCAACCACCAACATAATTCGATGATCATACCAAATATAGATGTTCATACAATGCACTTGTGCCAACTTTTTTCCATCAAATATATGTTTTTCGTTTTCTTTTTCAAATGCTTCTCTTTTTGTCCAGTTGCTCTCTACTATTTGTTCACGTAACAACATTTAGTTAAACATGAAAGCAGATCTTAGAAAATTGTACCTTCATTATTGTTTAATTGGGTTGAACATTTGGAAAAGAGAAACAAAAATAAAAATATATATTTAAGGATAACTATATAATTAAACAATTCAATAGAGTATTAATGACTGCATTAAATGGTTTCTATCCGGATAGTTTCTATCCAAAAATCAGCTTCCGAGGTAAATATGCTTCTTCATTTACCAATGTGTTCATTTATGTAGGGATCGAGAGACGTGGTACCAAAAAAAAAAAAGATAACCATCAAATAACTTCCTACACAAGAGCCAAGACAAATCACACGGTATATTTGGTGACTTCATAACGTAGACAAATCACAATCTCAAGTAACAATAATAAGATTGATACAATGTAATGGCTATTTATGGAATTCAGCACGCAAAAATAAGTAAATCTCCACTTATTTTACGTAGGAGCATTCCATGTAGAAATATTTTGCCTTTACTGAGCATAAATTCTAGAACTGCACTGACTTAAACGTGTACGCAAATCACTGACTGCGTACCACATGGCATCAGTTACGAGAAAATATAATTAACCCACATGATTACTACATGTTTTGTAATTATTTAACGTTCGATGGCTTAACTTTGTAATTTAACAATTTATAGAGGTTTTAAGATGGAAGATTACCTCTCTTTTTTGAAAACAAAAAAGTAGAAAACGGGAAGGGTCCCAAAAAAAGCTAGTAAGAGCATCATTAGAAAGGCCCATCCCATTTTCTAGATTCTAGATTTAGAATGTAGGAGCTCATTTTGTAGAATAATAAGTCTCATTCCTAGTTCCAATTTTTACAATTTCGGTCCCAATCCATCCATGGGTGCTAAGGGTTGGGCCTCCCAATTTCTAGATTCTAGATTGTAGAAACTCTTTTTATAGAATAGTAAGTTCCAATTTGGAGCCCAACTTTCTAGATTCTAAACTTTATATTATTTTTTTCCTACATTAAATTTTGACCACATAATGACCGGAGGTCACTTTATCATTTCCTACTATTCTCATACAAACCCAACCCATTCTATATTTACCTTTTTTTTGAAATTTTGGGCTCCAAATTGCATTGGAGAGTCCCAACTACTAATGATGCTCTAAGTGATGATGTAGCTCAGATATTAATTTATAGCTCAGATATTACTTATCTAAACTGAAAGCTAGTAAGTGGGGATGTAGCTCAGATGGTAGAGCGCTCGCTTAGCATGCGAGAGGTACGGGGATCAATACCCCGCATCTCCAATTTTTTCTTACTCTTCCTTTTTTTCCCATTGTTTTGCACGCACTCTGCTGATTAATTCAGTAGATGTGTGGGAGTCGTATGGACTTAATTTGATTAAATATAGAGTGAAACAGTTCACATGGCAGTGGAAATTTCATACCACTTGGAGCAAGCATGAACCACGTTCATTTGCATGCAAGGTTGGGTTTTGAAAAGTAATTTGGGATGTGGGCAGTCCCAAAAAAACTCGGATTGTCCTGGATAAAAATTGGATCAACCTTGAATAGCACCAAGTAACGGGCTGTCCCAAATAAAATATAAAGTACCAATAGAATTTTCCTACATTATATAGTAAAAAAAAATCTAGTGCCCTCTAAAATTTTGGGTTTGAGATAGCCGTTTCATTAGCTTCATATCAAGTCTGGGCTTGCTTGAACTAGATCAGGGAGACATTGATGCCATGATGCTTTCCACCCGCAAGAATGCTTATCTATATCCCTAGAAGAATTGATGATGCAATCACGTAGAATGTTTAAAGGTTATGACGGTTACGAACGGACATGGATTTAGCAGAATGAATATCAATTTTAAACTAAATGAAACATCGAGAAACGAAGAGATACCCACAACATGCATACAATGTTAAATTTCCACACACACAAGAGCACAGCACAAACAAGGTGATGTCAAAAAATTTGACGAAAAATCATGGAACAATTTGAGTCCAACCCAAAAAAACATTAATTATTTGATTAGAAAAGTACACTGCTCATCTACAAACATTTTTTAGGGATCCAACATGAACTATCACAACTACTCAATTTAGAAAATTAATTACAATAATGAAAAATATGTTCACCGAAGCGAAGAACACAAAAGCGAGAACCGATATGGATCCCTTGAAATGAACTCCTCGAGATCAAATCCTAGAACTCTCTCCAAATCCTTCTCCTTGAAAGTTGTAACTCTTGAGAATCTTTCTCATTGGCGAATGGATGTCGTAATTAGGATTAGTAAATCCCATTTATGTCCTACTACTGTATGAACAATCATGGTCATTCAAATCGAACCAAATGACCAGATTTAAAAAATATATATATCTTCCAACTTATGCCTGAGGGCATACCGTCGGCATATCGTATAGGGTACTTTTGGAAGAAAAATTCCACAATGAAGGGTATTTTTGGAAGAAAAATTTTCATGGTAAAGCCTAACTTTTGGCTTTATATATATAATTTTTATTTTTGAAAGAAGGTAAAAAATTTATTCATATAATCAACACATAGTACATAAGAAGAGCCCTTATGATGGGTTCATCGAAGATATATCAAAATCTATATTATGCAAAATTCCAATAGGCGATGTGATACATTCATCAGAAGCACGTCTATTCCGTTCCCTCGATACATGCCAAACCGTAGAAGCCAAGCGCATTCATGCCTCATTAAACCACCCAACTCTTTGATGACTGCTAGTTCGAATTTGACCAATGATCCCCTCAATATCTCTAACCTCTGCCCTCATTTCCAATCTATGACATTGTTCTCGCCAAATAGCCCCAGCCACAGCACATGTAAAGAAGAGATGGCTAATAGACTCATCTGTGGAAAGACAAAGCACACAACAAGGTGAAGTAATGTGAAGCCCAAATCGAAGAAGTCCGTCTCTCGTAAGAAGAGGACCCAGTAGCACCCGATACATGCACAACTGCATTTTTCTCGCCAGACCTTTCAACCAAACGAACTCAAAGTTGTCAATATGCGGGTGGCGAGTTCGGACCAGGTCATAGCAATCTCGGAACCTGAACCCAGCTTGGCCGCCGCTGCCATTTGCATGCGACCAAACCCAGCAATCATAGGGCACCTCCTCATGAATAGAACATTGGTAAATCTAGTCCGCTTGCCTTGTCGTGTGAACATAGGACTCTGGCCTCCAATTCCCATTCAATATGATTTTATGAACCCCAAGTCCTTTACATGCCTCATGTTCTAGCTGCTCCCCAGAGAGTTCCCACAAGCTGCGATGAGCAATCCATGGGTCGCGCCACAAATTCGTACTTCTACCATCCTTAAACTCTCGAAGAATGGCATGCGAGAACGATTCGTAGAAGTTGTTTGAAGGTGACAGAGACATTATTATTGAATGTATAAGACCAAAAGTTGCCCCCTTTTAAGTACCTATCTGGCGTCCATTCAGCCCAAAGTATCACGCCCCAGAACCAGAATACTGGAGAGCGGGGGGATGACTCAGCCAGCTACGTATTACGGGTAGATGAATACCGTATAATACGATCAATGCTGTCTAAAAGACAAGGAGGTGCATACTACATGAAAGTCTCGCTATGGTCACTTCACATCTATTGTCTCGATCATTCAAATAAGAAGTAATAACAGAGAACATTTAAGATAAAACAATAAGGCGTCCCAAATGCTTAGTCAAAATGTTCTTGAAATCTGGCTTTACAAAACATAGCCAGATGATATAGCAACATATACACAATTGTTATCAGCTGCAGTCTGACTTAATTATAATTATATAAAAGTAAGTGCAAGACTATCCGACTAACATGTCGGTGCCAAGCGGCAAAATGTAAAGTAATTAACAAAAATGAGCGGGAAAGTAAGGAACCCACTCGAGTCCTCCTGCGATCATTCCTCTAGTATTGACCATCTTGGAGGTAGAGGTAAGCTGAGTCCTCGGAAACCGGCTCTAAATCTGGCCCCGCAAAACCAGAGAGGTTAGACCTCTAATAGCAAGTACCGTAAGGAAGCACGATATGAGAAATTAAAACCAGTAAATAAGAGAATATAATAATAGATCTCTGCTTGCTACTGGGATTCACGTAACATCACGACACTTCGAACCAACCTCCCAACCAAACAAGGACAGAAGTTGGCCCGTCATGTCCTGATGCTCTGATCATCTCAGTTAGGTAACAGAGTAGGTACAGTACACAAACAAATCAACTTAAACGGCCATCCAACTTCTACGGCTTACTACTGTGAGTCCCAAGTTATCCTAGAATTATGCAATAAGAATTTCTCAATTCTTACTATGGACAAGCAAGGCTAGTCGATCCAATCAATCAATTGCGCCAATCATGAATTAGACGAGTCCCAGCGGGACGCCCGTCATCAATATACAATATACAATAATATAAGCAGATACCGCTCCCTGCCCGTGTGGCAGAATTGTAGTATCTGTGGGAACCAGCCGGCCTGTTGGGCGCTAATAGTCCCAAAGAGGGCTGTCATGTAAGAACTCGAAAATCCATTCCCTCCATGCAATCATTATTTTATTTAACTTAGTAGCCTCTATGTTAAGTAAAATTCCATGCCGTGGATCATGGTCATTTCAGAATGAGTACTTTCGTACAAAGTACGATATGCCCAACTCTACAACGATACCCGTACGGTTAGGTTGTAGGTCTTACATAGCGTAATACAACAATTAAAACTAACCACAGAATAATCATGCCTTGACCATAGAGTACACATGCTGCTTTCGTGAAATAAATAAATAAATTGTAGCCTGCATGTATCTATATGTCAAGGATTGGCCAATCAATTGCAAATATGAACGTGTCTTATTGCATTTAATTCAATAAGACGACTAGCCAGTCTCTTAGTTCCATCTAGGAACGCATGATCAATTATTAATCAAGATAACAATCAATGTTAATTAATACCAAATTCGAGAAATAAAATTGGAAAATAAATAATGATTGGGAAATAAATAATCTCATGCGCTGTGGGAACTGATTGGAAAATAAATAATCTCATGCGCCTGAGGAATGAAGATTCATGCGAATGTGGGAAATAAATCTCATGCGCTGTGGGAAATGATTGGGAAATAAATAATATCATGCGCCTGAGGAAGAAAGATTCATGCGGCTGAGGGAAATAAATCTCATGCGCTGTAGAAAAGGTTGGGAAATAAACAATCTCATGCGCTGAGGAATGATTGGAAAATAAATAATCTCATGCGCTGTGGAAAATGATTGGGAAATAAATAATATCATGCGCTGAGGAATGATTGGGAAATAAATAAGCTCATGCCCCTGAGGAATGATTGGGAAATAAATAAGCTCATGCGCCTGAGGAATGCGGCTGTGGGAAATAAATATCATGCGCTGTAGAAAATAATTGGGAAATAAATAATCTCATGCACCTGTGGGAAATGATTGGGAAATAAATAATCTCATGCGCTGAGGAATGATTGGGAAATAAATAAGCTCATGCACCTGAGGAATACGGTTGTGGGAAATAAATATCATGCGCTGTGGAAAAGGTTGGGAAATAAGTAATAATAAATAATCTCATGCGCTGAGGAATGATTGGGAAATAAATAAACTCATGCGCCTGAGGAATACGGCTGTGGGAAATAAATATCATGCGGCTGGGAAAGGTTGGGAAATAAGTAATCTCATGCGCATGTGGGAAATGATTGGGAAATAAATAATCTCATGCGCTGAGGAATGATTGGAAAATAAATAAGCTCATGCGCCTGAGGAATGCGGCTGTGGGAAATAAATATCATGCGGCTGGGACTGTTCTTCTTCTCCAAATTTCTGAGAACAGAACCATGGAAGAGAACCATGGAAGCCATTGCTTCCAAGCTCCATAAATCCTTCATCCCAAGCCCATATATGGACTTCCATAGGTCAAAATTGGGTAGAACGAAATTATCTACAACATGGAACCATCAAAACTTTAAGATAACAAAGTTTACTAGATCAAAACCTAAGAAATCCGAAAAATGTATCAAACTTAGGTCTACAATAAATAAGCCATGGAAATTGAAAATGCTAAGTACTAAAGAGACTTAGAATCAAATAAGGAAGATGATGGAACAATAATAATGGGGATCCATCATGAAGCAAGTTGGCACTTGTCTTGCTCTCCTAGGTTGATGGGAGAGTTATGAGGAAGAAGAAGAGAAATAAGAAGAAGTAATAAAGAGAGAGAAAGGGTTTGGGGCTTTAAATGGGATGGTGGTAGGTGAGATTTATTTCGATTCATGATGAACCAACATAGTTAAACCAGTCTGAGCCGAACCCATATCAAAGCTAAAGCAGAGTATAAAAGCAGAAAGTAAAGTGCAGAAATAAAATTACAGGAAATTAATTAACATAAAATTAAAGGGATTTAAATACAGAGCAATACATGATAAATATAAAATATTTACATTTAAACAGTACATGCATTCTAAAAATACGTATTCTGGGAATGGAAGTGACATCTCTACGCTCCTTAGAAAAATTCCGTCCTCGGAATTTCAAATCCAAGCAGGATAGAAATATCAGAGCTGGACTACTCCAAGTATAAGCAATTTAAGTAAGCAATCATTCTACAATGATAATAACAAGTAATGTATCTATGTTTAACTATCGACGACACCAAGTAATTCTACTCGTAAGGTGGCAAGCATGAGGAGTTAAGACAATCAAGGTATACAGAAAGAGATATACCTTGTGAGTCAAACAGGTGCGGATACCTTGATCGGATATCATCCTCACGTTCCCACGTTGACTCTCCTAAAGAGTGATGACCCCAAGCAACCCGGACAAGGTTAATTGTTCGGTTCTTGAGTACCTTCTCTCTTCGGTCCAAAATAGACACAGGCTGTTCCTCGTAAGACAGGTTGGTACCAACAACCAGCTCAGAATGATCAAGGACATGACTTGGGTCCGATACATACCTTCGCAACTGAGATACATGAAACACGTCATGCACCTCTTGTAACGAAGGTGGAAGGGATAAACGATAAGCAACATCGCCTATCCTATCAAGAATAATAAAGAGACCTACGTATCTCGGACTCAACTTCCCGCGAACGCCAAATCTAGTGACCCCACGGGTAGGTGAGATCCGCAAGAACACGTGGTCCCCAACAGAAAACTCTAGCGGCCTATGATGCTGGTCCGCCCAATGACGATGCCGATCCTGCGCAACTCGAAGTCGCTCTCTAATTTCCTTAACCAATTCCACTGTCTGGACAATTATTTCTAGGCCTAGCATCTTCCTCTCCCCGATATCGTTCCATGCCAATGGCGACCTATACTTCTTACCATACAGTGCTTCAAATGGTGCCATCTGGATACTGGCTTGATAACTGTTGTTGTATGAGAACTCAACTAAGTGCAGGTGGCTTTCCCAAGATCCTCCAAAATCCAGAGTGCAAGCTCGCAACATGTCTTCTAAAGTCTGAATTGTTCTTTCTGATTGCCCGTCTGTCTGGAGATGGTAAGCCGTGCTAAATCTTAACTTGATACCCAGGCTATGATGTAAGCTCTTCCAAAAATGTGATGTAAAATGGGTATCTCTGTCTGACACAATACTGACAGGGACTCCATGCTGCCTGACTATCTGTTGCATATACAATTCTGCCAACCTTTCTGTAGATTGTCCTACTCTGAAAGGAAGAAAGTGCGCCACCTTTGTAATCCGATCTACTATCACCCAAATAGCATTTTTACCACTTGGTGATCTCGGTAAACCGGTCATAAAGTCTATTGTAATATGTTCCCACTTCCATTTTGGGATAGGAAGCGGTTGCAATAACCCAGCTGGCCTCTGCTGCTCTGCCTTCACTTGCTGACATACCAAGCAACGGGAAACGAATCTAGCTATCTCCCTCTTCATCCCGTTCCACCAGAAGTGCTGCTTGATATCTTGGTACATTTTGGTCCCTCCAGGGTGTATGGAATACTGAGAGCTGTGAGCTTCTGCCATAACCTAACCTCCTGTCTGATATCTCCACTAGGCACACATAGATGTGACCCAAACCTAAGGGTACCATCTTCATGAAATTGCATCTCCTTTCTGAGTCTTGACTCACATTCTGCTCTAAGCTTCTGAATCCTTAGGTCTTGTGCCTGAGCTGCCTTGATCCTGTCTACCAAGTCAGATTGAACTTGTAGACTCGCCAGAACTCCTACATCATAAGGAAGTATAACCTCGATGTCCATCTCATGAAGGTCTTCTAAGATATGCCTCTGTGTTGTTAACATAAATGCGCTGCCTCTCCTGCTGAGAGCATCTGCTACCACATTAGCCCTGCCTGGATGATACTGAAGCTCCACGTCGTAATCCTTGATCAACTCCAACCATCTTCTCTGCCTCATGTTCAGCTCCTTCTGGGTAAAGATGTACTTCAGACTTTTGTGGTCTGTGTACATGTCCACTTGATTACCATATAAGTAATGCCTCCATAGCTTCAAAGCAAATACTACTGCCGCCAATTCCAAATCATGAGTTGGGTAATTCTTCTCGTGGTCTCGGAGCTGCCTAGATGCGTACGCTATCACCTTTCCATGCTGTATGAGGACAAATCCAAGTCCTTTTCCTGACGCATCACAATATACTATAAAACCTCCGGGTCCAACTGGCAATGTAAGAATAGGTGTTGATATCAACTTTTGCTTCAGATTCTCAAATGATGCCTGGCATTCTGCCGACCAGACGAATGGTACATCCTTCCGTGTCAAGCGGGTCATGGGTGCTGAAAGCCTTACAAAGTCTGATACGAACCTTCTGTAATATCCTGCCAATCCCAAAAAACTCCGCACATCAGCTACGGTCTTGGGTACTGGCCAACTCTCTACTGCTTCTACCTTCTTGGGATCCACTGCTACTCCAGTTCCTGATATGATATGACCCAAAAATAAAATATGATCCGACCAAAACTCACACTTGCTGAGCTTGGCATACAACTGGTTCTCTCTCAGAACCTGTAACACTTTTCTGAGGTGGTCTTCATGCTCCTCTTCACTGGCAAAATATACGAGAATGTCGTCAAGAAACACAACGACAAACTGATCTAAGTATGGCATAAAGATGCGGTTCATCAAATCCATAAATATTGCTGGAGCATTGGTCAAACCAAACAGCATTACTAAGAATTCATAATGCCCATACTTCGACCTGAACGCTGTCTTGGAAATATCCTCCTTCCGAACCCTCACTTGATGATACCCTGAACGAAGATCTATCTTGGAGAAAACTCTAGCTTTGCTCAACTGATCAAACAAGTCGTCGATCCTGGGTAGTGGGTACTTGTTCTTCACTGTTGCTGTGTTAAGCTTCCTGTAATCGATGCACAATCTGGATGACCCATCCTTCTTTCCCATAAGTGCCACTGGTGCTGCCCATGGTGATATGCTAGCTTGGATGAACTTCTTCTCCTTCAGTTCCTCTATGTGCTGATATACCTTGGCCTGCTCGGAATCCGCCATTCTGTAAACTCGATCTGATATCGGTTTAGTTCCAGGTGCCAATTCTATACTGAACTCAATATCTCTAATCGGTGGTAGCCCTGGAAGTTCTTCAGAAATACGTCTAGAAACTTTTCAACTACCTTCGGAACTTGAACTTCTTCCATTGTCGTTATTACTCCCTGCTCTTGTTGAGTTGCCTCTGATCTGACTAAGGTGAATCGCTTCATGCCTGGGATATCAAAAGATACACTCCCTCTACGACAATCTATCGTCGCATGACTGTCTTTCAGCCAGTCCATGCCTAAGATAACGTCGAAATTTCCAACAAGAAATTCTATCAACCGGGCGGGTAAGGAATGCCCGTAAACTACAACGCTACACGCCAGAATAACTCTACTAACTCCTACGAGCCTATTGCCAGTGAGTATATTCAACCTCCCTGGCAATGTCTCGAATTCCATTTCTAGTCGTGTTACAAATTGTGCAGATATAAATGAGTGCGATGCTCCCGAATCAAACAATACTACTGCGGGATATGAGGCGACAAGAATGTTACCTGCCACAACATCTCCTGATGCCAATACTTCTTCCAAGGACAGAGTGAATGCCTGCCCTCGACCTCCTTGCTGGTTCCCATGCTGCGGCCTAGCCTGGTGCTGTCGCTGGCCCCTGCCTTGGTGGTGCTGGGGTGGTCTATGCCGGTGTTGCTGCATCGGCGGTCCCTGCTGCCGAAACATCTGAGCCTGTGGCATGAATGGGCGCTGTGCCAACGGCCTCACTACCACTGCGGGTCCTCGATACTGTCCTGCCCCTGGTGCTGGCAGAGCAGAAAACTATTGTACTGGTCCTCCTGATCTCGAATTCATGGGACATGTGGTAACCCGATGATCTAGATTTTCACATATCAAACACTGCCCGTTCAATGTTCGACACACATCTCTACTGTGCCCTATCTTTCCGCAATAAGTGCAGCCCGCTGGGGGTTGCTGGTTCTTCTTCTGTTGCTGCTGCTGCCTGGGTGGTGGTGCTGGCCCTCGCATTGCCACATCGTGAATACGAATGCCAAGGGATGGTGCTGTTGTTTGGGGCGCTGCTCCCCCTCTTCCTTCAATCTGACTGTGAGATCTCTTCTGACCTCCAGTTCTCACCGTAATCCTCTGAGTGGTGATCTCATACCTCCGAGTGGCCGTCAATATCTCATCGAAAGTCTGATAATTGTGCCCCTCTATCAACTGTAAGAGTTCAAGATGAAACCCTTGCTGAAACCTCATAGCCCTCTGGCTCTCTGTGGCTACCATCTCTGGGGTAAACCTGCTCAATCTGCAGAACTCTGCTGCAAAGGCATCTACAGTCTTGCCGGCCTGCTTGAGGTTGATAAACTTCTGTTGTAGCTCAAACTGTGCCACAACCCTATAGTACTTCGTCTTGAATCTTGCGATAAAATCATCCCAAGCAACAGGACGTCTGATGCCCACTTCCTCTGATTCCCACCAATCACGTGCGAGATCCTGAAGTAACAACTTTACTTGATCCACACGTTCTTCTACCGGCACCTTAGCTGCTGTCAGAATAGCCTCAATATCCTTAAGCCATGCATCTGCTGAGATGGCATCCTCCGTTCCTTCGAAATGGTGGGGGTTGAACTTGCAAAACCTGGCTGATGCTCCTGAATCTGTCCTCGCCCCTCTTTCCAAAGCTGTCTGCAATCCTTGGTTAAGTAGTACATTCTGCTCTTGTAACTGAGCGTGCATGCGCTGCTGGGCTAACATCTGATGTTGCTGAGTGGCCATCAACCCTCTCATGATCTCCAGAAGGGCTGGTGTGTCCACTTCCGCAGGGGTAGGTGGAACTATAGGTGGTGTAGGAACCTCCGGATACTGCGGTCCAGCTGCTGGTTCCACTATCACTTCTTCTTGGATGGTCTTTTGAGTTAGTACCGGCCCTTGTTGCTGACCAACATGGTCAGGTTGTCCGTGTTGCCCTTGTTGTTGTTGCCCAGTCCTGACAGATGCAGACGAGGTGCCCCTAAGAAAAGGGATAAGAGAACAATCAAACGATCGGACAGGGAAGATCAATGAAGTCAAAGGATACCGGAATGTCAAGCTAGAATCGAGAATAACGAATCAGGAGATCAAGGGGAAACATGTGTGATTGAGACATCCTATAAATCAAAATACCCCACAAATCTGAAATCAGACCTGTATGGGCCACCACTAAAACCTTGTCACGCCCCAGAACCAGAATACTGGAGAGCGGGGGGATGACTCAGCCAGCTACGTATTACGGATAGATGAATACCGTATAATACGATCAATGCTGTGTAAAAGATAAGGGGGTGCATACTACATGAAAGTCTCGCTATGGTCACTTCACATCTATTGTCTTAATCATTCAAACAAGAAGCAATAACAGAGAACATTTAAGATAAAGCAATAAAGCGTCCCAAACGCTTAGTCAAAATGTTCTTGAGATCTGGCTTTACAAAACATAGCCAGATGATATAGCAATATATACACAATTGTTATCAGCTGCAGTCTGACTTAATTACAATTATGTAAAAGTAAGTGCAAGACTATCCGACTAACATGTCGGTGCAAAGCGGCAAAATGTAAAGTAATTAACAAAAATGAGCGGGGAAGTAAGGAACCCACTCGAGTCCTCCTGCGATCATTCCTCTAGTATTGACCATCTTGGAGGTAGAGGTAAGCTGAGTCCTCGGGAACCGGCTCTAAATCTGGCCATACAAAACCAGAGAGGTTAGACCTCTAATAGCAAGTACCGCAAGGAAGCACGATATGAGAAATTAAAACCAGTAAATAAGAGAATATAATAATAGATCTCTGCATGCTACTGGAATTCACGTAACATCACGACACTTCGAACCAACCTCCCAACCAAACAAGGACAGAAGTTGGCCCGTCATGTCCTGATACTCTGATCATCTCAGTTAGATAACAGAGTAGGTACAGTACACAAACAAATCAACTTAAACGGCCATCCAACTCCTACGGCTTACTACTGTGAGTCCCAAGTTATCCTGGAATTATGCAATAAGGATTTCTCAATTCTTACTATGGACAAGCAAGGCTAGTCGATCCAATCAATCAATTGCGCCAATCATAAATTAGACGAGTCCCAGCGGGACGCCTGTCATCAATATACAATATACAATAATATAAGCAGATACTGCTTCCTGCCCGTGTGGCAGAATTGCAGTATCTGTGGGAACCAGTCGGCCTGTTGGGCGCTAATAGTCCCAAAGAGGGCTGCCATGTAAGAACTCGGAAATTCATTTCCTCCATGCAATCATTATTTTATTTAACTTAGTAGCCTCTATGTTAAGTAAAATTCCATGCCGTGGATCATAGTCATTTCAGAATGAGTACTTCCGTACAAAGTACGATATGTCCAACTCTACAACGATACCCGTACGGTTAGGTTGTAGGTCTTACATAGCATAATACAACAATTAAAACTAACCACAGAATAATCATGCCTTGACCATAGAGTACACATGCTGCTTTCGTGAAATAAATAAATAAATTGTAGCCTACATGTATCTATATGTCAATATTTGGGATTGGCCAATCGATTGCAAATATGAACGTGTCTTATTCCATTTAATTCAATAAGGCGACTAACCAGTCTCTTAGTTCCATCTAGGAACGCATGATTAATTATTAATCAAGATAACAATCAATGTTAATTAATACCAAATTCGAGAAATAAAATTAGAAAATAAATAATGATTGGGAAATAAATAATCTCATGCGCTGTGGGAAATGATTGAAAAATAAATAATCTCATGCGCCTGAGGAATGAAGATTCATGCGGCTGTGGGAAATAAATCTCATGAGCTGTAGGAAATTATTGGAAAATAAATAATATCATGCGCTTGAGGAAGAAAGATTCATGCGACTGAGGGAAATAAATCTCATGCGCTGTGAAAAATATTGGGAAATAAACAATCTCATGCGCTGAGGAATGATTGGGAAATAAATAATCTCATGCGCTGTGGAAAATAATTGGAAAATAAATAATATCATGCGCTGAGGAATGATTGGGAAATAAATAAGCTCATGCGCCTGAGGAATGATTGGAAAATAAAAAGCTCATGCGCCTGAGGAATACGGCTGTGGGAAATAAATATCATGCGCTGTGGGAAATGATTGGAAAATAAATAATCTCATGCGCCTGTGGGAAATGATTGGAAAATAAATAATCTCATGCGCTGAGGAATGATTGGGAAATAAATAAGCTCATGCGCCTGAGGAATGCGGCTGTGGGAAATAAATATCATGCGCTGTGGGAAAGGTTGGGAAATAAGTAATCTCATGCGCCTGTGGGAAATGATTGGGAAATAAATAATCTCATGCGCTGAGGAATGATTGGAAAATAAATAAGCTCATGCGCCTGAGGAATGCGGCTGTGGAAAATAATATCATGCGGCTGGAAATGGTTGGGAAATAAGTAATCTCATGCGCCTGTGGGAAATGATTGGGAAATAAATAATCTCATGCGCTGAGGAATGATTGGGAAATAAATAAGCTCATGCGCCTGAGGAATGCGGCTGTGGAAAATAAATATCATGTGGCTGGGACTGTTCTTCTTCTCCAAATTTCTGAGAACAGAACCATGGAAGAGAACCATGGAAGCCATTGCTTCCAAGCTCCATAAATCCTTCATCCCAAGCCCAAATATGGACTTCCATAGGTCAAAATTGGGTAGAACGAAATTCTCTACAACATGGAACCATCAAAACTCTAAGATAACAAAGTTTACTAGATCAAAACCTAAGAAATCCGAAAAATATATCAAACTTAGATCTACAACAAATAAGCCATGGAAATTGAAAATGCTAAGTACTAAAGAGACTTAGAATCAAATAAGGAAGATGATGGAACAATAATAATGGGGATTCATCATGAAGCAAGTTGGCACTTGCCTTGCTCTCCTAGGTTGGTGGGAGAGTTATGAGGAAGAAGAAGAGAAATAAGAAGAAGTAATAAAGAGAGAGAAAGGGTTTGGGGCTTTAAATGGGGTGGTGGTAGGTGGGAGTTTATTTTGGTTCATGATGAACCAATATAATTAAACCAGTATGAGCCGAACCCATATCAAAGCTAAAGCAGAGTATAAAAGCAGAAAGTAAAGTGCAGAAATGAAATTACAGAAAATTAATTAACATAAAATTAAAGGGATTTAAATACTGGGCAATACATGATAAATATAAAATATTTACATTTAAACAGTACATGCATTCTAAAAATACGTATTCTGGGAATGGAAAGTGACACAAAGAGACCCACCTTGAATGAATTTCCATGTGAGCTTTAACCTGGAAGCTTCGTGGATAGCTTGAAGGTTCTGAAGTCCCACACCGCCCTCCTGTATAGGTCGACTGAGCTGATCCCATCTAATGGCATATAAGCCCATCCCCCTCCCCCCCCCCCCCCCCGCAAATGAAGTCCGTGCAGATGCGTTCTATTTTCCGAATGGTAGCTAGCGGGAGCTTAATAGACTGCAACCAGTATAATGCCAAGGACGTAATAACCGACCGAACTAGTTCGATACGGCCGTCAAATGACAGACCCTGGGCCTGCCAGCCCTCCACCCATATTTGTGTATATTCCACTAAAGACCCACAATCCATATCTCTGGCATAGTTTACAGACAGCGGTACGTCTAGATACTTCACTGGCAATTCTCCCTTCTCCATGCCCAATATCGCTGCACGCCCAATAGACGTAGCTCAGTTGAGATAAGTTTCTGATCCTCAGATGTCAGTGGTTCTTGAGGATATTATGGGCACTCGATGTTGGTCTGGACGAGGTAAGGGTTTGATGAGCTCGGCATTGTGGCTTGGGTTTGAATAGCACTGAGTTGTGACGATGTGCTCAAATGCATGCTTACCCAGGAGGGGAACGTCGGCAGAAGAAGTTGTCGAGTTAATGATAATGGAGGTGATGAAGAGGGAGGTGTTGGTTTTTTGGTTTTTTCCTTTAGAAATGTTTAGTCCCACATCGGAAAAAACAAATGGTTTGTATCTCTATATATTAGCTTTGCTATTATTGGAGATGCACAAGTGGTGTGGAGGTGCACATGGGTTTGCCATGTGGAATTATTTTTCTAATGGGAAAAAGGCTAAAATCAACAATTAAAGCATTCATGCTTTTTGCTCTTGGAAAATTTATTTTCATAGGAGCTAAGCCTCGTTGGGGCTTAGCGACTCGGACTCGGACTCGGACTCGGACTCGGACTCGGACTCGGGCTCGGGCTCAAGGGCTCATGAGACGTAATGTGGCGTTTTGTTGGCGCACTTTGCGCGAGCCACTTGCGCGAGCCACTTGCGCGAGCCACTTGTGCGACCACGTTACGCGAGCCCAGTTACGCTGGTGGCACAACTTCTAGCAGAACGTAAAAGGGGCTGTGTGCGTAAAGTGTAAATTACGCTGGTGGCACAACTTCTAGCAGAACGTGTCCTTGCATGTTCTGAGCGGTTGCTCCATGTTCGGGGTGGTTACTACCACGTCCCTAACATTGTGCTAACCGGGCAGTTGTTGCAGGGGCTTATATAAGGCCTCCTCCTCCTCTCTCACAGGTTACAGAATAGAAAGGGAAGCCACCAGAAAGTTTACGAAGTGTTCTTTAGCACAAGTAAACAGAGATTTCAGACGTGTTCTTTAACACAGTTCTGATCTGCAGCCTTCGAGAGAGAGGAAAGGCGCCGTACCAGCGTTGCTCTTTCACGGGAGTTCGTGTCCGTCCAAGGAGTCAGAAGAGCAGGAGTGTTCCAAGTTCTCCGACGAACTTGCTGGTTCCTGAAGCTGTTCGCGTAGGGCGAATAAAGCTTTAAGCAACGGTGATCATTCACCCCAGCAGGAGTTCTTCCATCTATCGTCAGTCACCTTCTTCGTTGCTGCCAGTAACTCTGATTGTATCTTCTTTTTAGAAGTACTACGATCTGATTGCTGTGATTACGAAATCTTTTTAGATTCTCGTAATATCAAAACGATATCTTTTTAGATCTTCGTTATACTTGCACAACCTTCCTAGAAGTGTTGCATTGGAACATTATTTTTACAATTGTTTCATATTCTCAGTTTTCATCGAAAAATTGTGCCTCGGCAATAACAGGAGGCACCTTTGAGAAGGAGGGGAGAGAAAGTTGAATGGAACTCCGACCAATTGGTTAATTTAATAGATAGAGAATGAAGAGAGGTTAGAGTTATTTCTTCGTTACAACGATTGTACAACATACTGAAAATCGAAAAAATACAACTCCTTGTTCTTTTGCAACCAGGTTACAATCTAACCTTGAAACAAAATATTACAACAAGACGTTGCTAGAATATAAGGTTATTAAAATTTTGCAACACGGTCCACAACCAGAAAGAGCAGAATAAGGAACACAAGAATAAATCGTCAATGGGGTAATGAAGATCACTGTTGCTTAAAACAAGATTAGTCATTTTTCGTCGATATGCTCCCAAAAACCAAAAAGTTAATACCCCACCATACCAACTACATAGGCTACCAGTACTCCCCATGGACACAAGTCAATAAAAGAAAAAAAGAAAAAAAAAACCTTATATTAAAATACACATTTGGGATTGTCACATGTATGTTGGACTATCTTCTAGAGACTAATCTTAATAAACCCCAACGATGAGGTATTTAGTTTATACAGGTTTTACTATAGGTTGGGGTCCCTAAGGATGGGATGTACTTTGTTTAGATAAGATTATGTCCCATTGTACCTTTGAAATCCTCCGATTCAGTCTGGATGATCACATGAAGAAGCTTATGAAACTAGCATAATGACTATGCTAGGATTTCACATCAATAAGCACGAGTGCTATTCCATTCTTCTTGCATGAAAAGAACCATCTAGACTCACTTTTATGGACATAGCTTCTATATCCAGGAAGAGAGCACCTTAGGGCATCTCCAACCCTATTGTAGTTTGGAAAAAAGTTATTGTCACAAAAGAATGATTTCATTTAAAAAGTCCTACTCCAATACAAATATTAAATGAATTATGTAGGTGACATGGCATGACATGACAAAGACATTATGAAGTTGGTTGTCTAGTTATAGACAATGCACTTGACAGCGACTTTACCTCCACATCATCAATTATGAATAAAAATATTAAAAAAAGTAAGAAAATGAGTTATTGTCTTGGAAGTTGAAAAAATATATTATTTATTGACTTTTCAATATTTTTTATTAGAGAAAACTCTTCTACCTTATTGTCTATTTTGAATATAATCTTGTCAGACATATTGTCTTGTATCTCATGCTACATAAGAATTACAATAATAACAAAAACAATAGGGTTAGAGATGCTCTTAGTCTTGAGTGTTCCATAACTTGATGGTTTTTTTGCCTCGAAAATCGACAAAGCATATATCCTTGGTGTGTCCATTGAGGTTAATTAGCTCTGAAAAAAGTTGTCTAGCGATGCTAGCTCCCACCGGATCTGTACCGCTATCTGGCAAAAATTTAAGTACGACTAAATTATTCATCTCGTTATGCAGCTCCATCGTTTAAGCTGAGTGGCTTTAGTCATTTTGAATTCCAAGAGAATTTGAAACAATTCTACATCCTACAACGAGTCTATAGCACCTGAATCTTTAAAAGAACATTTTGCTCTTCTTAGGTTCTGATTGGCAATTATAGGGGATGCGGTTATGAACTGTTTTTAGAGTACCTGTTATGAGCGATTATGAGGGATCCGATTTTGGGTGGTTATAAGTAGCGGTTTTTAAACCAGTTCAATTCATGCTTGGTAATTCTTAACTAGAGGTTCTGAAAGTTATTTACACAAATAAAATTACATGTATGTCCATATATAAACAAAAGGGTGCCGGTGCGAGAACTGTCACCAAGTAAATAATATAAACACATGAAATGATAGAAAACGCCTAGTTGAAAGTAGGAGAATTTTTTTAAAAAAAATTTAGCAAAAAAGTAGCCATAATTTGGAAAAAGTAAGTAGAAGAAAAATAAACTTGAGAAAGAAAAAATAGTGTAGGGTATTAGTAGTTATAATTATATATTTTTGGTGAGGATATAAATGGAACAAAATAATAAAACCTCTCAAAACTCACGGATTTGGGGTGTTTATAAAGATACCCAAAATTACATTACATCAGCTTTGGGAGGTTTTTGAGCCGACCAAAACCAGTCGTTAAAAAAAATTAACAAGTAGAGATTTTCATAATCGGTCGGTTCAAAAACGCTCTAAAACCAGTAAAAACACTGTTACCAAGCATACCCTTAGAGAGTTTTCGTTTGTGCTCTTCTTAGAGAGTTTTCCCTCTACTTTCAAATTCTTTCGAGAATTATCTTCTCTCTTCCATCTTCAAGCCCGGAGCTATTCCCATGGCTCCCAAAGCTTCTTAAAAAGGGAAATAGTGTTGCAACCTGTCCAAACATATCTCACATTTACAGAACTATAACTGTCATATAGGATATGACAAGAAGTAAGAAAAAGAAATGAAAGCATACAGATGAAAACTAAGCATTCGGGACTATCATACGGAAGAATACAATAATGAACTTTGATCCCAATCACAAACCTCTGCAGACTAGGGTGAGAGTCACTAAAAAAAACTTTGATACAGCAAAGATATTAAAGTTTTGATACTCCTATGTATGACAGGTGGATCCCTTCCTCTCCGTAAAACGTGTACACATAAATATATATATATAAATTTAAAAGGAGCCCACCTGTTATACATAGGGAGTATCAAAACTTAACTTTGATACCGAACGTTATCCAATTAATATATAAAAAACTTAACTAAAAAATGTTTGTTTTGTGATTTTTCACCAACACATCAAGCAAAATTGATGAATGTCTGATCTGATTGAAAAAAAAAAAAAACTACCTTTCACTTGATTTCGATCCATATGAAAACTTCAAAAAAAACTTGAAAACAAATCTGTAAATAGCCACTTACTAATACATTAAAATTAACCAAAAAGATGCAAACTTTAATGTTAAATCAAAGAATTACCTGAGTACAAACCATAAAGTTGATATCTTTAAGGGAACGTTTGCTACATGAAATACTATAGACCCGAAAATTCTATATTTTCGGTAATCAAATTTTAAATAATTATATTTTCTGAAAATTATATTCCCATGTGGTGACTATATAAATATTCAAGAAAAAGATAAAGTTAAAAAATATAAAAAGGATAAAATTAAAAACAGATATAAAAAGGGTAAAAGACTGAAAAAAAATCCAAAAAACATAACAAAAATAAAAAATTCTTAAAAAAAATCATTCTCACAAAATGCAAAAAGAAGAAAAAAGCAAAAAAATGAAATTAAGAAAATGAAAAAAAAAAATTGTAAACTAGAAAAAGGAAAAAAAACTTTAAATTGAAAAAAGAAAAAAAATACTAAAAAACAAAAAATGAGTAAAAAAAAATAAAATAATATAGAGAAAACAACATCAAAAAAGTTTTTGCCTGGACAAAAAACCTACCTATTATTAAGAGAGAATTCCATGTTTTCTGGTAAATTATAAATTATTTACTTTGATATTCGTAATTTCTAGGAATATACTTTTGTAAGCTAACCGAATATGGGAATAGGTTTCCACCGTAAATTTGCCATGGAATAAAAAAAAAATCCGTGTAACAAACGCTCCCTAGAGAAAATAAAAAAAAAGGTTGAAATCATTAGAAAAAAAATGGAGAGATCCCCGACGGAGCTGGAGCATACTAGAAAGAAATATACAACTTATACGAGGATTTGGGAATGATGAGGCCTTTAGTGGGAACCAAGAAAAAGGATGTGTGAGAAAAAATTTATTCTCTACTGCAATCTGCACAACTTTCTTGCTTGTGGGAGCAGAAATTGTAGGTACTTTTTTCTTTTCTTTTTATATTCACTTTTTTTGGTTAGTTTTATGCAGTATCCATGGAGAAATATCTTGGATATTTATATTGTCGGTCAACTTGTCTGATTGTAATTTAGTATATTAATCTATTCTACTACATAATATGAAAATTTGGGGGTGAAACTTTTGAACTCCTAAAATAGCCTCCAGTATTTTATAAAGACTTGCATGTCATTTATATTTAAAGTCAAAGCAATAAAGTTTGTATGCTATGAATTTTTTTTTCATACAATTTTTCATATTTCAATGGTAATAAATTTTTCTGTCTTTACCAATTTTAAAATGTTATTACTCTTAATAGAAAATAAAAAAAAAAAGAAAATTCGTACTTCGAATCTCTTGGCATCGTAAAAAGAAATCACACACACATGAATATCACCTGAAAAAGGAAAAAAAAATAACAGCTGACCTTATGATATTTTAATTAAAATACATGCAAAGCACGTACATGTAGACCAGTAGATATAATATAAAACTTTAGGGTATCAAATTGTAAATTTAAAATAATTGAGTGTACTTTGTTACAATTAGGCCATATATAAAATTTATTATTATTATTATTATTTGGGAAAGGATTTACGAGTGTTAGAGCATCCACAGTGGGACTACTTTCAAGTGCTTATATTTGGCCTTTAGCCAAATTTTGTAGCACTTGAAGGCTACAGTGGACTCTTGTCTACACTTGAAAAGGGGTAGAAAGCCAAGAGACTCTCCAAATTTGGAGAGTCCACTAGCTCCTCTATAGTCATTTGCGGGCCCACCAAAAGTAAATGAAGAGAAAAAATAGAGAGAAAAAGGGGAAGGAAAAGGAAAAAGTTAATTTGGAGTATGGTTTGGAGTGTACACCATTGTGTACCAATATCAAGGAGACACTCCAAACTTAATAATTGGAGTATGACATGGAGTAATTTGGAGTATGATTTGGAGTGTACCCACTGTAGATGCTCTTACACGACATAGAACTCTTTCAATCCCCTTCTGATCCCCAACTTCTTATAAATATGTAGGAGGGATCTGTGTGGCTCAGTTCCCACATCAACCCAGAAGACCGGAAGAAAAAAGTTCGGAGCTCTCTCTCTCTCTTCTCTCTCTCTCTCTCTCTCTCTCTCTATCTGTAAAAAAGTTCAGACTTCTCTCTCTCTTACTATGTATTGTCACCATCAAAATCACTCCTCCAATCAAAACGACGCCTATCATCACCATCATCATCATCAAAACGGCAAAACCCTGGCTATTAGGATCAAAACTATGCCTATCATCATCATTGTCAAAACCCTAGCTATTATGATCAAAACTACGCTTGTCATCGTCGTCAAAACCCTAGCTATTATCATCAAAACTATGCCTATCATCATCATCATCAAAACCCTAGCTATTATGACCAAAACTACGCCTATCTTCAACAAAACCCTAGCTATTATCATGATCAAAACTACGCCTATAGTCATCAAAACCCCAGCTATTATCATCGAAACTATGCCTATCTTTATCAAAACCCTAGCTATTATCATCTTCATCAAAACTATGCCTCCTATCATGGTCGTCAAAACCTTAGCTATAATCATCAAAACAATGCCTATCATCGTCGTCGTCATCAGCATCACCATCAAAACCTGTGAAACCCAGTTTTTGGTTTTGTAATTTATTATTATTAATGTTATATATTATTACTATTATTATTATTATTATTATTATTATTATTATTATATTATTATTATTTAGTCGGATTTAGGAAAAACATTATTTTTAAAATTATCGTTGGTTTTTGATTGCGGCCCTGCCCCGATCCCGAGTCCGGACTCCGAACCCAAGTTCGAACCCGACTTCCCGAAACCCAATCCCGATCTGAACCCATTCTCTTTTATTTTAAATCCTGATTACTATATTAATCATTTATAAAATATACTTTTAAACCCACCCGACCTGGTCCCCACGACCAGGCCCATGATCCCCTTATTTCTCCTCTTAATGATCTCCTCCACACGAACACTCACCACTCCCCTTATTTATTCCTAACACTAACACAAGTTCACATCTCACACCACCACCAACTCCCCATACTTTCCTTCCTCATTCTTCTTAGCAAACTCACAAACCCACCCCACCAGCACCACTCCTTTCCTTCAGCACTCAATTTTCTTTCCCAAAGAAAACCCTCTTCCTCCTTTCACCCGAGCTCCCGAGCCCCGCTCCTCGACGAACCCGCGCCACTCCGGCCAAGACCCCGGCGCCGCCCCACTCCGGCGCGCACCTTCCGGCGAACCCGCGCCCTCCCGCCGGCCTCCTCTGCCGGACCCGCTCCCACAGCGCGTTCGCCGGCCCCGACCTCCCCGAGCGCCGCCCGCGGCTCCGTCCAACTCCGGCTGCCGTTTCCCCGCGCTCTCCATCTCGGCCCGCCTCCAGCGCCCGTCGCGGCCTCCCTCTCGGCCAGAACCCTAGGCCGAGTGCCCCTTCGCGAGCCCTCTCGGCCACCTTCGGCCGATCCGCCCTCCCCTGCTGGCTCTGCCCCGAGTCCGACGACCTTCCTCGGCCGAGCCTCCCTGCTGGCCAGCTTCCAGCGCACCCTCCGCGCTGTTGTCCCGTCGGCGCACCCCGCCATTCCCGATTCCGGCACCTCTGCCCGCTTTCCGCTGTTTCTGTGGCGCCCTCTGTTCTCGCAGGCGTGCTTCGATCACAGCGTTGTTCCGTTGTTCTGCTGGCGTTGTGACCGTACCGATCGGCTGTCCAGTGCGTTCCCATGCTCCCGTGTGCTGTCCGTGGTTCCTTTCTTTCTATTATTACCATCTGAGAGCTCTAGCCGAGCAACCCAAGGTATAACTCCTCTGTCCCGTTCCATTTCGGTAGTCAATGATGAAGTTGGTCCCCGATTCCCTCCCGGAATTCGGTTTTAGAGCGACGTCGTAACTTCGGATTTTTCGGAGATGTTCTGTGATGTTTGTGTTTATTTCGGACTTTTCCGAAATATGTTTTCTGGATTTTGGGCGCTGTGGTTTCCGAATTCATTTCGGGAATTCCCGAACTATATTTCGGGTTTCCGATTAAGCTTCGGGAATTATTCTGTGAATCTAATTTTGTGTAAATGGTTTGGGAGTTATTTCTGGGTGTTCCCTGGTTTGGGACTTTTATTATGGGTGTTTTGGTGCATTTTCCCAGTTTTGGGTTATCCCGAATATAGAGAAAATGCTGCCCAAATTTTTATAAAATTTTATAAATGAATTTCAAATTGGTTTTCAGAAATTATTTATTTAAATAGATTTTTGGGCGACGACCATACCGGTCCGTGGGCCCTAGCGAAATGCAAACGAAACCGGTTTTACCCGGACGTTGAGGCATTAGCAACAAATAGTGACGATAGGACCAAGTCTGAGACTACTAAGATTTTATTTATTTTATTTTTAATTTCGTTTTCGATATTTAAAAAATACGGGAATATTAGTCAGAGCTAACTAATTTTCTCTTATTTTAATTTATGTAAAGTTTGTAGGGGCATAAGCCTATATTCTATTCTGTCAGCTGTGCCCCTGTATTGCGTAGTCTAGGTTTTTCATTTATTTTCTGGGTTGATTTTTTCTTTATTTTCTGGTTGGTTTATCTTCTTCGTAATTAGGCGCTTCGTAACAAATGGCTATTAAATATTTTGTATAAATTAAATAAGAATTTCTCACGATAAAATAACTTGAATAAAATATTGATAATAAAACAAAACCCATGTTTTATCATTGAAAGAAAAGGTAATTTTATATGTATTATATTAAAAATACCAAGTTTTGCGAATTAACCGGTAACGATAATTTTTCAAGTAAAACCAGAAACTGGCTATCCAACTAAATGATAACCAACGTAGTACGCGTCGTAAACCGTTAGCAGTTGATTGAATAAACAAACTTAAAATCTGACTAGGACCTGCTACTAGAGATTGCAACTAGCACACCTAGCTTGGTTTCACAATGGTTCTAAGTCAAATTCTCCAACTGTAGGATCTCGGAGACGAACCTAGCATCTTTCCGGAACCAACACCGTTTCCAGTCATAAACAAAGGCAAGTACATTTTGTGTTAGTTTACAATTATTTAGTAATCGTTTTATTGCAAGTTTAAACCACGATGCAACACGAAACTCTCTCTGAGAGCACTGACTGATTGACTGTTGGGTACTGGGGGAGTATTGTAATGAGTATGACCACATCCAAAGTAATAATTTAGAACTGTATTAGCTTACCCCTCATACACACGGGAATAAGCCATATCATTCACTGTACAATCCAATCCGGTCATATTCATTGCCTATTCACATCACAATGTTTTAACTGCTGGAGAACTGTTTATTTCAAATTATTTAAAAGTGCATAATTCTATTATTATTTCAATTGTTAGATTATCATGAATTGTACTTTGCTCCCTCCTGACTGGAGATAACATTTTTAGGGGTTTTGAGGATGCTGAGCTGTTATACAACAGCTATTATGACCCAGTTCTGTACCTTGTGGTATTGCCAGAGTCCCCATTGGAGGACGTAGGACCTGAGGCCGACGAGCCGAACGCTTAGCTAGATTTTCTGTTTCCAGATTTGTTGTTTTAGAATTTTGTTAATTCGAATTCAGCATTTTTATTTCAGTCTTTCTAATTCTAGTTGTACTTTTCAAATGTTGAATAAAGTTTTAAATTCCCGAATATTGAGTTGTGACAAATATATAGACGTTGTTGTGATTATCTGCAATAGTGGATACAGCTTACTGGCTCCGTCTCAACAACGGTGCAGGCTGGGCATGATCCGGTTCGACCCAATTATTTGGGATCAGGTCGTGACAAAACCCCTCTTATGATCAGATCCCCTATCATCACCACCAGCAGCAGCAGCACCATCGAAATCCCAACAGGCTTGATTCTATTGCCAAAGTAAAGCCAAAGCCATCGGTGGTCGTCGACAACGTCCTTATCCTAATACTTGCCAGGCTCCCCGCAAAGACCCTTCTAAATTCAGATGCGTATGCAAGTCCTGGAATTCACTGATACAACAAGACCATTACTTCATCTCTCTGCACCTCAACAACAACAACAATAAGAAATCGCCGTCGCCTCTTGTAACTTTCTATCTTCAAGAATTTTACGGCATCCTAAATTATTGGTCTTCCTCTTCTGATTCAATGACTTCTGTGATAGAATTCAATCGATTCGAAGATCCACCGTAGAGCATCACAAACTCCTGTCACAGTTTGCTCGACGTCTACAATTGTCACAGCTTCTTCATAGTTAACCCCTCTATCAGAAAACTGAGATAATTTCCCAGGATAGCTAACCCATATCCGCTTACAAGTGTTGCTCTTGGTTTTGACGCATCGACTGGTGTGTACAAGGTGGTCCGAATCTTCGAAAGAGAACACGAGGGCTTCATGCCGGTCAGATTCGGATGCGAGGTGTATCACTTAGGCGGAAGTGGCAGTTGGAAGCTGATCGATGATCCTCCGGTCCATCCCGCCTATATCTCCTTGGCCCTATTGTGTTAGGAGTCTTGTCACGCCCCAGAACCAGAATACTAGAGAGCGGGGGAATGACTCAGCCAGCTACGTATTACGGGTAGAGGAATACCGTATAATACGATCAATACTGTCTAAAAGACGAGGGGGTGCATACTACATGAAAGTCTCGCTATGGTCACTTCACATCTATTGTCTTAATCATTCAAACAAGAAACAAAAATAGAGAACATGTAAGATAAAGAAGTAAGTCGTCCCAAACGCTCAGTCAAAATGTTCTTGATATCTGGCTTTACAAAATATAGCCAGATGATGAAGCAAGGTATACACAATTGTTTATCAGTTGCAGCCTGACTTAGTTACAATTATGTAAAAGTAAGTATAAGACGATCCGACTAACATGTCGGTGCCAAACGGCAAAATATAAAGTAAGTAACAAAATGAGCGGAGAAGTAAGGAACCCACTCGAGTCCTTCCTGCGATCATTCCTCTAGTATTGACCATCTTGGAGGTGGAAGTAAGCTGAGTCCTCGGGAACCGGCTCTAAATCTGGCCATGCAAAACCAGAGAGGTTAGACCTCTAATAGCAAGTACCGTAAGGAAGCACGATATGAGGAATTAGAACCAGTAATAAAAAATATGATAAATAGATCTCTGCTAGCTACTGGGATTCACATAACATCACGACACTTCGGACCTACTTCCCAACCAAACAAGGACAGAAGTTGACCCGTCATATCCTGACATCCTGATCATCTTAGTTAGTTAACAGAGTAGGTACAGTACACAAACAAGTCAACTTAAACGGCCATGCAACTACTATGGCTTGTTACGGTGAGTTCCAATTTATCCTGGAATTATGCAATAAGGATTCCTCAGTTCTTACTATGTGCAAGCAAGGCTAGTCTATCCAATCAATAAATTGGGCCAATCATGAATTAGACGAGTCCCAGCAGGACGCCCGTCATCAATATATTATATACCATAAATAATATAAGCAGATACCGCTTCCTGCCCGTGTGGCAGGTTTGCAGTATCTGTGGGAACTAGCCGGCATGTCGGGCACTTAATAGTCCCAAAGAGGGCTACCATGTAAGAACTCGAAAATCCATTCTCTCCATGCAATCATTATTTTATTTAACTTAATAGTCTCTATGTTGAGTGAAATCCCATACCGTGGATCATGGTCATTCAGAATGAGTACTTCCGTACAAAGTACGATATGCCTCACTCTACAACGATACCCGTGCGGTTAGGTTGTAGGTCTTACATAGCGTAATACAACAATTAAAACTAACCACGGAATAATCATGCCTTGACCATAAAGTACACATGCTGCTTTTGTAAAATAAATAAATAAATTGTAGCCTGCATGTATCTATATGCCAATATTCGGGATTGGCCAATCGATTGCAATAGTTCATAGTTAATATGAACGTGTCCCATTCATTCAATTTAAATAAGACGACTAGCCAGTCTCTTAGTTCCAACTAGGAACGCATGATCAATTATTAGTCAAGGTCACAATCAATATCAATCAATGTCAATTCGGGACAAGAATAAGTCAAGAAGGCATCATGGGCTAGAGTTCATGCGGCCGAAAAATTATAGAAGTTCATGCGGCTGAAAATCAATTCTCATGTGGCTGAGAATACATATGTGGTCAGGATCTCATGCGGCCAGAAAGTGCCATGCGGCTACGAAATTCATGCGGCTGCGAAAATTCATGCGGCCACGGAAGTCCATGCGGCCACAGAAGTTCATGCGGCCACGGAAGTCTATGCGGCCATGAAAGTTCATGCGACCACGGAAGTCTATGCGGCCACGAAAGTCCATAGCGGCCACGGAAGTTCATGCGGCCACGGAAGTTCATGCGGCCACAGAAGTCTATGCGGCCATGGAAGTTCATGCGGTCACGGAAGTCCATGCGGCCATGGAAGTTCATGCGGCCACGGAAGTCTATGCGGCCACGGAAGTCCATGCGGCCACGGAAGTCCATGCGGCCACGGAAGTCTATGTGGCCAGCACTGTTCTTCTTCTCCAATTTCTGAAAAGAAGAACCATGAAGCCATTGCTTCTGAGCTCCATAAATCCTTCATTCCAAACCTAAATCCAGACTTCCATAGGTCAAAATGGGGTAGAACGAAATTCTCTACAACATGGAACCATCAAAACTTGAAAAATAAGAAAGTTACTAGATCAAAATCTAAGAAATCCGAAAATGTATTAAACTTAGATCTACATGAAATGAGCCATGGAAATTGAAAATTCTAAGTACTAAAGTATCTAAGAATTTTGAGAGAAAGACAATGGAACAACAAAAATGGAGATCCATCAAGAAGCAAGTTGGCACTTGCCTATGCGGCTGGGTAGGTGGGGGAGAGTTTATGAGGAAGAAGAATAGTAATGGTGAAGTAATGAAGAGAGAGAAAGGGAATGGGGCTTTAAATGAAGGAGTGGTGGTAGGTAGGATTTTGTTGGGTTCATATTGAACCATCCAAGGCCGGAAAATAAACCAACTCGGGCCGAACCCAAAAGCAAAGCAGAAAGTAAAATGCAGAAAGATAATTAGCGGGAAATTAAAGGAATTTAAATACAGAACAATACATGATAATTATTAAATAAATATATTCCAGCAGTACATGTATTTAAAATACGTATTCTTGGAACGGGAAGTGACATCTCTACCCTCCTTAGAAAAATTCCATCCTCGGAATTTCAATTCTAAGCAGGATAGAAATATCAAAACTAAACTAATCTAAGTACAAGTAAATTGAGTAAGCAATCATTCTACAATGTCAATAGCAATTAACATATCTATTTTTAACAATCCACGACTTCAAGTAATTCTACTCATAAGGTGACAAGCATCAAGAGTTAAGACAATCAAGGTATACAAAAAGAAATATATCTTGTGAGTCAAACAGGTGCGGATACCGTGATTTGATATCATCCTCACATTCCCACGTTGACTCACCTAAAAAGTGATGACCCCAAGCAACCCGGACAAGGCTAATTGTTCGGTTCTTGAGTATCTTCTCTCTTCGGTCCAAAATGGACACAGGTTGTTCCTCGTAAGACAGGTTGGTACCAACAACCAGCTCAGAATGATCAAGGATATGGCTTGGGTCCGATACATACCTTCGCAACTGAGATACATGAAACACGTCATGCACCTCTCGTAACGAAGGTGGAAGGGATAAACGATAAGCAACATCGCCTATCCTATCAAGGATAGCAAATGGGCCCACGTATCGCGGACTCAATTTTCTGCGAACGCCAAATCTAACGACCCCACGGGTAGGTGAGATCCGCAAGAACACATGGTCCCCAACAGAAAACTCTAGCGGCATACGATGCTGGTCCGCCCAATGACGATGCCGATCTTGCGCAACTCGAAGTCGCTCTCTAATTCCCTTAACAACTTCAACTGTCTGGACAATCATTTCTGGGCCTAGCATCTTTCTCTCCCCGATATCATCCCATGCTAGTGACGACCTATACTTCTTACCATATAGTGCTTCAAATGGCGCCATCTGGATACTGGCTTGATAACTGTTGTTGTATGAGAACTCGACTAAGTGCAGGTGGCCCTTCCAAGACCCTCCAAAATCTAAGGTATAAGCTCGCAACATATCTTCTAAAGTCTGAATTGTTCTTTCTGATTGCCCGTCCGTCTGTGGATGGTAAGTTGTGCTAAATCTTAACTTCGTACCCAGACTATGATGTAAGCTCTTCCAAAAATTAATATAAAACGGGTATCTATGTCTGACACAATACTGACAAGGGACTCCATGCTGCCTGACTATCTGCTGCATATACAACTCTGCCAACTTTTCTGTAGATTACCCTGATCTGAAAGGAAGAAAGTGTGCCACCTTTGTAAGCCGATCTACTATCACCGAAATAGCATCTTTACCACTTGGTAATCTCGGTAAACCGGTCACAAAGTCTATTGTGATGTGTTCCCACTTCCATTCTGGGATAGAAGCGGTTGTAATAACCCAGCTGACCTCTGTTGTTCTACCTTCACTTGCTGACATACCAAGCAACGGGAAACAAATCTAGCACCAGAAGTGCTGCTTGATATCTTGGTACATCTTGGTCCCTCCAGGGTGTATAGAATACTGAGAACTGTGAGCTTCTGTCATAATCTCCTGTCTGATATCTCCACTATGCACACATAGGTGCGACCCAAACATAAGTGTACCATCTTCATGAATTCTCATCTCCTTTCTGAGTCCTGATTCACATTCTTCCCTAAGCTTCTGAATCCTTGGGTCCTGTGCCTGAACTGCCTTGATCATGTCTACTAAGTCAGATTGAACTTGTAGACTTGCCAGAATTCCTACATCATTAGGAAGTATAACTTCGATACCCATCTTCTGAAGGTCTTCTAAGATGTGCTTATGTGTTGTCAACATAAATGCGCCGCCTCTCCTGCTGAGAGCATCTGCTACCACATTAGCCTTGTCTGGATGATACTGAAGCTTCACGTCATAATTCTTGATCAACTCCAACCATCTTCTCTGTCTCATGTTCAGTTCCTTCTGAGTAAAGATGTACTTCAGGCTTTTGTGGTCTGTGTACATGTCCACTCGATCACCATATAAGTAATGCCTCCATAGCTTCAAAGCAAATACTACTGCTGTCAACTCCAAGTCATGAGTTGGATAATTTTTCTCGTGGTCCCGAAGCTGTCTAGATGCATACGCTATTACCTTCCCATACTGCATGAGGACACACCCAAGTCCTTTACCTGACGTATCACAATATACATTAAAACCTTCGGGTCCAACTGGCAATGTAAGAATAGGTGCTGATATCAACTTCTGCTTCAGATTCTTAAATGATGCCTGGCATTCTGCCGACCAGACGAAGGTACATCCTTCCGTGTCAAGCGGGTCATGGGTGCTGAAAGCCTTGCAAAGTCTGATACGAACCTTCTGTAATATCCTGCCAATCCCAAGAAACTCCGTACATCAGCTACGGTCTTGGGTATTGGCCAACTCTCTACTACTTCTACCTTCTCGGGATCCACTGCTACTCCAGCTCCTGATATGATGTGACCTAAAAATAAAATATGATCCGACCAAAATTCATACTTGCTGAGCTTGGCATACAACTGGTTCTCTCAGAACCTGTAACACTTTTCGGAGGTGGTCTTCATGCTCCTCTTCACTGGCAGAGTATACGAGAATGTCGTCAAGAAACACAACGACAAACTGATCTAAGTATGGCATAAAGATGCGGTTCATCAAATCCATAAATATTGTTGGAGCATTGGTCAAACCAAACGGCATTACCAAGAACTCATAATGCCCATAGTTCGACCTGAATGCTGTCTTGGGAATATCCTCATTTCGAACCCTTACTTGATGATACCCTGAACGAAGATCTATCTTGGAGAAAACTCTAGCTCTGCACAACTGATCAAACAAATCGTCGATCCTGGGTAATGGGTACTTGTTCTTTACTGTTGTCGCGTTGAGCTTCCTGTAGTCGATGCATAATCTGGATGACCCATCTTTCTTCCCTACAAGTACCACTGGTGCTGCCCATGGTGATATGCTAGCTTGGATGAACTTCTTCTCCTTCAGTTCCTCTATGTGCTGATATACCTTGGCCTGCTCTGAATCTGTCATTCTGTAAACTCGATCTGATATCGGTTTAGTTCCAGGTACCAATTCTATACTGAACTCAATATTTCTAACCGGTGGTAGACCTGGAAGTTCTTCGGGAAATGTAACGCCCCAGTCCCAAAATACGTAGGAATAGGAACGTAGACATGTCAGCTGTATACATACGAAGTACAGGTCCTTGTATGTATACATAATCTGTAAAATGCAGTAATCCCAGACAAACTAAATCTCATCCACAATAAAAAGAATAATAATATAAAATCAACTTGAATATTTACGATACAATCGTTGGGCGGAGACAAAGTCCACTACCAATTATCTAAATAAAAGAAATGAACAAGAGTCGATCCATAAAATGGCAAGACGAACCAAGCGTAATCATCATCGTAGGAATAGAAAAGACCACGCCTCGGCTAGGATACCTGCGGAAGACATGAAGACACACCTGGGAAAGAACCAGGTCCTCAGACGGACGTAGCAAGATACAGGAAGAGCAAGCTAATATGAACTGTCAAAATAATAAAATAATATATAAAAGACTATCCTAGACACAAATATGCAAAGGAGATTCTAACCGCCTAATGTACAATTTAGAGGACAACTTTCATGCGCATGGTGGGATTTTAGGCTATGTGTACGTAACTGGCATCCAGTCATCTGTATCCGGCCGTAACGTCTAAAACGTCAGAGGGTATCTGCAAATATATCGCCACAGTTCCATCCGAAGACTGTGGTTTAACTGTTTGGATTCCCATACGCACTAGCGACTGTCCTCCCCAAATATTTCCCACTGTTCAAGTCATGTCCATGGCTCATCCAGTTTTGTAACTGCTTGAGTCTCTAAAACCCTAGTCATAGCAGTTACAATCATCTACCGTCACATGACTTTAGAGATAGCTAGTCAATAAGTCGTGCCCTAGCAACATGTCTCCAACTGTGTAGTGTGTGTGTCATGGCCGAAGGAAGATATAAATATCCTCCAACAAGAAGGTATCCGCTAACACTAAGTTAACATGCATATAGAAAGTAAACGACTAATAGAGTCGCTTGCACCCAAGTGTGGCTTGGGCGCGTAGTTTATACAATTAAAATAACAAATACAAAACAAGTAAATAAATGCTGAAAAAAAATATGACAGTTAATTAGCAAGGTATACTTGCCTGGTTGACGCTTGAGTGGTGCTGCAATCATTGTGGCACAATTTGACTTCGGTGTTACAACTACAAAAGGGTTAGGGTTGATATGAAGAAGTACAGAATTGGCGAGGAAATATGAATAATGGAATTTGTCACAGACAACAGGAGAACCGAAGAAAATTTGGAAAATAAATACATTTACTATTTTTGAAAATATTTATAATATTTGAAATATATTACACTAGTCAAATTATGTTTAGAGATAAATATTATTTTAGCTCAAATCAATATTTTCAAACATAATTTTGGATAAATACAAAATAATTTTTAGAAAACTAGTTAAGGCTAAAACCAAATTTTTATTAAGATATAACATTTTTGGTCAAGATGTTTATATTAGAATACCATAAAAATATTATTGTATATTTTAGGCTAAAACCTAATTTGAAATCAATATAGGCAAAAATCCTATATTATTATAAATTTGGCAAAATATTATCTATCTTTTATGATAGCAATAAATATTTAAGTAACAAAATAATCAATACTTAGTAAATATTGTACATAAAAAAATCTGAATTAATATTAATACTGTTAATGAAACAAAGGTAAAACTACAAAAGTACTAAAAAGTTTTAATAGAGAAACCACATTGTTGTTCCCTCTTTAAGACAATATAATAATAATAATAATATAATAAATAATAATAATATAATAACATAACAACAACACATATAATAATAATATAATAATAATAATAATAATAATAATATACTATACCTCAAATTTCCACAGGTGTCATGATGTTCTCCTCATTCGAGGAGATGGTGATAGGTCGCTTCTTCAAAAAACCCAGAGAGAGAAAGAGTAAGTGGAAAGAGTTGAGAAGAAGAGAAATAGGAAGCGGGAGGGCAAGAGAAGAGGGAGAGAGGGGCGGAGAGAAATCGGAGCTGAGGCGCGTGGTGGTCGGGCTCGGGACTGCGGAGGGATTGGCGGAGAGGGCTGGAGGGGATCGATGGCGGAGGAGAGGATCGGGGCTGACGGGGCGAAGGGGCGGCGTCGGTGAGGGAAGCGACGGCGCGGGAGATCGGAGAAAAAAGGGTTCCGGCCGGGGCTTATGGAGGAAGGAGGACGGGTCTTGGTGTTGGCGGAGGAAGGCCAGAGCACGCGCAAGAGGGGATGGTCGGAGCTCGAGGCGGCGCCGGAGGCGAGTTTTAAGGGGAGAGGCGGAGATGGGGGCAACGGCTACGTGCGGAAGAGGTGGAGGAGGAGTGCACGAATCTGGGGGCTGCTCCCGACGGTGGTCGGTGGGAGCTGCGCGTCCGTGGCTCGGCCATGGCTGGCGCGGCGGAGATGCGCTGGCCGCGACGGAGAGCTTAGAGCGAGAGGAGCGGCACGGACGTTTCCGGTGGAGGCGGCGCTTGCTCAGGCCAGGTGGTGGCCTGCGGTCGGTGGGCGAAGGGTCCTCGGCCACACCACGGTGTCAGCGTGGAAGGCGAATGTCGGGGCGATGCTGGCGTCGACGGAGGTAAGCTTAGGTTAGGGTTTTCTTCTTCTTATACTTGATGATGGTGGTGGATGTGGCTGGCTGGTTTTGTCGGGGTCGGGTGACAATGGTGGCGATGGTGGTCGAACGGGGACAGGGGGCGAGGCTACTCCGACAAGGCGGAGCTACGATGAGGTGAGTATGGTGGTGGTCGGACTGGGTTTGGTACAATGTGGTGGCGGGGTTGTGTTGCAGGTGGTCGTGAGATGGCCGGAGACATTGGCCGAAGGCCATCGGTGGCTGTGTGTAGGCGATAAGTTGTGGGGTGGGATTTTTGGGTTGAAGTGGTGGTTCTGGTGATGGTCGAAGGAGGCAGGACGAGGGGGATAGTGATGGTGCTAACGGCGGTGATACAATGGTGCTGCCGTGGTTGTCGTCAGGGCGGATGTCAACGGTTGGACGAGGGCTGCTTAGGTTAGGGTTAGAGCTAGGTTAGGAATTTGATGGTGTTGGGGTTGTCGACACGAAAGAAAAATGTATCTGTGAATGATGGAATAAGAATTGGACGGGGAACACGGACACGATGCACGTACGTTTGCTTATGGAGGAATAATGTGGAGAAAATAATGTGGAGGAGTACCTGCCTATTTATATGATGTGGAAATTCCCAATTGGATAAGGATTAGTAGTAGTTTAAACCCAATTAGATAAGTACAATATTAATTTAAATAGTTTTAAAGCAATTTTAATCAAATTCTGAATCAATTTAAATCTAGGTAAATCTTTATATTAAAATAGAATCCATAAAATACATCCATATTTTTAAATCATAATAATTTATCTAAATATCAATCAAACAAAATTTAAAATATATTTTCATGAACACTAATATTTTAATAATAATTAATTTCAAAAATAAACATAAATATTTAAATATTTAAAATACCTTATTGCTAAATAATAATAAAAATAAATGTGAAAAATGCATGAAATAATTTTTCATGTGCTTTACACGAGTAGCATATTCTAGTTTTCTAATTTACCATTATTAAAATAAGATAGTATTTATAAATAATTAAATATAATAATTTTGCCAATCTCGATAGATACTTTTTAATAAAAATATTTATTATACATATTATTTTGAAACCATCACCGATTGATAAAATCAAAACCATTTTTTTCAAAACATATGTACCTCGTCCATATTCGCACTCGACGAGTAAATACGAAAAACGTAAATTTTCGTGCGACGTATAATACGACTATGCGACGTATAAATACAAAAAAAAATCAGTACTAAAAATATAGTAGAAATTTTGGGGTTTTACATCCTACCCAAATTACAAGAATTTCGTCCTCGAAATTAAAAATAAGTAGGGGGTTGAGAAGATACAAGGGTACGATCAAATCGTTGGACGAGACAAGAAAACAACATTTAACACAAACATGCATTAGGAAATCGTGATTTAGATAATACGAAAATAATGCACGGATATGGTAATGGTTGAGGGTCGCTAGCTAATGCAAGATAGAGAAGGATTTAAGGGTTAGGTAATGAAGGTAAAGTAATTAGAGGGCAAGGGTACATGGTTCCTTAGAGTGAAGTTACGCGTCTAGGTTTAGGGGTGGTTAAGGAAATAATTCTAGTCATTTATAAATTTCAAATGATTAGAGATCACGATCAAGAGTCGAAGGATAGGGCGAATAACTCGTGGCGAAGTTGTAAATACGTGGCTTGGTTGATGGCCACTATAACTATTATGGTCATGGGGAACACTTGGTGTCTATCTATCCAGTACGAGTGTTCTATCCTTCCAAATTACGTGAAAGACAAAACGAATAAGAGTTCGAAGGAGATGTTTATTGAATACGAACACGTGGTTCAAAGACGACTGAATAAATTCAAAAAAGAATTGCCAAGGCATACGTGGAGGAGATTCTAGAGAGCAAGCTTAACTATATCTCCACCCACGTATAACGATAAATAAAAGTGAACCAAAGTGCACTCGGTTGATCAGACCATCATGTACTGGTTCTGACTAGACAATATGTTAGTAGCGTGCGCTCAATAGCATGTGTCTCGAACAAGTTTGATAACGGTTAAACTTGTAAAACTAGGCTATAGTAGCAACATTTAATTAAGATGGTAAAAAAAATAAAGCACGAGAGATTAAGATTGAAAGAGTAGAATTAGTTCAAACTCCTTAAGACTCTAAGTTATATCCTATGTTGGTCTATACAGTCGTCCTATAGTCTCTTTTGTCCAAGTCTTTGGTTGACTAGATGGGTTAGGGTCCTCTAAATTCTAGAACCTAAGTGAACTTACTAATATAGGTCACAAGGACAAAGGGATTGCTAGGTCATAAGGCATTCTACCCAACTAACAAGAGTTAAACTAGTAGGGTGATGGACAAGTCTACCTTGTATGGATTACCTTTCTAACCAACATCAAGCACAAAAGAAGGATAAGAATTAACGGTAGAGGGAATCAAGCAAGATGCAAATCGAGGAGTCAAGCGAGAAGGCAGTCAAGTGTGTGGATGAGATTCTAGACTCTAATCCTATACGCAGGCTTGTTTGGTACGGTAACGTAACCAAACAATTTATCTTGACCTGCATGGGCCACCACAAAAACATGTAACGCCCCAGTCCCAAAATACGTAGGACTAGGAACGTAGATATGCCAGCTGTATACATACGAGTACAGGGCCTTGTATGTAGACTTAAGCTGTAAAATACAGTAATCCAGTAAACTAAATCTCATCTACATTGAAAAATAATAATATAAATCAAACTTGAATATTATGATACAATCGTTGACGGAGACAAAGTCCACTACCAACTATCTAAAGAAAGATGAACAAGAGTCTATCCATCAAAATGGCAAGACTACCAAGCGCAATCGTCTCCGTAGGAATGGAAAAGACTACGCCATGGCTAGGATACCTGCGGAAGACATGACACACACCTGGAAAAGAACCAGGTCCTCAGACGGACGTAGCAAGATACAAGAAGCAAGCTAATATGACTGGCAGAATAATAACATAATATATAAAAGACTATCCTAGACACAATATGCAAAGGATTCAACCGCCTAATGTGCAATTTAGAGGACAACTTTCTGCGCATGGGTGGGATTTTAGGCTATGTGTACGTAACTGCATCCATCATCTGTATCCGGCCGAACGTCCCAATGTCTGAGGGTATCTGCAAATATATCGCTACAGTTCCATCCGGAGACTGTGGTTTTACCGTTTGGATTCCCTACGCACTAGCGACTGTCCTCCCCCCCTAATTCCCACTGTTCAGTCATGTCCATGGCTCGTCCAGTTTTGTAACTGCTTGAGTCTCTAAAACCCTAGTCATAGCAGTTCGATCATCTACCGTCACACAACTTTAGAGATAGCTAGTCAATAAGTCGTGCCCCTAGCACATGTCTCCAACCGTGTAGTGTGTGTGTCATGGCCGAAGGAAGATAAAGGATATCCTCCAACAAGTAGTCCGCTAACCTAAGTTAACATGCATATAGTAAAGTAAAACTACTAATAGAGTCGCTTGCACCCAAGTGTGGCTTGGACGCACAGTTTATAACAATTAAAAATAACAAATACAAAACAAGTAAATAAATGCTGAAAATATAACAGTTAATTAGCAAGGTATACTTGCCTGGTTGACGCCTGAGGTGGTGCTGCAATCATTGTGGCACAATTTGACTTCGGTGTTACAACTACACAAGGGTTAGGGTTGATATGAAAAGTACAGAATTGGCGAGGAAATATGAATAATGGAATTTGTCACAGACAACAGGAGAACCGAAGAAAATTTGGAATAAATAATTTACTATTTTTGAAAATATTTATAATATTTGAAAATATATTACACTAGTCAAATTATGTTTAGAGATAAATATTATTTTAGCTCAACAATATTTTCAAACATAGTTTGGATAAATACAAAATAATTTTTAGAAAACTAGTTAAGGCTAAAACCAAATTTTTATTAAGATATAACATTTTTGGTCAAGATGTTATATTAGAATACCATAAAAATATTATTGTATATTTTAGGCTAAAACCTAATTTGAAATCAATATAGGCAAAAATCCTATTATTATAAATTTGGCAAAATATTATCTATCTTTTATGATAGCAATAAATATTTAAGTAACAAAATAATATCAATACTTCTTAAATATTGTATATAAAAAAATCTGAATTAATATTAATACTGTTAATGAAACGAAGGTAAAACTACAAAAAGTACTAAAAAGTTTTAATAGAAAAACCACATTGTTGTTCCCTCTTTAAGACAATAATAATATAATAATATAATAATAATAATAGTAATAACAATAATAACAATAATAATAATAATAATAATAATAATATCTACTATACCTCAAATTTCCACAGGTGTCCTGATGTTCTCTTCCTTCGAGGAGATGAGTGATAGGTCAGCTTCTTCAAAAAACCCAGAGAGAGAAAGAGTAAGTGGAAAGAGTTGAGAAGGAGAGAGAATAGGAAGCGGGAGGGATAGAGAAGAGGGAGAGAGGGCGGAGAGAAATCGGAGCTGAGGCGCTGGGGTCGGGGCTCGGGACTGCGAGGGATTGGCGGAGAGGGCCGGAGGGGATCGATGGGCGGAGGAGAGGATCGGGGCTGACGGGGCGAAGGGGGCGGCGTCGGTGAAGGAAGCGACAGCACGGGAGATCGGAGAAAAAAGGGGTTCCGGCCGGGGCTTACGGAGGAGAAGGGGAACGGGTCTCGGCGTGCGGCGGAGGAAGGCCAGAGCACGCAAGGAAGAGGGTGGTCGGAGCTCGGGCGGCGCCGGAGGTGGGTTTTAGGGGAGAGGCGGCGATGGGGGCGACGGTCGCATACGAAGGAGGTGAGGGAGTGCACGAATCTGGGGGCTGCTCCCGACGGTGGTCGGTGGGAGCTGCGCGTCCGTGGCTCGGCCATGGCTGGCGCGACGGATATGCGCTGGCCAGCAACGGAGAGCTTAGAACGAGAGGAGCGGCACGGACGTGTTCCGGTGTAGGCAGCGCTTGCTCAGGCCAGGTGGTGGCCTGCGATCGGTGGACGAAGGGTCCTCGGCCACACCACGGCGTTAGCGCGAAAGGCGAATGTCGGGGCGGTGCTGGCGTCGACGGAGGTAAGCTTAGGTTAGGGTTTTCTTCTTCTTATACTTGATGATGGTGGTGGATGTGCTGGCTGGTTTTGTCGGGGTCGGGTGACAATGGTGGCGATGGTGGTCGAACGGGGACAGGGGCGAGGCTACTCCGATAAGGCGGAGCTACGGCGAGGTGAGTATGGTGGTGGTCGACTGGGTTTGGTACAGCGTGGTGGCGGGGGTTGTGTTGCAGGTGGTCGTGAGATGGCCGGAGGACATTGGCCGAAGGCCATCGGTGGCTATGTGTAGGCGAAAAGTTGTGGTGGTAGGATTTTTGGGTTGAAGTGGTGGGAGCATTGCCTTCGAGTCGCCGTTGAAAGGCTAAGTCCAAACGCCGTCGGCATTTTGATTCCTCCGATTGACTGAGTGGGACGAGGACTACATCATACTCCACTCAGAAAAAGTTTCGTCCTCAAAACCAACTGAGTACATTTACGACGTATACTTGATTCAACATTCAAGGTCTCTCGCACACACTACTCCTATATTTCTTCAACTCGAGCCACGCTCGTGCTATGGTTATCTTTCACCTCGAACAACTATATCTCAACTTAGGTAACTTACTCTCGTCACACACGGACAACTCAGTTCTAGGCAAACCATCTGATCAACCAATATTCAAGTTTGTCTTAATCTAATGATCGTACTACCACCAATCTTTTCTTTAAAACATGATTTCAAAATCTTCGACACTTTACAGTCCTCTAATCTTACTTGATTCAAGCATTACTTGGTTGGATCGTGCACATATTCCAAGCGTCCCCAAAATACATGTATTTCAGCCAAGCCTCGTGATAGAGAATCCGCCATCACCACTCGAGTCGGATCGTGCACATATTCGGGCGTCCCTGATATACGTACATGTCAACCGAGCCTTATGAGTGGAGCCTCCACAATTCCTATCGCTCCGTACCGGGACGTCTGCCTAACCACTAGGCTATGTCTTTAAGCTAAGGTCATCCATCAGTATTGAAATCATAGTTTCCAAACAACAATATCAACACTGACCCCATCCTAAGGTCAAACCAATTGATAGTACGGATTTTCTACCCAAGCTCGCATCACTCCGATTTCTAAACATCGAGCATCGATTCCCTACACACCCCAATATTCGTCGCATGGGGTCTGAGTTATTCAGCAAAGCCATCATACGATAAGTTCATTCAACCAAATTATTGACACATCAATATTGCTCGACCAATAAGCCATTTCTTATAGTCTATCTCTTCGAACACATTCGATATAATCCACCTATCATTTCTTCTCAAGTCGAGCACGCTACGACACACGACTTGTTGCTAAACCATAATTCGCATTCCATATTCCCAAAGTTATTTATCCCAACTCACGTAATCAATAATAAGGTCGTCTAGCTTGATAACATGTTGTGCCCCAATCTCACGCGATTCTGATTATCCACGGTGGGCATGAATCACCATGCAACGCTCCCGCAGAATAATCATTCTCATCAGGGCATAACTCTTGCATTGAATCTAGTAATTCATTTTTGATACGCGAATTGGACCTACTCAATCCTCAAGTTTTATTCAATCGTCAATCACAAGTCCTATAAGTCCTCGAATTCGCCTTCGCATCAAACGACAAGTCGAGGCAATCCAAATTCACGTTCTGATTTTTTCGAGTTCGATCGTTCCCGCGATATGAATCACCATATCAGCGCTCACGCGGAACGATCGCCCCAAATCCAACATGATGCATGTGCGAGCCTAGAGTTGCGCTCGTGCAAGATAAGAATATCGACGTTGTGGTTATCCGACAACCATCAAGACACTTCTGTTTTCATCCACATTCATCTCAATCAAAATCCCGAGTATAGAATCCGTCAGAACGATAACACTTGCACGATCGTCATTCCTCGAATTAGAGTGTCCCCGAGTTATTGTATATCGATCTTTGATACGCCTCAATACCATCGATGTTATGCATAACCTAACGATCTTACTTTGCAACGAACTTCGAGTCGTGCGAATGATACTATCGTCCGACTGGATAATCTCCTCGACATTCAAATTCAAGTTCGATCATTATCCCTCGAATCATTCACCACATCAATTTCTTCAAACCCAAATTTGCGTATTATTCATCCGTCTATCTTAAGTCATCGAGCAACATTTTTCTTCAAATTACATCATTCCTTGCTAACTCAAATCATCAGCAACATCTATTCCAATCCTCAGAGTCATTTTCAAATATTCGAATCAAACTTTTCATGCACGCTATCTTTCTGTCGTGCTAACTTTTCGTATACGATTCGTATCAATTTTTTCGATCAAGTCATCCATTAGTACACCCTAACTGTTTCTCGATTCAATTTATCTACTCAATCATCTTGCATTTCATACTCGTACAATCTTCGATCCCGTGCACGTTCCGTGCACGTCAATTTCTAGGTCGTTTGAATCAACTCTTCAAATCTCAAGACTACAACTTATTCAACGATACTCGATCTATGGCTTTGCATATACTCGACGCTTGCTGATAGACTCATCGACACCCCGTATCCTCAATCGATCGATCAACATCCCTGAGGCTATCGCATACACCACTCAGGGATAAAATCATTCAACAAATCCTCAACTTATTATTCGATTCACAATCTATTTCCTCGAATTTTTGTCCGAATGATTCCTTAAATTTTAAGCACGCTCATCTATATCGCATTGACGATATCGTTGCTCGATAGCACCCCTATTGATAGTCATCCCCCTTTACTCAATCAAGTCCAAATCATTCTCGTCCCACAATTCGAATCCCGCACTCGACTTTTCTAAGGTCAACGTAACTTTGGTATATATGCCTAGCCCAACTTAGCCAATCGTGCTTACGCGAACCATCTTTTTGTTTTGTCAAAAATTATTTTCCTATGTTTTAAAATTATATAAACTTATTGTATGGACATCCCGTGGGACAATTGAGAGAGAGCACCAACGATATCAACTTGCGGAAGCAACGGAGTTAAAGAATTCAATCGATAGTCCAAGGACGTAAAGCCATGCTCTGATACCATTATGTCATGTCTCGTTCCCGTAGGAGCAATCGTCCTCGCTAAGACGTGATGTCGCACGAGCCTAAATTGCGCTCATGCAAGGCGGGTTCCGTAATGGCCGATTACAGCGGCTGCGACGGGGTCGGCGCAAAGAAGTCCAAGCAAAGACATTGAATAATAGCAGCGAAAATTTAGAACAAAACACAAGTCATTCAAAAGATACATTTTATTGATATTGAAACAAGAATTACAATAGGGCGTAAGGCTAAGATTACAATCACTCAAGCTCACTTTTCTCTCATTATAAGTCACGCAGCTCTCACTCATCTCTCAATACAAGTCTTGAACCAGCGGATGCTTCGGAAGGCGACGTCCATATATTATGTCCCGTATAAGTCCAGACTCCATGCGGCCGCACGCCTCGAATCGCCAAGGAACTCCGTGCCTCGACGCATCCAAGCGAGCTCCACGCCACGAGCTTCTACCTGTGCCTGTGCATAAAAACTGTGTGGGTGTCAGTACTCAATTTTACTGGTGGAATGAGCTCCTCGCCCACCCATGCAAAACCAATACGTTAATTTACTTTGTGCAACATAGTCCCTTCTTTTCAATTATCTTTCTAGTCTTGTCTTAGGATCAGTTTTAGGACAGACGCCTTAGCAATTTTGTCTCAAGACTATCCCATGCTTGCAATAACAACGTCAACTCATGCCTTGTCTCTAGACTCTTCTCGTGCCAATAATGTTAACCTATGGAGTCGTGCATGTCTTGTCACGACCCACACCTAGTATAAGGGCACGAGAAGTGGATATGTCCAGCCTACGTCGCAGTGTCGACGGTAGAACGCTATCCTAGGTCACATACATCTAACAACTATAGGTACATTGTACAGTTATACTCTCCGAATGGAGGAATAATAGTACAAATCTCAATCACAGCTAAGGAAGATGTACGATAAGATAGATAAGAATATCAACAGAATCTACAGATAAAAATACGATAAAGAGAGAATCCAAGTGTCTAAGATAAACATCTAACATGATCCATAAATCCACATCAACACAATCTCTAATACAAATATCAGATGAGATACAACTGAAATAAAATAACTAAACTATGGGAGTGTCGTCAGCAGGTAATGGATCCGGCTGGAAGTCCAAGTCACAGGTGTCCTCTAGTGCTGTCTCGTAGTAAGTGGTGCAACATGCCTCATCCTCGTCCTCTGTAATATTTTTAACAGGTCCAGTCAGGACAGGTGAGCACAGTACATCTCACGCAGTTCATATCATAACAGGAATATAAAATATGCAATAGAGTAAAATACGTGAATCGCTGAAAGAAAGGACATAAAATAAGAGGTGACTGTAATGGAAATATCTACTATAAATAAAGAGCTACAATGAACTAGTGATTTAGAGTACAAGATAGACATGTGAACGGCTTGATAATAAACATGAGAGTTTTACATGGCTACACTACTTTGGAAATATTCACATAACTATTTCTACTCCCCCATCCCCAATCAATACACAAGGATCTGTTCAAGTTATGTTATTGTACATGATTTCACATGGGAGCCCATAAATGGGTGCACATAAATATAAACATGGGGGCTCCGTGAACATGAGAGTACATGAATCACGAGAGTGCATATGAATGGTGAAAGCACAGGAATACATGATGAAAGTGAAACGCACATAACATGATGTATCTGATGCTCCTGAGGGGGATAACATCGTATAAAAGCCATATAGTACTAATCCGTGTTTCCATCGTGATAGCATCAAGTAAAGTAATTTAGAGCAAGTATGTCCTAGCAAGTATGAAACGGTCAAAGAATGTACTCGCCTGATATCCTGAGTATTCGAAGTAAAAATACTGTCTGAGAAGAGGTATCTGACTCCTATTTATAACACACAAGTCACAACATGTCCAAAATGGTAAAATAGAACACTAAAATGCATTCTACATGATTTGGGTCAATCTAGGCTAAGTCAACCTTTGGTCAACTCTAGTCAACTACACTAGTCAAACTAGGTCAACTAGGTCAAGTCCTAACCCAGACAAGTCTCACTAAGCCTAATTAACCATGTCTATCCTAGCATTCATATACCATCATAATACTATCCAAGCTATCAACACATAATTTCATGTATATATACCCATATACACATAATGTACATAGGCATACATATAGAAAATCATATAGGGCTATATGCCTATATACAAATCTATATTGGCCTACACATATATGTATTAACCATATTTACATATACAAATATATATATATAGGCAACATACATATATTACATATTATCATGCAAGATTTTATATATATATATATATATATATATATATATATATATATATATATATATATATATATATATAATATATTTATATATATTATAATAAATTAGAGAGAGAGATAGTGTGGTAGTATATATGTGTGTGTGTACCATGTGTTTAACAGTAGAGTGTATATACAATGTTCCCAGGCCTGACATCCATTTTCATTTCGAAAACCCATTAATCCAAGCTAACATGAATCCCAAACATGTAGACTTAATCTCAGACATAGAATAGGATCTAACATTACAATTTAGTCATCTAACAACAGTGTAAACATCATCAAAACAGAATTTAGATCTCAGAAAATTAATTCACAGAACACGTATCGGATTATTTGGGAAAACACAAATTCAAAATCAAAATACAGTTAATATTCAATTAATTGGGTTGGTAAACATTGTGACATGTGTATATGTCATACCAATGATTTGGTGTCCATAAAATCAAGACACGACGTGTCCACACCCTCTCGAACACTCACAGACACATGCACTGACACACAGTCTCATGCACGCGTGTGTGTCGATCCAGGACACAGCACACGACCCAGTCGTGCACGTGTCCACGTGTTCGCCTAGGGTAGGTCTACGTGTCTAGAACCCTAATATGTGTCCAAGTGTCCTCGTGTCGTGTCAAAAAGTGCGTATCCGAACTCAGAACTCACGCGGCTACGCGCAGGCAAGGATTAGTACGATCGAGATTTCTCTTGATCCGCTCGATCATTTAGCCTCAAACTTCGTGTGCAAAGTGACAGTCAATGCCCCTTCGTGTCCAAGAAAAATTAGGCCTAATCGTGTCGTGTCCAGTGCACACGACACATCGAGCAGCAGGACACTGCTCGAGTGCACAGTGAGCGTGTTCATGTCTCCGTGTGGACACGACACGACTCAGAAATCAGCTCAGAGCTTAGGGAAATCAAAGAGAACATTAAAATAAATAATTCCAATCAAAAACATTTTGAAAATATAATAAAAAAGTTCTTAGAGGCATTTACACAAACACTTACAAATAGAAACTGATACGTGTCCGATACGGACACAAAATTAATGCAAAACTTCGCCAAACACACACCACAGCTTGGGGACACCTAGATCTAGGCTATCATGCAAAGAAATTAAGATTAAATGATAGTTTGAGGTGTTTGCCTATAGAGTATCAAACTCAAAGAATAGCCCCAAATAGAAAGGTTCCTCTTGCAAGTCAAAAGCTCCAAATTATGCAAAATCTAAGATTTCTCTCCATGAACAGTAAATAGATTATGATTAGGTTCTAATACAAGAGACTAGAGTCAAAATTAAATTAAAATAAAAGAGTTATGAATTAAAGAAGAAGGACCAATACCTCTTTCTTTCCAAAAGTTGTTGTGATGCAAAAGAGACAAGAACTAGGAAGAGAGATTAAATAGGGGGATCCCTAGGGGGCCATCCATGTAAGGAAGAAATTAGGGTTAGGGTTATGGCTAATGGGCTTAGGTCAAGTTTCAATGCTAAATGAAATCAATCCATAAGTCAAAAGTCCATGAACTTAAATCACTTATTCTCTATATGAAACTTGATTCAAAATAACTCAACTTGGATTGATTAAGTTAGACTAGGGTCCCACCATGCTAATCAAGTCACCATAGCTAGAATCAACATCTAGGTTAGTCTCCAAAGTCTCAACTAGCAAAGGTCAAAAATAACAATCATCACTCCAATAATTCAAAATAAATCCAAAATTTCAAATGTCCAAAATACCCTCAAGCTAAAATGTGGTAATGACATGCCTTTTGGCCCATAATCAGAGACACAACTACATGATAGACTCCATTACCATATGATCGTGCTTCAAAACCCATATTGAGGCCGTGCCTCGCAATTCAGTGAGACTAAACCATATCGCCGCCTTGCGGCCCTTGCTACTTTGATTACCAACTAACCCAATCGAGACTTGTGAACTTAGTATCGCTTAACCAACTTTGCCTTACGGCGATTCCTGACTTAAATCTGAGACGACTCAAATCCAACTTGTGTAACTCTATGCCAACAACTTAAGACTCAACGCCACAACTCGTGCCGAAGCACGTCGCCAATGTTGAAGCCAAATCTTAGGCCCAAATTTGTGTTCTAACTGTACACACATTCAACTCAACCCAATCTAAAGGCACACACACGGATTGTCGCCCGTGTCGACCCACCTATATGAGGTCACTAGCACCACAAGCTATACTTTAGACTTATAGCTTTGTTATTCGGGACCCTTTCAACGCAAGTAGCGATCCTCGCTAAAAGTCCCCGACTAACCTGAGCATACTTCCAGCTCGGCTATACCATGTTTTCTCCTAGGCCAAAACGATTCCGTGGCCCCGGATTATCGCTCGAGGAATTTGCCCTTGTTGACAAGTTATCCAATGATCATACAAGACTCGACTCAAACTGACGTCTCACACAGTCATTCTTCTTCCAATGTTACCATCTCTTTTAAAATCAATATCAAGACTTCTATCATTTGAGACCGTCTCGACAACCCACGGTCGCGAGCATTCTTCCATGTTACCCTATCATTTTACTCAACTCAGGAAGACCATTTCGTAGCCCTTTTTCTAAACTCGACTTGAAATCAACCGTAGCTCGTGCCTTAAACACTAAGTCCGTACATCGTGCCTTAAGCCACCTGTGTTCTACGCAATACTACCCGCCCGAGTCATACTTTATACGACGGGACTTGGAATCGTGGGACCAAGTATTTGACAACCGCAGAAAAACATGGGACAATGCTTAGAATGCCTTCAATCGCCTAGCATAACTTAGCCTAACTGATCAATTGTGCAACAAATTAACGAGCAAAGGCTACGTCAAGCCTCGCATCGGGGGAATGTGTCGTGCACGTGTTCGACTTTGAACGACCAAGTTATTTGGGCGCCTAGACTTATGCCACCAGCCGTGCAACGCAACTTTACTCATGGGGCTGGTTAAGGCTATGCCAAGCCTTGGACGATGGGACCGTACATGCTTTATGAAGCATTTATGCGGGCGACGCCTATGACTTAGGCTAACTCTTAACTTTGTGGCGAAGACTAACTTTTCCTTCTCCCAAGCCACGGGATGAAGGACCGAGTGTCATTTTCAAATCACATCATGCACCAACTCTAAGCCGACCGTTGGACCTTTCCATATTCTAACTCAATTCGACCCGTCAGATTATTCCCTTATCTAGTGGATTCATCTCTTTTATTATCAAGCCTACTTGTGCAAGTTGAAAACATGTGATTTATTATGTGAAGGCTAAGATGAGGCAAGTTCACCGAAACTGTCCCACCTGAGCGAGGGGTCGCCTCGATCGAGCGTTGTCTTCGAGTCGCCGTTGCAAGGCTAAGTCCGAACATCGTCGGCGTTTCGATTCCTCTGATTGACTGAACGGGACGTGGCACTACAGGGGGATGTTGCCCAAGCCCTAAGACTTGTCTGGATTACCCCAAGGCTGGCCCTGATTATAACTTTAGTGTCTTCTCTAATCCGTTGCCTTCTAAAATTACCTATATCTCTTAATTTTCTCAAAATGACAAAACCTAGGAACATAAAAACCTCATATTTGCATATATTGAAGGTTTGAGAATTTTTTATTAGAATACATTATACTACATGGTTATTGTCTTCTGCATCTTATCTCTAATCTTAATGTTCACAAAACGACAAAGCCTAGAAACCTACAACCTCATTATATATGCAAGTATTGAAGTTTTGAGAATTTTTCACGAGATTTTCATTATAGTACAGCTATAATTAATTGCTTACTTAGATATGACGTGTATGATTACTCATAATACACTAGTGAGCTTTTATTACATTTATGATTATGCTATATATCAAGCTAACAAAGTTTTGCTAGAAAATATAATTCATAATTTATAAGAATTATGTTTATATGGCTCTTTTATGGTGTGTACAAATACAAAATCGTTAGTGGCTACTGGCTATATAAAATGAAAAATGTTAGAACACATGTAAATAAGGTTTAACTCCCTGATGAGTATGTATGTAGAATGTTAGTAGATAACAGTTTGTGACAGGGTTTGATATGTATAGAATAATTATATTTGTGAATGCCTTGTGAGTGCATAATGGTGTAGTTTAGGCAATTTAGTTTTTGGTGAGATAATGAACAACATGCATAGAAGCAATTACATTTGTATATTTTCAAAGATATTTTTGTGTATATGCAAATGACCTCTAGCCTAGTGCTTAAGAAAGATGCATGCGGCCCAAGTGGTCAGGAGATCGATTTCCAGTAGGAACGTTCGCCATAATTACCTTCTTTCAAAATTTATTTATATATATATATATATATTATATATATATATATATTATATTATATATATATATATATGGGAGCTGAGCTGATCAAAAGTCCCCCTTAGAAACCCCCTAAAAACCCCCCTCACTCTAATTCGTAATATTAATGTTAATATTAATGTTAATTAATGTTAATATTAATGTTAATTAATGTTAATATTAATGTTAATATTAATGTTAATGTTAATATTTTTTTTATTTTTTTATATTAATGTTAATGTTAATATTAATTTTAATGTTACGTTTAATGTTAATTTTAGTATTTAATGTTAATATTAACATTAATATTAACATTAAATTACGGATTAGAGTGAAGGGGTTTTTTAGGGGGTTTTCTAAGAAAGACTTTTGATCCGCTTACTATATATATATATATATATATATATATATATATATATATATATATATATATATATATATATATAATATACATGTGCATAGCGACGATACAAGAGATGCATTGAAAATGAGTCAATTAAGAATGCATACCACTGGGTTGTAGGATTTCTTGAAACGTTTGAGGAACATTGCCCCACCATGGTGAGTTGCTCCAATTAAATTTTGTAGTGAAGAGAGAAATTAAGTTGTCTCACTTGAGAATTTGAAATTAATACCTAATCACTTCGATTTGTCTCACGTTTTAACCTCTTATACATTTTTTTTAGAAACGAGTAAAGTTTATTGTCATAATTTTTCTTTTTTCTAAATTCTAGTTTTCAGATTAATGTGTAGTTTGTTTTCTTTCATGGACAATAAATTACACTACCAACTTCTCTAACGCTACAAAAAATTATCGTGTCATATCATGCTCGTGTTGTAGATGTAATATACACATTAACAGACATTCCAATATACAGGATTATTTTGTTCAAGAAATATGTTCAAATTGTTGAGTTCTCTAAAGTGTTTTATATGAACAATCTCACTTATTAATTGCTACAAATCACAAACACTTTCACATTGAAGTAGTGAACCGGAAAATTTGTTCAATTAGTCAATAAAAAGTATTAAGACCGAAAGCATCCTCAAGAATTAAAGATTCAATTGCAACTAAATATCCTCCACTATCTTAGTTTCAAAATTGTACCCTTAAGTTTTGTTGGTGTTTTTGCCTTTGGACTAGAAAAGATAGTCCCACATCGGCTACACCAAATGGTGAGTATCTCAATATAATGCATTGCTTGTGTTGAGGTGTGCACATGAGGTGTAGTGGGGCACAAGTTTGTGCCATGCGGGAGTATTTTCCTAGAAGGAAAAAGGATTAAATCCAACAAGAATGCAAGTTGATTTTTGTTGTGCGGACTCGGACTCGGACGCGGACTCCAGGATTGTCTCGTGCATGCACGGGAGTGTTCGGGGGTAGGCGTGGACTGGCACACTTCTATGCTGATTGTGGGATGATCTAAAATATCAAACTCTATTTTTGAGTATTGGTATTTTAGTCCCACATCGGATAGGAGAAGAGGTGAAGTCTCAACTCCACTCTATAAATAGAGCCCCTTGGCCTCCTTTGAAAGATGCACCAATAAGAGAAAAAAAGGGAGTCTGTAAAGTCCAGGAAGTCCGTTCAAGTCTCAAATATTGACTTACGAGCGTTTCAGAAGTTCTTCGTGAACTTGCTGGTTCCTGGAAGCTGTTCGTGCTCGTGTGGGGAATAAAGCTTTGAGCAACGGTGGTTCATTCACCCCAGCATCTCATTCTCGCCTGTCATCGCCGTTGTTGCCTTTTACAGTAACTTCTTTTTAGAAGCTCTACTACCGATAGTCGCTTGCACAAAGTCTCTTTAGATTTTTTGTGTATTACGCAGAATCTTTTTAGATCCTTGTAATTCAGAATCCTCTAGGATCTCTGTTGCACATCTTCTTTAAGGTGTTGCATTTGAAACGTTGTTTGTACAATTGTTTTAGATTCAGAATTTTCTATCGAAAATTGTGCCTCGGCACTAACAATCTCAAAGCTTTATTGAGAAGATGGAAAACTCTCGTGCTTCGCTCATCGATACCGGCTTTAACAAGTTAGAGAAATTCGATGGCGAACACTTCCAGATATGGAAACGAAAGGTCACTTTAAATCTTCAACTCGTGAATGTTGATCACGTGTTGTCAGAAGAAGAACCGATCGTTCCAACCATTGGATCTGCTGCGGCTGTGGCCGCTGCTACGACCAAGCAAGCGAAGTGGAAGAGAGAAAACAGTATATGTAAACTACTGATACTCAATTCCATGGAAGACTCTCTGGCAGAGTCCTACTCCAAGAAGACATCTGCCAAAGAGATATGGGACTCCTTGGGAAAGCTCTATGAAGATGACGAGAACCGGTCCAAGATCTTCATGGTAGAAAAATACCACAAGTGGACCTTCGAAGACGAGAAGGCGATGTTGCCCCAAGTGAAGGAGTTTCTGAAGTTGCGTCAGAAACTAGAAGACGAGAACATGCCCCTCGTCGACAAGTTTGTCGTTGGAGGGATCGTCGCGAAACTTTCTGTAGGATAGAGTAACTTCTATGCAAGGATGCATCGAAAGAAGATGGAAATTAGCTTGGAAGATTTCTTGCAAGAGATCCATGTTGAGGACGAGATGCGCTCTCAACAGAAGATGGATACTCTGTCCCAGCAACTGGCGAAGGTAAATCTGGTCCAAACCAGAGAGTACCAGGGGAAGCAGGCTACTTCTCATCGCAAAAAGAAGGACTTCACGAATCTCAAAGTGAAGGGTCCTGCTTTCAAGCAGCAGAAGTCCAAGTCCCATCTGACTTGCTTCAATTGTGGCAAGAAGGGCCACTACAAATCCGAATGCAAGTCCAAGCCCAAAGAACAAGGTGAGCCTAGTAAGGTTTCCATGGTTACTAATCTAATTGCCATGATAGCACAGGTTGCAACTGTGAGGGCTGACTTGGACTAGTGGATAGACACTGGTGTGACCTGCCATATCTGTTCAGACAAGGACTGGTTCGTCTTTTATGAGCCAACTTCAGAGAAGGTCATAATGGCAAACCAGGCACAAGTTGAAGTACTGGGGATCGGGACGGTGGAGCTGAAACTCACATCGGGGAACACTCTGACGCTTCAAGGTGTGAAACATGTTCCAGTAATTGCTAAGAACCTGATCTCTGGAAGTCTGCTCTGCAACGCAGGCTTGAGGATGGACATCAATGCTGGCCAGTTGGTGATGTCCAAGAAGGGTACATTCTTCGGGAAAGCTTTCCAAACTGAAGGAATGTACAAGATTCAGCTTGTTGTAACCCAGCATGATAATATAAATGCAATCACTTTTCCTGATTATTCTCTTGAGTTGTGGCATAATAGACTAGGACATGTTCATTGTAAAAGGATTAACAGAATGTCTAGTCTAGGACTTATCTCCAAGTGTGGGGGTAAGGTAGAGAAATGCGCAGTATGTGCTCAGACGAAGATCACAAGGAAACCCTTTCACAGGGTCCATCGAAGCACAGATCTTCTGGAGTTGGTTCACTCAGATATCTGTGACTTCAAACAATTCTCTACAAAGGCCGGGATGAAGTATTTCATTACTTTCATCGATGACTTCTCAAAGTATGCTTTCGTCTACTTGCTCAAGTCTAAAGACGAAGCATTCGAGAAGTTCAAGGAGTTCAGGGCCGAGGCTGAACGGCAAACTGGACAACAACTCAAGAGGTTAAGGAGTGATCGAGGCGGGGAGTATCGGTCTCATGAATTCTTATCATTCTGCAAGAACATGGAATCATCAATGAGACAACGGCTCCGTACTCTCCTCAATCCAACGGAGTAGCAGAAAGGAAGAACAGAACGTTGACAGAGATGATGAACTCCATGCTGTTGACTGTGGGTCTTCCAAAGTGTTACTGGGGAGAAGCTGCACTAACGGCAACGTTCATTCTGAACAGAGTGCAATATGCAACTTCCGACATAACTCCTCATGAACTCTGGTTCAAAGTCAGACCTAACTTGAATGTCATTCGAGTGTGGAGGTGTCTGGCTTATGTGAAGCTCCCAGATCTGAAGATTCAGAAGCTGGGAACAAGAACTACGAAGGCGATCTTCTTGGGGTATGCCGAGAAGAGTGATGCTCGGAGATTCCTTGATATCGAGTCAAACCATATCATCGAATCTCGCGATGCTGAATACTTTGAAGATAAGTTTGCAAAACACAAGAATATTATTCTCGCAAATCTTTCGGAGAATGATGAGGGTACAAAGCAGACAGAAGTCTTTAATGAACCAGTAGTCCAAGATGAAGCTGTCGTCAAGGAGACACCAGCTGAACCAGAACTCGCTGAACCGTCAACTAAGCGAACGAGAAGGCCGAAAGACTTCGAAGATGACTTCGTCACCTATCATATGGAAGCAGATCCGCTTACCTATAATGAGGCGATAAAGACCAGAGATGCTGTATTCTGGAAGGAGGCGATAGACAACGAGATTGACTCAATCACCTCCAACAACACATGGGTATTGGTTGACCTGCCAGATGGAGCAAGACCCATCGGATGCAAATAGATCTTTAAGAAGAAGATGAAAGCAGATGGAACCATTGACAAGTTCAAGGCTAGGCTAGTGGCCAAGGGATTTGCTCAGAAGCAGGGGATCGACTACTTTGACACTTATGCTCCAGTAGCTCAGATGACAACCATCAGATTGCTAATTGCTCTAGCAGCAATACAGAAGCTGGTGATACATCAGATGGATGTGAAAACGGCATTCCTTAATGGCGAGCTGACCGAAGAGATCTACATGCAACAACCAAAAGGTTTTGTCGTCAGAGGTCTGGAAGACAAAGTCTGCAAGTTGATGAAGTCTCTGTATGGTTTGAAACAAGCTCCCAAAATGTGGCATGAGAAGTTTGACAAGGTGATAAGGTCAAATGGCTACAGGGTCAGTGAAACAGACAAGTGTGTCTATACGAAGTTTGCTGACGGAAGAGGAGTAATCGTTTCTTTTTACGTGGACGACATGCTAATCTTAGGTACGGATTTAAGCTGCATCACAGAGACAAAGAAATTCCTCTCGACCAAGTTCAGTATGAAGGACTTAGGGGATGCTGTAGTGCCCCGTCCCGCAAAGTCAATCGGAGGAATTGAAACGCCGACGGCGTTCGGACTTGGCCTTAGAACGACGACTCAAAGACATCGCTCAGGTGGGGGAGTTTCGGTGAACTTTCCTCATCTCTGCCTTCACTTAATAATTCGTGTGGTTTCAACTTGCACAAGTAGGCTAATATAAAAGCTACGAACGCACATAGCTAAGGGAGTAATCCCGACCCGTCGGAATGTTTTAAAACATGGAAAATGGTCCAACGGTCTCAATAGAAGTCGGCTCAGCGTGCTTTAAAATGACACTCGGTCCTTCGTTCCGTGGCTTGGGAGAAGGAAAGTTGGTATTCGACACAAACGATGAGTTAGCCTAAGTCATAGGCGTCGCCCGTATAAATGCTCGATAAGCATGCACGTTTCCACAGCGCAAGGCTTGGCATAGCCTTGGCTCGTCCCTCGGGTTAAGTTGTAGGCTTAAGTAAGTTAGGCAAAGTTATGCCGATCGACCTAAGTCACTCTAAGTGTCGTCCTGCTCGTTTTGCGGTTGTCAAGTTAAATAGTCCCACGATCTTAAGGCCTGTCATATGACGTATGACTTGGGTGATAACGTCGCGTAAGACAGAAGTCAGTTACAGGCACGAACCACGATTGGCACGATGTAAAGTTAGCCACGGTCCATGGCACTTAAGGAACACGTTTTGTTCAAGTTAAGTTGGAAGGCTACGTAGTAGTCGTTTCCTCGAGTTCAAAGTATTCGAGGCGGTCCCTCGGTTGGGAGTCTCGCGTTCCTATCCACGTTAAGTATTCGAGGCGGTCCCTCGGTTGGGAGTCTCGCGTTCCTATCCACGTTAAGTATTCGAGGCGGTCCCTCGGTTGGGAGTCTCGCGTTCCCATCCACGTTAAGTATTCGAGGCGGTCCCTCGGTTGGAAGTCTCGCGTTCCTATCCACGTTGAGTATTTGAGGCGGTCCCTTGGTTGGGAGTCTCGCGTTCCTATCCACGTTAAGTATTCGAGGCGGTCCCTTGGTTGGGAGTCTCGCGGTCCTGAGGTACGTTATGCCAAGTGTGATTCAGAGCACGAGTTGCTAAGTATAGTTCCGGTCGTACCAACAAGTAGGCCATGCATTTACGTGAGTTTAGATGTCTCGTAGGTGCGTGGTCATTGGACACCTTGTCGACAAGGATTTCTGCCTAGACTGGTTATACGCCGGGGCACCGGGCCCAGTCGTCCTAGGAGGTAGACATTATAGCAACGCATGCTTTTATTGCGTGGGTAGTCGGGGGCTTTCCATGGGGCTAGCTACCTTGCATCGAAGGACCCGCCGCCTACCCGAGCTATGTCCGCGATGGCTTGTCATGCCAGTGGCCTTTCATATAGATAATTGGCGTGCTAAGCGGCGAATCTGCATGCATGGTATCGGTCCTAACAAAGGAAGTGTAAGCACGGTATGCGTTGAATGGTGAAATGTGTGCTCGGTTGCACAAAAGTGTTATAAAAGCCTACGATTCGGTTATACGTAAAGACACGTGCTTCGGCACGAGATACGTTGTCGTACTTGAGTTCTCAACATCGGTTCCACAAGTTGGGTTATACGTTTCGAGTTAAGTCGAGAAGGGCCGTAGGACAAGTATTTGACACGACCTAGTCGTTACGTCCAAGAGTATGGTACGAAAGACAAGTATGAGTCGGTACGTTGACAATGCAAGCACGAGAAGGGTCTAGAGGCAAGGTATGGGTACGTTATTAGTGCAAGGCACGAAGATGGTCTAAAGACACTAAATAGGCCGAGCGTCGGTCCTAAAATCGATCCTAAGGCAAGACTAGAAAGACAATCGTAAAGGGGGGCTTGTAATACACAAAGTAAAATAAACGTGTCGGTTTTGTATGGGTGGGCGAGGAGCTCACTCCACCAGTACAGTGGTACTGACACCCACACAGTGTTTATGTGCAGGCACAGGTAGAAGCTCGTGGCGCGGAGCTCGCTTGGATGCGTCGAGGCACGGAGTTCCTTGGCGATTCGAAGCGTGCGGCCGCATGGATTCGAAGACTTATACGGGACATAATGTAAGGACATCGCCTTCCGAAGCTTCCGCTGGATTCAAGTATTGTATCGAGAGATGAGAGAGAGAGCAGAGTGATTTGTAATGTGAGACGAGTGTATTGAGTGATTGTAATCTTGGCCTTGCGCCCCCAATGTAATCGTTGTTTCGATATCAATAAAAGAGCTTCTTTTGAATGAATTGTGTTTTGTTCTAAATTTTTGCTGCGTGTTCAATGTCTCTGCTCGGGACTTCTGTGCGACGACCCCGTCGCAGCCGCTGTAATCGGCCGTTATGGAACCCGCCTTGCACGAGCGCAATCTAGGCTCGTGCGGTATCACGCCTTAGCGAGGACGATCGCTCCTACGGGAGCGGGGCGTGACATAATGGTATCAGAGCACGGCTTTACGTCCTTGGATTACCGATTGAATTCTTTAACTTCGTTATTTCGCAAACTCTGAATTGTGCTTCCGCAACGTGATATCGTTGGTGCGCTCTTTCTCTCAAACGTCCCTCGGCATGTCCATACAATAAGTCTAATATTTTCGAAAGCTCGTACAAGCGTTCAATCAAACTAATCGATAGGTGGTGGCCTTTGGGCCGAACGGTGCCGACCTTGAGTTGATGGAAAGTGCGTGCTAAAGTTAGCAAGTCGTGTGCGTGCCTAACGAGTCCTACGTCAACATTATAAAATGAGCATGCAAAGTCGGAGTATAGTCCATACGGGATGGTTATGCATACGGCCTTTTGGCTAAGTTGTGTTTCGTATCGCGCACCTCGACTTATTGGTGCAAACGAATTACGAGTGATATCAAGTATCGCTCGATCGGGAACGAAAATACACTTGGAGTGTATATCGATAGGAACGTTATCAGACTAACACTTAGGCGTACACGGAGGATTAACTTAGATTTCGAGGAAATAGTACGAACAACTTAGTACATCGATGCGACGCGAGCGACTACGCTAGTGATTCGTCAAACGAATCTAAGAGATGTCTTAGCGCATGATGCGAACGTGATTGAGGACTAAATCGGATGGCTCAAACCCGAGTGGTGTATAGACGTTATAGAAATTGTTCGAGCGGAACCAGAGGAGTTACGGATAGTACGAGTATGTCGACAAGCGATGATATCGCAAAGCCTTAGAACGAGTAGCGCTTAGATGGTCATGATTCGAGAGTCGCAAACGTGATACCGTTCGAACGATTTGTAAACGATAGTGCGAATTACGAAATGGTTGAATGGGAATTCTGAATGATAGAATAAATGGATGACTTGATTGAAGAAATTGATACGGATAGTATACAAAAAGTTAGCACGACAGGAAGATAGCGTGTACGAAAGGTTTGACTTTGAAGTTACGCAAACGACTCTGAGGATTGAAATTGATGTGCTCGATGGTTTGAGTTAGCAAGGAATGATGCAAATTGAGGAAATACGTTAGTCGATGACTTGAGATAGACGGATAAACGATACGCGAATTTGGGTTGAAGAAATTGATGTGGTAAGCGGTTCGAGGAGATTATCCAGTCGGACGATAGCATCATTCGCACGACTCAGAATTCGTTGCAAACGAAGATCGTCAGGTTACGTATATCGTCGATGGTATTGAGGCGTATCAAAGATGATATGCAATAACTCGGAGGTACTCGGACTCGGTGAATGACGATCGTGCAAGTGCTATTATTCGGTTGGATACAATACTTAGGATTTTGATTGAGATGAATGTTGGATGAAAGCGCTCGTGTTTTGATGGTTACGCTGATAACCACAGCGTCGATGATCTTGTCTTGTGCGAGCGCAACTCTAGCCTCGTACATGCGTTACATCGGATTTGGGGCGATCGTTCCGCGTGAGCGCTGACATGGTGATTCATGTCGCGGGAATGATCGAACTCAGAAAATTTGGCTGCGGCAACTTCGATTGTCCCGACTTGTTGGTTTGATGCGAAGGAGAACTCGAGAATGTTAGGACTTGTGATTGACGGTTGATTAAAACTTGAGGATTGAGTAGGTCCAATCCGCGCATCGAGAATGAACGAGTCTAGACACGAAACAAGAGTTACGCCCCGATGAGAATGATTATTCCGCGGGAGCGTTGCATGGTGATTCATGAACCACCGTGGATGATCGGACTCGCGTGAGATCGGAGCGTGGCATATTGTTAAGTCAGACGACCTTGTGATCGATTACGTGAATTGGAATAGAAGATTTTGGAAGTATGAAATGTGAATTATGGTTTTGCGATGAATCGTGTTGTAGCGTGCTTGACTTGGAAAGATTGATAGACAGATTATGTCGAACGTGTTCGAAGAGATAGACTATACGAAACGGTTTGATGAACAAACGATATTGATATGACGTGAAATTTGTTGAAACGTAAGTTATCGTAGGATGGTTTTACAAAAACGACTCGGACCCCATGCGACGAACATTGGGATGTGTGTAGGAAATCGATGCTCGATGTTTAGAAATCAGAGTGATGCTAGCTTGGGTAGAAAACCCCGTACCAACGATTTGGTTTGACCTTAGGATGGGGTCAGTGTTGATATCGTTGTTTGGGAACTATGATTCCAGTACTGACGAAAAGACAAAACCTAGCGGTTAGGCAGGCATTCGAGCGCAAAGCGATAGGAGTTACGGAGGCACCACTTGCGAGTCTTGGCTGACATGCACGTATATCAGGGACGCCCGAATATGTGCACGATCCGACTCGAGTGGTGATGGCGGATTCTCTATCACGAGGCTTGGCTGACATACATATATTTTGGGGACGCCTGGAATATGAGCACGATCCAACTAAGTGATACGTTGAATCAAGTGAGACTTGAGAAACTAGAAAGTGTCGAGGATTTTGGAATCGTGAGTTTTGAAGAAATGTTGGTGATAATACGATCATTGATTTGAAACGAATTCGAATGTTGGTTGATCGATTAGTGTGCCTTACGACTAAGTTAGCGATAGCACGAGCGTGGCTTAAAAATCGAAGAAACGCGTAGGCGAAATGTGTACGATTGAGTCTTGGCCATAGAAATGTAGGATGGCTTGCCTTCAGGAAAGTCTCGAGGACGAGACTTGTTCTGAGTGGTGTATGTTGTAGTGCCCCGTCCCGCAAAGTCAATCGGAGGAATCGAAACGCCGACGGCGTTCGGACTTGGCCTTACAACGGCGACTCGAAGACATCGCTCAGGTGGGGGAGTTTCGGTGAACTTTTCTCATCTCTGCCTTCACTTAATAATTCGTGTGGTTTCAACTTGCACAAGTAGGCTAATATAAAAGCTACGAACGCACATAGCTAAGGGAGTAATCCCGACCCGTCGAAATGTTTTAGAACATGGAAAATGGTCCAACGGTCTCAATAGAAGTCGGCTCAGCGTGCTTTAAAATGACACTCGGTCCTTCGTCCCGTGGCTTGGGAGAAGGAAAGTTGGTATTCGACACAAACGATGAGTTAGCCTAAGTCATAGGCGTCGCCCGTATAAATGCTCGATAAGCATGCACGTTTCCACAGCGCAAGGCTTGGCATAGCCTTGGCTCGTCCCTCGGGTTAAGTTATAGGCTTAAGTAAGTTAGGCAAAGTTATGCCGATCGACCTAAGTCACTCTAAGTGTCGTCCCGCTCGTTCTGCGGTTGTCAAGTTAAATAGTCCCACGATCTTAAGGCCTGTCATATGACGTATGACTTGGGTGATAACGTCGCGTAAGACAGAAGTCAGTTACAGGCACGAGCCACGATTGGCACGATGTAAAGTTAGCCACGGTCCATGGCACTTAAGGAACACGTTTTGTTCAAGTTAAGTTGGAAGGCTACGTAGTAGTTGTTTTCTCGAGTTCAAAGTATTCGAGGCGGTCCCTCGGTTGGGAGTCTCGCGTTCCTATCCACGTTAAGTATTCGAGGCGGTCCCTCGGTTGGGAGTCTCGCGTTCCTATCCACGTTAAGTATTCGAGGCGGTCCCTCGGTTGGGAGTCTCGCGTTCCCATCCACGTTAAGTATTCGAGGCGGTCTCGGTTGGAAGTCTCGCGTTCCTATCCATGTTGAGTATTTGAGGCGGTCCCTTGGTTGGGAGTCTCGCGTTCCTATCCACGTTAAGTATTCGAGGCGGTCCCTTGGTTGGGAGTCTCGCGGTCCCGAGGCACGTTATGCCAAGTGTGATTCAGAGCACGAGTTGCTAAGTATAGTTCCGATCGTACCAACAAGTAGGCCATGCATTTACGTGAGTTTAGATGTCTCGTAGGTGCGTGGTCATTGGACACCTTGTCGACAAGGATTTCTGCCTAGACTGGTTATACGCCGGGGCACCGGGCCCAGTCGTCCTAGGAGGTAGACGTTATAGCAACGCATGCTTTTATTGCATGGGTAGTCGGGGGCTTTCCATAGGGCTAGCTACCTTGCATCGAAGGACCCGCCGCCTACCCGAGCTATGTCCGCGATGGCTTGTCATGCCAGTGACCTTTCATATAGATAATTGGCGTGCTAAGCGGCGAATCTGCATGCACGGTATCGGTCCTAACAAAGGAAGTGTAAGCACGGTATGCGTTGAATGGTGAAATGTGTGCTCGGTTGCACAAAAGTGTTATAAAAGCCTACGATTCGGTTATACGTAAAGACACGTACTTCGGCACGAGATACGTTGTCGTACTTGAGTTCTCAACATCGGTTCCACAAGTTGGGTTATACGTTTCGACTTAAGTCGAGAAGGGCCGTAGGGCAAGTATTTGACACGACCTAGTCGTTACGTCCAAGAGTATGGTACGAAAGACAAGTATGAGTCGGTACGTTGACAATGCAAGCACGAGAAGGGTCTAGAGGCAAGGTATGGGTACGTTATTAGTGCAAGGCATGAAGATGGTCTAAAGACACTAAATAGGCCGAGCGTCGGTCCTAAAATCGATCCTAAGGCAAGACTAGAAAGACAATCGTAAAGGGGGGCTTGTAATGCACAAAGTAAAATAAACGTGTCGATTTTGTATGGGTGGACAAGGAGCTCACTCCACCAGTACAGTGGTACTGACACCCACACAGTGTTTATGTGCAGGCACAGGTAGAAGCTCGTGGCGCGGAGCTCGCTTGGATGCGTCGAGGCACGGAGTTCCTTGGCGATTCGAAGCGTGCGGCCGCATGGATTCGAAGACTTACACGGGACATAATGTATGGACATCGCCTTCCGAAGCTTCCGCTGGATTCAAGTATTGTATCGAGAGATGAGAGAGAGAGCAGAGTGATTTGTAATGTGAGGCGAGTGTATTGAGTGATTGTAATCTTGGCCTTGCGCCCCCAATGTAATCGTTGTTTCGATATCAATAAAAGAGCTTCTTTTGAATGAATTGTGTTTTGTTATAAATTTTTGCTGCGTGTTCAATGTCTCTGCTCGGGACTTCTGTGCGACGACCCCGTCGCAGCCGCTGTAATCGGCCGTTATGGAACCCGCCTTGCACGAGCGCAATCTAGGCTCGTGCGGTATCACGCCTTAGCGAGGACGATCGCTCCTACGGGAGCGGGGCGTGACAGATGCCGACGTAATCTTGGGGCTCAAGATCATCCGGACAGGCACTAGAATAGCGCTGTCACAATCTCATTATATTGAGAAGATGCTCACTCGCTACGGGTATCAAGTTCTTCCTATAATTGATACACCGTACCGGAGTGATCAGAAGCTGGAGCCAAATTCGAGGGAAAGCGTCAGGCAGTTGGAGTACGCTAGCGTCATCGGAAGCTTGATGTACGCTACTACTGCCACAAGGCCTGACATAGCTTTTGCAGTGGGAATGCTGTGTCGATTCACTAGCAATCCAGGCGTTGAGCACTGGAAAGCTATTGTCATAATCTTAATTTTCTATTTTTATTATTATTATTGGTATTTTAATTAATTTTCAACCATTCAAAATTATTTTCCTATAAATTATTTCTCAAAAAAAATTTATAGTGTAAATGAATATAATCTGAATTTTTCCAAATTTTCCCTTATGCAAAATCTATTTTTGCATTTTTCACCAAATGCTTGAGTGTCAAGCATGCATGGATGAGTGCCATTTGGCACTCATGCCTCATGACAAGTCTTATAGGGCATTTTAGGTATTTCCTAATTATTAACCTCTCTTAAAACTTGAAGAATGAGGGAGAGAGAAACCATTCTCTTCTCCTTTCTCCTACTGGTAAGCTCCCTCTCCCTCTCTTTCTATTCTTCTTATTCCTTTACTTCTTATTCTTCTTTCATTCCTTTCCTTCTCTTTTCCCTTTATTTTTTTATGCAATTGTTGCTGCTGCTGCCGCTAATGGCTGCTGCTGCTGCCGCTAACTGCTGTTGCTGCTGCCGCTAACTGCTGTTGCAGCTGCCGCGCGGCTGCTGTGCCGCCGCCGGCGCCACCGGCGCCGCCGCCCGCCGGCCGGCCGGCCAACCGTGCACCCCCCCTTTTTTTCATCTTCCTATTCTTCTTCCTCTTCCTTTCTTCCAATTCCTTTCCCATTTTCTTTTTATTTCTAGGTTTTGTAACCTTAACCCAATTTCAATTTGTGTCCTAGGTTCCTAATTTGGGTTTGAAGGAATTCTTCTAGGGAGGACATACTCAAGCAAGGCAAGCCCTCCTACTCCTTTCTCTTGATAATTGTTTTTCTAAATTTACTTCTTGAGTGTTATAGTATATATATATAAATATACATTTCTGGAATTTCATTAATTCATGAACAAAATCCAATTTTTGCGATATTATAAATGCGAGTGTTAGGAATAGTTTGCTAGATTTCACTTATGAATGTGTATATACATAAATGTGTGAATTGGACACGATATTGGACACATCACACTTTGAATGAATATACCTTTTGGACACAATATTGGGATACAATATGGACACAACACATCAATTAATATTTGGACATAAATTATAGGACACAAATAATAAATGGACACTTGCTTACATTATATGTGTATACGTGTGAGTGTATGTGAAGATACATGAAACATAGGATACGTAGGAGTTGTCACGACCTGCACCCGCTTTTCGGATACGAAACGTGTCCAAGCCCAGCCTACGCCGCAGTGTCGGCGGTAGTACGCTGTCTATACTCAAGTCACGGCAATCTAGAATCACGGGAAAACTATATCTCATCCACATAAAAGTCATGTCACAATCAAGATCAATAAAAAGAAGACATGAACTGAACGATAATGAAAGTAACTGAATATCAAGAATCACTGTCACGTCCGGTGGACACAAATCCACTACCAATAGACCAAAAAATAGAAAAATACAGGGAGTAACTAACTGAATAAAAACTGCTAATCTAGACCACCGCAACTGCAAGCGCTGCGATCCGATGCTGGCTCAAACTTTCTTGTCTGCTCCTGACTCAAACTCGGCTAACCTGAAGAGATCATCAGGTCCTCAGAGGACTAGCAAGATACATAAAAATGAGCCTTTCTAACGATTTATTATGCATGGAGAAAACATAGAATAAATAAGTAAAACTGAACAATAAAATAAGCACGAATCTATACACTGTCTACAAATAGATGAACAGCTGAACAAGGACTAAAAAACTCATGTCAAGATGTCGACGGATAATCGAATCGAATACTCAAACCCTCGTCCCTAGCGTGGACTCGCAGGTTTGAACTACTAACCCTCGTCCCTAGTGTGGACTCGCAGGTTAGCATCACCCTCGTCCCTAGTGTGGACTCGCAGGCGTAAACCCTATTCTGCTAACCCTCGTCCCTAGTGTGGACTCGCAGGCTAGCATCTACTACTAACCCTCGTCCCTATCATGGACTCGTAGGCTAGCATCACCCTCGTCCCTAGTGTGGACTCGCAGGCGTAACCCTATACCACTAACCCTCGTTCCTAGTGTGGACTCGCAGGCTTACATCTACTACTAACCCTCGTCCCTAATGTGGACTCGCAGGCTAGCATCACCCTCGTCCCTAGCGTGGACTCGCAGGTGTGGACCAATAACTACTAACCCTCGTCCCTACCGTGGACTCGCAGGCTAGCTTCAAGGTTCAAGACACGGAGGCACGACTCAATCAAGGCACGACCAATAAGAAACAAGGCTGACTGTGAACACTGTCTAAAGCAATGATAAAAATATACGAACATGATATGAAAGATACATATCAATAGTATGAGAAAAACTGGATAATAAATAAAGACAGTGCATGTAAATAAAGCTGTGTAGAAAGGCAAGGTATACTTGCCTTAGGTCCTGAGCTGTAGGTACGGTCAAGTGCTGAACCAAATCCAATTAACCTGTTTAATAATTTATCATGTCAATAAATAAGTTGGAATCAAGGATAACCTTTTAAGGTTTTAGAGCCTGTTCTAATTGAATACAAGTAGGCTGTCCATAGGTGGTTTTATGAGATTTCTGTTAAAACTCATATACTGCATTTAAACTAAATTCCTTAAATACTAAATCCAATATACTACTAGCCTACCAATGATATCTTCTAGCTAAATCTCCTTGGACCTGGTTCCTGTGATCCTGTCTCGTGGACAAGAGAGCATTGGTCATAAGCTAAAACCAATAACAGGTTTTGTAACACCCATATTCTGAATGCATATTTTGTCAAGCCTGCATGTATTTCGGACCTGTATTTATTTTCTCAGATTTTGGCATGTACTTGTAATTGGCTTGACTTGCAGATTTTGGTTCTCGTAATTGGGTTTTACCTGGCTTGGTTTATTTTGTGGAGAAGAATTGGTTTAGTTTAGTTTGGTTTGGTTTAGTTTGGTTTAAATGCATTGGAGCACCTTAACCTATGCTCCACCCTCAACACAACACACCCACCTCCATTAAATCCCACCTAACTTTTCTCTCTCCTCTTTATTTTTTATTTACTTCTCCATCTCCTTCTTCTTCCTTCCTCTACACAACTCACCAACACCCATAGGCAAGTGCACCTTGCCACCACATGAGAACCACATTTTATTTGTTCATTAGCTAGATTAGGCCATGGTGATCAACATTAGAACTTAATATTTTGTGATTTGGAGTCTCCATTGTTTTAGATCTAGGTTTTAACTATTTTCGGATTTATATGGTTTTGATCTATTTTGGTTGGATTTTTGTGGGTTTTGATACTTCCATGTGGAAGAGAATTCAATTTTACTCAAGTTAGAACTTTAAAAATCTAGATTTGGCTTTGATTTGACAAAGATATGAAAATTTGAATTCTTGGTGTTCTTGGTGTTCTTCTCGGCCTGGAGTAGCAGTCTGCAGCCTGCAGCCTGCGCTCTTTAGCGCAGTGCTGGACTGTGCACCCTCTCTCAGCCTGCGCTCTTTAGCGCAGCGCCGACCGTGCAGCTTGTCCTATGGTGAACTGCGCTCAGCCCCATGCGCCAACCATTCCTGCGTACTTCACCCTGCACAGTTCACTCATGCGCAGTCCATTCCTGCGCACTCCACCCCTGCACAGTTCATTCCTGTGCAGTTCACTCCTACACAGTCTGTTCATGCGCAATCTGACCCATGCGCCATCTGTCCCTGCGCCCTGTGCCCCTGCGCACTTGGCACCCTGCGCAGCTGACACCTGCGCAATGCAACTCCCTGATCCCTTGCGCAATCCATTGGCTCTTGGAGTTTTGGTTTTATTTCTCTAAGCTTGGCTCTTCTATAGCCCTGTATATTGATATTTTATTAGATATTTTACGCCCATTTTATATCCTTACGCCTTTTGTCATGAACTTGATTTTACTTAACATGTTTGGAATGACTATTATACATGGCATGGTATGACAAGAAACTAGCATAAAACGACAGTGACCCGTAGTGGTGCACTCCTGACATGACCAACCTGACATGATAGTGGCCCGTCGTGGCACACTCCTGACAAGTACCCTGACATGTTTTACCTTGATAACTTGATAGTGGCCCGTGGCGGCGCACTCCTAACTTGACTTGACTTGTAATTTGTAACTTGACTCGTATAATCAACTTGACACCGTAGGTGTTCCTGCTTGCTTGCTTGTGCAATCCACTTGTCTTGTCTTGCATCATGTCTAGGACGTGACTCCCTGGTTCCCACGGTCAGGGATTCATACTGAATATGGATTAGGCTAATGACTAGATCAAACTGTAGTTCATGGAGAATTTCCAGTCACAGGCAATCTCGTTATCTGGGCGCTCTTAATTGGACTTGTAGCTTGCCGACGAGTAGAGCACATTTCCAGCGCACTGTCATGTGTTGCACCCTCTAAGTCACCTAAGGGTATATCGTCTCCGGGGCGATGTACCCAACCATACTCTCAACCCGCGAAAGGATAACTGGATGGTCTGCAGGGCTTGGGACTGGGAAATTCTCACTTGCATCTTGTTAGTAATTAGGCTTGTGATAACCCTAGTTAGTTAAAGTAGTAAGCCGTAGTATTTTGCTTGGCCACTTGTGAATGGATGATGTCTAGTCCTGTCTAAGTCTTGTCTAGTCCCTGTACCTGGATCCCCTAATCATGCTTATTTTACTTATCTTAACAATAAATGGGTAGAGACAAAGTGCTGTTCAGGCGAATGGTTACAACCTCGGTCCTTGTCTGGTTTAAGGGTTGTAACCTGGCTCCCAGAATGGTCCCACGTCACTAGTCGTTTATTGTCCTGTTACACTCTTTATTACTTGTACCTTCTTCCATTTCTTTTCTTATGTTCTGATATGCTGGCTTTTGTTCTTATTTCGTGGCCTCCTTTGTGGCACTTGCTCTTTCTGGGGTTTGACCCAGCTGGTTTTGTGTGGCCAGATTTCGGAGCAGCACCCGAGGATCTACCGAACCTCCAGCCCGATGGTGGCGACTAGAAGGAACCCGGGCTACGAGTGGGTTTTTTTCTATTTTGTTTTGCTCACTCTATTGTAAAGTTATTCTTTTGAGGCGTTTAGCCGACGAGCACCTGCTAGCTCGATGCACTATTACTTACTATCTGCCTACGGGCTGTAAACATGATTAACAAATCCTAGGATTGATCATGTATGACTTAACTCTTGCTAGTCCTAGCATTTTGTACGACTAGCTTCATGATCAGCTGATATGTAATATTTGGGATGCCTTTTATTGTATATTTGGTGGTCAAACATCTTGTAATTATATTATTTGCTTGAGATTGAGACAGTAGGATTGACCTTAACAGACTGTTGGCTTGTAGTAAACCCTCATATCTAGACAGTCGTGACCGTATAGCGAGATGGACTTCATTTCAATATAAGTAGCTGGCTATGTTCGCCCCCGCTCTCCAGTATTCTGGTTCTGGGGCGTGATATGGTTTAAGTGGTGGTATCCATGCAGGTCTTGTCAATCAAGAAATGTGAGGGTTTACCGATAGATGTCTCAATCAGTATTCGCCCTTGATCTCCGCCCGTATTTTCAAATCCCTGGAATTCTTGTCCTGATTACATGCTTGTATCGTTGATCTGTCCTGGTCCTTCCTTATTGTTTTCCTGTATCTCTTCTTCAGCGGTACTGTACCTGACCCCGTCGATCAGCAAGGTGGAGCACTTCATGTGGATCAGCAACCTGGAGATCAAGTCCAGCACTCCGGAGTAGCCTCCAGAGTTATACCTCCTGGCGGAGAGCTTCCTGTTCAGCCCGTTCAGCCTGCCGAGCTGGATGATGGCACCTTGGTAGGTCTCATCAGGACCTTGATAGCTTTTCAGGATCGTAGAGGAGACGCCTTGCACCAGACTGTGGCAGATGCTTTGACCAGAGGCGGTCATCCAGGGAACAGCGCGGCCAACAGCTTTAAGCGCTTGAACCCTCCTTTCTTCGACGGCAGCGAGGATGCGATTGCCGCGGACGCTTGGCTTCAGGATACCGAGGTGGTTCTGGAAGCAGCTAGAACACCTGAGAACGAGAAGGTGGCGGTGGTATGCCTACAGTTGCTGGACTTAGCTCGCAGTTGGTGGGCGGCGCAAGCCATGGGATTAGTGGCACCCATTGCTTGGACAGTATTTAGAGAGAGGTTCCAGATGAAGTATTTCGATGCTGTGGCTCGGTACGACCTGCAGACCAGATTTACCAACTTGAAGCAAGGAGGCAGAACAGTCGACAGTTTTGCATCTGAGTTTTCTAGGCTCAGTAGGTTTGCCCCCACCTTGGTGGCGACCGAGTTTGATAGGGCCCAGCGGTTCCAGCAGGGACTGCATTTGGAGATCTTGTTGGCAGTCGAGCAGTTCGAGCACCAGACGTTCGATGCAGTTTTGAGAGCAGCTAGGAGGCATGAGTACACCTCCCAGCGGATCGTGGATAGGACCGGAGGCAGGAAGCGGTCCCACAGTTAGATGCACCAATCATCAGCTCCAGTCCCGGCAGCTAGGGGATTGACCATTGGAACTCCGAGGCGGGCGACCTCAGTAACGTCGATTCAGCATTCAACCCCGACGTACCCGCAGCAGCAGAAGCAGAAGCAGACTTCCGCGATGGGATGTTCTCATTGCGGGAAGCCAGGCCATGTAGTGGCAGATTGTCGTAGGGCGCAAGGATTGTGCCTAGCTTATGGAGCGGCAGATCACAAGATAGGAGCCTGCCCGAATAGGGGTAGTTCGTCCTCTTCCAACCTAACCAGTCCATCGGTTAGGGGACCAGCACCTATGCAGCAGCAGCAGTACCCAAGACCATTGTTGCCTCAGGCCCAGGCATTCCAGCAGCAGTGTGCCCAGGCTCCAGTGCAGAGCAGGCAGAGAGGTTTCCAGCAGAGGGGAACCGCAGCTAGAGGTCAGGCCATGATGATGGCTATGGAAGAAGTTGCACCAGGTGAGGTAGTGGCAGGTACTATTCTCGTTAACTCATTTCCAGCATTGGTATTATTTGATTCTGGTGCATCGCATTCATTCATGTCTGCACGATTCACGACACGGATAGGATTGGAGCCCGAGTCATTATCAGTGAGGCTCAATATACTTACTGGTAATGGTCTTGTGGGGGTAGATCGAGTGTTTTCCTCGTGTCAGATCGTAGTTAGCGGTAGAGAGTTCCCCGCTAGATTCATAAAATTCCCTATGGCAGACTATGATGTAGTCCTATGCATGGATTGGTTGAGGAACCAGTATGCTAGGATAGACTGCCATGTTGGCAGAGTTGTTTTTAGCATTCCAGGAGAGCCAGAGTTTTTATTTTCCAGAGGCATGGTGGAGCCATCTTCCTCAGTATTGCGGATGGCAGTAGCAGCAGTGCAGTTGCCCATGATAGTTGAAGAATTTCTAGATGTTTTCCCAGAGGAGCTTCCAGGGATGCCGCCAGAGCGGGAGATCGAGTTCACTATAGACTTAATCCCCGGGACAGCACCAGTATCAGAGCGAGTCTACAGAATGGCGCCTTCAGAGTTGGAGATTTTGTACAAGATGATTGAAGAACTCAGGACCAAGGGATTTATTCGTACAAGTGGATCACCTTGGGGAGCCCCGATGCTTCTTATAAAAAAGAAGGATGGTACGTCCAGGTTATGTGTAGATTATCGTACCTTGAACTCAGTAACAATCAAGAACAGAAACCCTCTCCCGAGGATAGATGACTTGATTGATCAACTCAGAGGGGCTTCAGTGTTCTCGAAGATAGACTTGCGATCAGGATACCACCAGATCAGAGTCAGAGAGCAAGATATCCCGAAGACAGCATTTAGATCGAGGTATAGACATTAGGAGTTCCTTGTTATGCCCTTTGGAGCAACCAATGCGCCAGCAGTATTCATGGACCTCATGAATCGCTTTTTATGCCTTACCTGGATCAGTTCGTGATCGTGTTCCTAGATGATATCTTGGTCTACAGCAAGAGCGAAGAAGAGCATGAGCGGCATCTCAGAGTTGTCCTCCAGACGCTTAGGGAGCATCAATTGTACGCCAAGTTCAGTAAATACGAGTTCTGGCTCGATCGCATTTCGTACTTGGGTCACATCATTACTCGAGGAGGAGTGGAAGTGGATCCCCAGAAGATTGTGGCTATCGAGTCATGGCCAGTACCCAGCTCAGTGGCAGAAGTTCACAGCTTCCTTGGATTAGCCGGCTACTACCGGCGATTCGTTTCAGATTTTGCAAGGATTTCAGCGCCGATGACCCAGTTGACTCGTAAGGATGTGCAGTTCGCTTAGACAGCAGAGTGTCAGGAATCATTTGAGAAGTTGAAGCGAGGTTTGATAACGGCTTCCATTCTCACACTTCCAGATGGGACCGGAGGATTCACAGTTTATTGCGACGCTTCAGGTAGAGGATTGGGATGTGTCTTGATGCAGCATGGGAAGGTAATATCTTATGCATCACGCCAACTTCGTGACCATGAGAAGAGTTACCTGACCCACGACTTGGAGCTAGCAGCAGTAGTGTTTGCACTTAAGTTGTGGAGATACTACTTGTACGGAGATAGAGTGGAGATATTTACTGATCACAAGAGCCTGAAGTATGTTTTCACCCAGAAGGACCTTAATATGCGGCAGAGAAGATGGCTTGAACTATTGGTGGACTACGATGTGGATTTGCAGTATCACCCAGGGAAGGCCAACGTTGTAGCAGATGCGTTGAGCCGGAGAGCCGGAGTTTATTTTTTGACGGCACAACCAGAGTTATTGGCAGATTTTTAGAAGATGGGAATTGAAGTGTTTCTTCCTACCAGTGTGGCATTGATGGCCAGTCTACAAGTTCAGTCCAGCATAGTTGAGAGGATCCGGATGGCGCAATCTACAGATTCTAAGCTTCAGCGGCTCAGAGCAGAGTGTGAGGCAGGAAGAAGGCCAGAGTTGTGCATTCATGAAGATGGTATACTTCGACACGGCTCTCGTCTTTGTGTACCCAGTGGAGATATCAGACAGAAAGTCATGACAGAAGCTCACAGTTTGCAGTATTCTATTCATCCCGGTGGCATGAAGATGTACCGTGATATCCGTCAGCACTTCTGGTGGAATGGCATGAAGAGGGAGATAGTCCGGTTTGTCTTTCGGTATTTGGTTTGCCAGCAGGTTAAAGCTGAACATCAGAGGCCCGCTGGACTTCTTCAGTCCTTGTCGATTCCAGAATGGAAGTGGGAGCATGTGACCATGGATTTTGTGACTGGATTGCCTAGATCCCCAGCTGGTCGAGATGTTATTTGGGTTATAGTTGACCGGCTCACGAAGGTAGCTCACTTTCTTTCCTTCAGAGTTGGTCAGTCTACGGCTCAGTTGGCAGAGATGTACCTCAGACAGATTGTCAGGCTTCACGGTGTGCCCGTCAGTATCACCTCGGACCGAGATTCAAGGTTTACGTCACACTTTTGGCGTAGCTTGCAAGAGAGTTTGGGAACTCGTCTCCAGTTCAGTTCGGCATATCATCCGCAGACAGATGGCCAGTCAGAGCGCACAATCTAGACCCTTGAAGACATGCTGAGATCATGTATGCTCGATTTCGGTGGTTCGTGGGAGGATCACCTGCATCTCGTGGAATTCTCGTATAATAATAGCTTCCAGGCCAGTATCCAGATGGCTCCGTTCGAGGCTCTGTATGGTAGGAAGTGCAGATCCCCGCTAGCATGGGATGATATCGGAGAGAGGCAGATGCTTGGTCCAGAGATGATTGCCCAGACAGTTGAAGTGGTCAGAAGGATCAGAGATCGTCTTCGAGTTGCCCAAGATCGCTAGCGGCATTGGGCCGATGCTCATCGACGTCCCCTAGAGTTTGCTATCGGCGACCATGTATTCCTTAGGATCTCGCCTAACCGCGGCGTCATTCGCTTTGGCGTACGGAGAATGCTTAGTCCTAGGTATATAGGGCCGTTCGATATCCTGGAGCGAGTAGGAGATGTATCCTATCGTCTTGCTCTTCCGCCGTCGCTAAGTGAGGTGCATGATGTATTCCATGTGTCCCAATTACGACGGTACGTCCCGAACCCGAGCCACATCCTAGACCATTCAGAACTGGTTGTTGGTACCAACCTTTCGTATGAGGAGAGGCCCATGTCTATATTGGACCGGAGAGAGAAGATACTCAAGAACAAGACTATTAGTTTAGTCCGTGTTGCTTGGGGTCATCACTCTCTAGGTGAGTCGACGTGGGAGCGTGAGGACGACATCCGATCGCGATATCCCTACCTGTTTGACTCATAAGGTATAATGTCTTCCTTATGCCTTATGCCTTCCGTCCTTGCTTGCATGCGTGATTGTTTGATTGACTGCTTAGTATAGCTTGCAAATGAATAGTATAACTTGTCCTTGTCTCTCTAGCCCCTTGATTAAATTTCGAGGACGGAATTCTTTTAAGGTGGGTAGAGTTGTAACACCCATATTCTGAATGCGTATTTTGTCAAGCCTGCATGTATTTCGGACCTGTATTTATTTTCTCAGATTTTGGCATGTACTTGTAATTGGCTTGACTTGCAGATTTTGGTTCTCGTAATTGGGTTTTACCTGGCTTGGTTTATTTTGTGGAGGAGAATTGGTTTCACTACAAGAAAAAACCCTTTTTACAACGTTTCATCTACAACACATCCTGAAAACATTGTAAAAATAGGGGGTCTTCTACAACCTTTATTATAAAAACGTTGTAAAATACCAGTACAAACAACGTTTAATATTCAAACGTTAATGCTTCTACAATAGTCATTCACAAAAGTTGTGTATTACTATCTTCAACAACATTTTATTAACAATGTAAAATTTATTAATTTTGACAACGTTTATTTAATGTTGTCAAAGTTATTAATTTTGACAATGTTTTTAAAATATTGTAAAAATATCATGTTCAACAACGTTCATCAAATGTAGTAAGTTTTCTATCTTTCACAATATTTGTACGATGTTGTAAAAGTAATTTTATTGTACCACTTTATATAAACATTGTGTATGTATTGTTATTTTACACTGTTTAAGAAACATTGTAAAAGGATTATATTCACCAATGTTTATTAAATGTTATAAAAGGTGTGTATTTTACAATGTTTATACAGTGTTATAAATTTATCTATATTTTGCCACTATAAATAAATGTTGTTAATGTATCCATCTTTTAAATATTTTAAATTGTATATCCATGTGTTTGGCCAAAAAAGAGACACACCTCGTCCATTATAAGTTACACGTTTCTTACATGTGTCAGTGTGGTATTGAATTTCTTCCCAAATTTTTTATTCCTCCCAAAAAGAAGTGTTCTTATATTCTTTAAATTAGTTATTATTTTACATGGTGTCATTATATTCTTTAAATTAGCTTGAGTTGATAAAGAATTGTAATAGACCAAAGTAAAGTCACTTTGTTGCTAGCAACAACATGTACATATTGTGTGGCACCGACCAAACAGTTGCACACTAGGGAGCATACAAACACTAAATATGAGAAAAATATAATAATTGATAATTATTTATGGTAGGGCCCTCCTAAAATAAATAATATATATAAGAGGACATTGAGAATTGGAATACAAAAGAGCAATACTCATCGTGAACCCTCCGTACCTTATAACTTTTTGTTCTCGATTTACTAAATATATAAATGTCAACTTTTTTGCATAATATAAAATTGTAAAGTTGGAAAAGCAAACTCCGATTTATTAAAGAAATATGTTGGTCATTCAAAAAGGTTGTATATTACTTTCTTCAACAACATTTTATTAACATTGTAATATTTATTAATTTCGATAACATTTATTTAAATTTGTCAAAGTTGTTTATTTTGACAACGTATTAAAATATTATAAAAATGTCATGCTCAACAATGTTTATAAATAGTTACAATTTTTTATATTTTATAATGATTGTTTGATGTTATAAAATTAATTTTATTTTACCACTATATAAAAACGTTGTGTATGTCATATCATGACAATGTTTAAGAAACATTATAAAATGGTTATATTGAACAAACTTTATAAAATATTCTAAAAGATGTGTATTTCACAATGTTTAGACAATATTGTAAATTTATATAAAATATTTATAGGATGATTTTATTTGAAATGTTGGTCTTATTAGGTCGATGCCTCACTTGGTAGCATCTTGTGATTAAATGGATTTGTCATGTGTGGAAACCCATCCCCTCCACAGCTTCGAAAGACAAGCCTAACGTAATATCTTCTTGCTCATTCTATCTTCATTCGTGTAAAAGTCATGACTCCTAAACCTCTATTTTACTTTTTAAAGTGTTTTTTTAGCTTAGATTATGTCATATATTCAATTAATGAACTATTAAAAATATCTAGCAAACTATCCGAATTTCTAAAACTTAATCATTGAGATAAATAAGTTTTTTTCATTTATTTGCTTTTACTCCCTTGATGAATGGCCCCTTTTTTGTTCAATTATCTTTTATGACTTGACTGGAAAGAGAATCCAAACATCAGTATCAGTTAGTATCAGTAGCGATGATATCAGATTAGGAAAAAAACAAAATATATCGGTATCGATCATCGCCCCGAACGCACACCTCATGCACTCCGTGCGCTCTAGAGCTCAACGAGACGGCCATAACGTCTTTCGACGTCCGTAACTCAACGCCTCGCCGAAGGCGCCCTCCGACATCTTCAGACGCCTACGATAGCCGATGCTGTCCAGCCAACCGTTCTATGCGCACGACGTCTTCTCGACGCCCTTACGACACCGCACAACGGACCGCGTGGTCGGCCGTCGTTTATACATGTGGTAGAATGGTGTCGGTTTTCGATAGCCTGCGCGACACCCTATTAGTTGAGTTATCATGAACGGACTTCCCATTCGTGGCCCACACAAGTTCAGATCACGACCATTTGTCATGAGTACTCAGACGTTGTTGGTGCCTCCCACCGTGCAGGCTAGGCTCATCATCGCCCTACTATCATAGAGTTAGCTTAAATATAACTTAAAAATTGAATATATTTTTTAAATTTGTTATATGTTCAAGTTATTTTTTATTTTTTTCATCAACTAAGCGAGAAGATAACATATACAGTAATTAAAAATTTGAATATATATATATATTAATTCTATAATACAACTTATTTTTGAGTCGTTTATAAGTCGTATATTTTTTTAGAATTTGTTATATGTTCAAGTTAATTTTTAATTTTTTTATCAACTAAGCGAGAAGATGACATATACAGTAATTAATTTTTTTAATATATATATATATATATATATATATATATATATATATATATATATATATATATATATTACAGCTTATTTTTGAGTCGTTTATAAGTCATATTATAATATAGTATATGTATACGACAATTAAATTTGTTAATTTGTATATATATTACTAATTGATAATATATTACGGCTTATTTTTTAGTCGTTTCTAAGTAGTATTATTGAGTATACCAAAAAAATTTGACAAGGATAATTCTAGACTGGATTTGACAGATGAAAATTTTAATATTTATTTAAATTATTGAGTATACAAAAGATTCACGGAGGCCATAGAGATAATCGGATTTGAGTATTCTTTTCATATCAATATTGAAATCCTAACCATATTTGAATATGACCAAAAATACATCTCACCTAGCCCTAACCAGATTAGTATTTGCATATTACCAAAAATTTAAGTCACCGACCCCTAACCCGATTAGGATTTGCATATTTTTATATATGAAATTGGGATTTGCATATATAGTTTCTCCTCACCACATCTTTCCCACACAGACAAAGGAACCTAATCACCGACCCCCAAATTTAAGTCACCGACCCCCAAATTTTATCCTTACGCATATATAGTTTCTCCTTACCAAAAATTTCAGTCACCGACCCCCAAATTTTCCCTCCGTTTTTTCCACGAAAACCTAATCACCAAAATTTCCCTCCTTTTCCCATGGTAAAAATAGCAGATCATCGATCTTCCCTCTCTTTTTAACATCGTGAACCCGCAGAAACTCTCCTCCCCCCAAAAAATCAATTGAAAGAAGAGGTATAGGTTCTCCCTCACTACTTCTATACTTTTTTTCTATCGCGTTGAACTCTGAAACTCTTCTATTCTCAACCTATATCCTTTGGTTGCAGCAATCTTCCCCAACGAAGTCGAAAGTTCTTGTGGTTGCAGCAATATTCCCCAGCGAAGTCGAAAGTTTCTCAAGGTGGGCCAACCGGATTAGAGGTGATAATACGTTTGTGTTCTCTTTTACGTTTGTGTTCTCTTTTATGGTGATATGCTATAATAGATGATATGTTTGTGTTGTTCAAATATTCAGAGTTATATGCTACATTACAAGTTCTTATGTTTCTTTTAGTTGGTATGGTCGAGTCGTTTAGGATGTGTGATAACAGTTGGAGATTCTTAATTATCTTCCATGGAAGTTAAGGTCTTGTTTGGTTTTTATAAAGCAAGAATAAACTTTGGAATTGGCAACAAGAAAATAAAATGAAGGCCATTGCAAAATTTTATTAGTTTCCATACACCATATTGTTTGGGTTTTTTTATAACGAGAGTTTAAAATTTGTGGCTGATTTTTATCAACAAAGTTTAGAAGTCCTTATCAAAGATGAGGAAAATATTCAGGACAGATCTCACTATATTGATTACTTTGATATAATAAATTGGATTAGAAATCATATTTGATGGTGTCAAATTTATGCAAGTACTTTCTAGTACATAAATAATTATATACTTAACTTTCACTTTGTAAATTTTAAATGTGTATATACTTCAAAATGTATATATTATTATATATATTTTTACTTTTGAGGACTGCGAAGCATAAATTTAGGTCTGAATATGCTTGTTTGTGCTGTTGGAATTGTTTTAGCTTGAGCTGTGGTTGGTTGACTTGATTCCATCTTAAATCCAATATGGTTTGAGATTTTCTAATTGTACATTATACTACATCCCAGATCTGCTTGGGTGAGGTAGACAATTTTAGGTGAATATTCATTATTATGTATTTTCTATATAAGATAATCTTAAGGCTCGTGACGAACCATATAAGTTTGTCCGTAACCATTTGTCATAACCATTTGTCAAGGGGTATTGGAGAGTGATGGTATGCTGTTTGTTAATTGTTTTATCTTGGTGTAAGGTAAGAAATATAGAAATATAGACATCTGATAAGGACTGGATGTCACATGAAACTATTGCTTTTATGTTACAAAGCTGACCTACCAACTGGCTAAGTCTCAAGTTTTATGAAAGTAGAAAGCTTTTTGGGATCACTACTAATGTTATATGGGTTATATGGCTTATCCCATCCACATTTGATTTGTTGGAAGGATTTTAGGTAGGTTGGTCTCTTTATGTAAATTCAATAAGTGGTAGTTGTTTGGTTCACGTTTATGTAACAATCTATATAACCTCAAGCAGGAGTTTTTTTTCTCTACATTTTTATGTTATATGTTGTAAATGGTTTGGGTTGCTACTTGTTCAAGGAGGAAAGTCTCCGACTGTTTATTCTCTTTTTATTCCATACAGAGTAGTTGTTGGTATTTTGGCATGCAAGATTCAGTTGTTTTCTTGCATTCATATTACTTCAAGTTTACACAGGGCCCCCTTTTTGACTTTTTGACAATTCTAACCTCTTATACATCTTTATTACTGTTTTCACTCATTTGTTTCTTCCGGGTACTCGCGCAATTTCTGGATAGACATTTTCTTCCCTCGTCAGAAATGATTCCTAACTTAGCTGCATATTCAAGAATTTTCTTCCCTTCGTCACAAATCATTTATAATTCAGCATGATATTCCAACTGAATTGCTTTTTGTATAACTTCAGGTATTGCAGTACTGTGGCTTGCCATTTACAATGTTACACTAGAGCTTAGTTGTCCATACTAGATCCTTTGAAAGTTTCCCTACCTAACCTTTTCTTAAGCCATGGAACACGTGCATGACAACAATTTTCTGGATTTGTGAGATACTAGTTATATTGAATTATTTGTTGAAATAGCCTAGTAGATGTTGGTTATGCACATTAGTCTTTGACAGGTTTATCATAGATGTTTACCTCCAATGCTTTTTCCTGCCTAATATTGAGCAGTGAATCTTTAAGCATGAAACCTGGTAAAAATTTCCAATTGTATAATTTCATGCGATATCCTTGGTGTTGGATAGTTGGGAGAGAGATAAACACACAAGCTGCTTCTGCGAAAACTGCTGCCTTATATTTATTCTCTTGTTATACTCTTGTTATCCGAAGACGTGAAGTAGAGAAGCTGTATCTGTAATAAGTTTTTATTTTCATTGCATGTGTGAGTGGTTATCTAATGTTTCCCTCATTTCTTGCTTTGGTTAAGGTATGTGTTGAACTTTGTTATACTTGAAAGTTGATGATGCAAATTGTAACATAGAAATATTGCCAGTTAGATTTTTTTATTTACAGGATGTTGTAGATTTGGGACTTCATTTTATGTATTTATATTTATACAATTGTCATACTTGCATACTTCTTTTTGGTAGTTTTGATCCACCTATTGTTGAATGGATTTTAACTCAAAATGCAACATAATTCACAATTTTGTTTTTTTTTCTTTTCCTTTACAGAAGTAATATACTGATAGGAAAAAAAATGCTTCATTCTTGTGATGGATAAGGCTTGGGTTCATCTGCCAAGGTTAAATTTGACATTAACATCATAATTTTTATATTATATTATTGTCTAATTTTTCAATATTATGCTATTCTTTTTTTAAAATATATTTTTTTATGCAGAGTCACTAACGAGTACAAAGAAGGAGCATCAAATTTTGTTAAAAATGCTATGAAATATAATGAAGTTCTTAGAAAGTCAAATCTTGCAAAAGATAATCTCAGAAACAAGGAACAACTTGAGAATATTAGTTGTCCATGTACAAAGTGTCGGAACACATGTGCTAACCTACCTGGTCATATTGTGTTTGAGCACTTGGTGTGTAACGGCATGGATCCTACTTACACTACTTGGGTTTTGCATGGTGAACGTTCTACTGTTCATGGAGATGAAGAATTATTTTCTGATACATATAGGATGTTTCTAGACGCACATGATGAAATTATTCTAGATGATAGAAATGAAACACAAGAGGTCAATGTTCCAGAAGATGCTGAAACTCCTTTATATCCAGGTTGCACTAAGTCTACAAAGATTTCTGCTACAATAGCTTTATACAAGATCAAAACTATGAATGGATTATCAACTAGCAGTTTTAACGAACTTCTAACCACAATTAGTGGTATGCTACCAGATGCGAATGTGCTTCCAAAAAGCAACTATGAAACAAAAAAGTTGTTGAAGTCTTTTGATCTCAATTACGAAAAAATACATGCTTGTGAGAATGATTGTTGTCTGTTTAGAAAAGAATTTTTTGATCTGGATGCTTGTCCAAAATGTGGCTCTTCAAGGTATAAAAAAGATGACAATGAGAATAGAAAAAGGGTGCCAGTGAAGGTGCTTAGATATTTTCCAATAATACCTAGGCTTAAAAGGATGTTTAGATCTCAAGATATAGCAGGACAACTGAGATGGCATGACACGAATAAAAGCACAGACGGCAAACTAAGGCACCCAGTTGATTCTTTAGCTTGGAAGACAATTGACAGAAAGTGGCCTAATTTTGCTTCTGATTCTAGAAATTTGAGATTTGGACTTGCAGCCGATGGATTTAATCCTTTTTCTGATCTTAGCTCCACGTATAGTTGTTGGCCGGTCATGCTTGTTACATACAACCTTCCTCCATGGTTATGCATGAAAAAAGAGCACCTAATGTTATCTTTATTAGTTCCAGGTCCAAAGCAACCAGGTAATGACATTGATGTATACTTGGAACCACTTGTAGATGATTTAAAAGAGCTATGGAATAATGGAGTGGAGGTATATGATGCATTCAGTAAGTCCATGTTCAAGCTTAATGCTATCTTAATGTGGACTATTAACGATTATCCTGCTTACGGTAATCTGGTTGGTTGTACCACAAAAGGAAGGGCAGCTTGTCCTATTTGTGGTGTTAATACATTATATGACTGGTTACCATTTAGTAGTAAATACGTATACATGCATCATAGGAGATTCCTTCCTCCAAACCACCCTTTTCGTAAAAAAAAAGAGTTGGTTTAATGGTAAAAATGAAGAGAGGGGTAAGCCAGTTGTAATGAGCAGTATGGACGTGTTTAAAGCTACAAGTAATATTGAAAATGATTGGGGAAAGGAGAAAAAATCAAAGAAGAGAAAAGGAAAAAAAATCACAAAAGGTAAAAGATACGGATGATGCTAATATTCAGATATGGAAGAAGAAATCGATATTCTTCGAGTTGCCTTATTGGAAGGTAAGTTACCTAAATTAATCTAGTACTATTATGTTTTTCTTAATTTAGATTTAATACGGATTCTGAAAAATAATTTTTTTGTGTTTTTTTCTTTTCAGGAGTTGTTGTTACGTCACAACTTGGATGTAATGCATACTGAAAAAAATGTCTGCGAGAGTATAATTGGCACTATTTTGGATATAAAAGGAAAATCTAAAGACAATCTTAATTCTCGAAAAGATATGCAACATATGAAAATTAGGAATGAGTTGCATCCTCAAGAAAGGGATGGAAAGACATACCTTCCAGCAGCACAACACATATTATCGAAACAAGAAAAATAGATTTTTTATAATCGTTTAAGAAAATTGAAGGTACCCGATGGATATAGTTCTAATATTCGGAGATGTTTCTCAAAGGATAACAACGTCATAGGTCTCAAGTCCCATGACTGCCATGTTCTGATGCAACAACTTTTATCCGTAGCTTTGAGAGGACTCTTGCCAAAGGGTCCAAGGAATGCGATATTTCGGTTATCTTTATTTTTCAACGAACTATGCCAAAGGGTAATAGATCGAAGGAGGCTGGAAAATCTTGAGAATCAAGTTGTCGAGACATTGTGTGTCACTCCCCGTTCCCAGAATGCGTAGTCTTATTCATGTACAACTCATATGTATTTATTTAGTATTTACCATGTAGTATCCTGTATTTAAATTCCTATAACTTCATGTTAATTAATTATCTGCATTTTATTTTCTGCACTTTATTTTTCTGCAATTCTATTATCTGCTCTTTAAATTTTCATATTAATTAATTAGCTGCTCTTTAATTTTCATGCTAATTAATTCCTGCAATTAATTTTCCGTAATTTATTTCTGCATTTTATTACCTGCATTTACTTCTCTGCTTTAGTTTTATTTTCGGTTGGATGAGCCCCTTAAACCCGACCCATTAGAACCCGGCCCAACTCCCACCTACCACCCCCTTTGCTACTTAAAGCTACCCTCTCCCTTCTCTCTCCTCATTCACTCCTTCTTCACCATTACTTCTTCTTCTTCCTTTCATTACTCTCTCTACCTACCAACTAGGCAAGTACATCTTGCTCTACATGAGGACCATATTTTATGGTTCAATATTCTTCTTCTCATGATTCTAAGAGAGTTTAGTACTTAGTATTTTTGATTTCATTGGTTCATTTCTTGTAGATCTAAGTTATTGTATTTCGGTTGTCTATGGGTTTTGATCTAGCAAACTTCTTTGTTTTCAAGTTCTGATGGTTCTATGTTGTAGAGCAGTTCATCCTACCCAATTTTGACCTTTGGAAAGTTGGATTCGGACTTATTTTGACAGAGTTATGGACTTTTGAAGCCTTGGGGTACAACCATAGAGTTCTTGCTGTTTGGAGAAGACAGTGAGCAGTGTATGCTAGCTTTTTAGCTGCATCACTGAGCTGTGCGCGCTCTTTAGCGCAGCATGGAATCCATACGCTACCTTTTTAGGAAGCGTGTGTCTTGCATACGCTACCTTTTGGAAGCGTGTGTCGTATAGAGTTCATACGCTACCTTTTTGGAGCGTATGACTTGCATACGCTGACTTGAATGGTCAGGAGTCGTATGGAGTCCATACGCTGCCTTTGGGGAGCGTATGACTTGCATACGCTCACTTGGATAGTAAGGAGTCGTATGGAGTTCATACGCTGTCTTTTGGAAGCGTATGACTCCCATACGCTAGCTTGGCTTGAGCGTAGCTTGACCTGGGCATACGCTAGCTTGGCTTGAGCGTAGCTTGACCTGAGCGTACGCTGGCATAAGCGTAGGCTGACATGAGAGTAGCCTGCTTACCCTGGATCTTCTATAGCCCTGTATATTGATATCTTATTAGATATTTAACGTCCATTTTATATCCTTACGCCTTTTTGCATAAACTTGATATGATCATGATATGTTAATATTTCTGTTAAATATAGATTGTTACGTGGAATGTACCATGCATCGTGAATTGAGTTATAGATACCCGGATTGACTAGAATTAAACCCTGAGAGTTGTAGACTCGACCCCACTGAATGCTAGTTGACTTTCATGCCTTGCCACCATTGATAATGATTGTGATCTTGACTAAATTGATCATGCGTTCCTAATTGGAACTAAGAGACTGGCTAGTCGTCTTATTGAATAAAATGAATGAGACACGTTCATGTTATGAACTATTGTACTCGACTGGCTGATCCCGAATATTGACATACATGCACATGCAGGCTTCAATTTATTTATTTATTTATTTATTTAGTTATTTTTCTACAAAAGAAGCATGTGTACTTTATGGTCAAGGCATAATTACCGTGGATAGATTTGATTGTTGTATTACGCTATGTAAGACCTGCAACCTAACCGCACTGGTATCGTTGTAGAGTTGTGCATATCGTACCCCGTACGAAAGTACTCATTTGAATGACCATGATCCACGACATGGGATTTCACTCAACGTAGAGACTATTAAGTTAAATAAAATAATGATTGCATGGAGAGAATGGATTCCCGAATTCTTACATGGCAGCCCCCTTGGGACGAGTAGTACCCGACGGGCCGGCTGGTTCCCACAGATACTGTAAATCTGCCACACGGGCAGGGAACAGTATCTGCTTTTATTATTATTGTATATTATATATTGACGGGCGTCCTGCTAGGACTCGTCTAATTCATGCATGGGCCAATTGATTGACTGGATAGACTAGCCTTGCTTGCACATAGTAAGAACTGAGGAATCCCTAATTGCATTATTCCAGGATAACTTGGGACTCATAATAGCAAGCCGTAGGAGTTGATTGGCCGTTCAAGATGATTTGTTTGTGCACTGTACTCTGTTACCTAACTGGGATGATCAGAATGTCAGGACATGACGGGCCAACTTCTGTCCTTGTTTGGTTGGGAGGTTGGTTCGAAGTGTCTTGATGTGATGTGAGTTCTAGTAGCAAGCAGAGATCTATTATTATATTCTCTTACTTACTGGTTTTAGTTCTCATGTCGTGCTCCCTTGTGGTACTTGCTATTAGAGGTCTAACCTCTCTGGTTTTGCATGACCAGATTTAGAGCCAGTTCCCGAGGACTCAGCGTACTTCCACCTCCAGGATGGTCAATACTAGAGGAATGATCGCAGGAGGCCTCGAGTGGGTTCCTTAACTTTACCACTCGTTTTGTTATCTACTTTATACCTTGCCGTTTGGCACCGACATGTTAGTCGGATTGTCTTGTACTTACTTTTGCATAATTGTAATTAAGTCAGACTGCAGCTGATAACAATTGTGTATACTTACTACATCATCTGGCTGTATTTTGTAAAGCCAGATCTCAAGAACATTTTGACTGGGCGTTTGGGACGCCTTACTGCTTTACCTTACATGTTCTATATTTCTGTTTCTTGTTTGAATGATTGAGACAATAGATGTGTAATGACCATAGTAAGACTTTTATGTAGTATGCACCCCCTCGTCTGGTTAGACAGCATTGATCGTATTATACGGTATTCATCTACCCGTAATACGTAGCTGGCTGAGTCACTCCCCCGCTCTCCAGTATTCTGGTTCTGGGGCGTGACAAGGTTTTAGTGGTGGCCCATGCAGGTCTAATTTCAGACTTGTGGGGTGTTTTGTTTAATAGGATGTCTCAATCACACATGTTTTCCCTTGATCTCATGATTCGTCGATTCTCAACTCTAGCTTGACATTCCAGTATCCTTTGACTTCATTGATCCTTCATGTCCGGTCATTTGATTGTTCTCTTGTCCCTTTCCTTAGGGGCACCCCGTCCGCATCTGTCAGAGCTGGACAGCAACAACATGGACAGCAACATAGACAACCTGACCCTGTTGGTCAGCAACAAGAGCCGGTACTAACTCAGGAGGCTATTCAGGAAGAAGTGATAGTAGAAGCAGCAGCTGGATCGCAGTATCCGGATGTTCCACCACCACCAACAGTTCCACCTACTCCTGTGGAAGTGGACACACCAGCCCTTCTGGAGATCATGAGAGGAATAATAGCTGCTCAGCAACATCAGATGTTGGCCCAGCAGCGCATGCACACTCAGCTACAAGAGCAGAATGTGTTGCTCAACCAAGGATTGCAGACGGCTTTGGAAAGAGGAGTGAGGACTGATTCAGGAGCATCAGCCAGGTTTTGCAAGTACAACCCCCGCCGTTTCGAGGGCACGGAGGATGCCATCTCAGCAGATGCATGGCTTAAGGATATTGAGGCTATTCTGACAGCAGCTAAGGTGCCGGCCGAAGAGCGTGTGGATCTAGTGAAGTTGTTACTTCAGGATCTTGCACGTGATTGGTGGGAATCAGAGGAGGTAGGCATCAGACGCCCTGTGGCTTGGGACGATTTCACTGCAAGATTCAAGACCAAGTACTATGAAGTTGTGGCGCAGTTTGAGCTACAGCAGAAGTTTATCAACCTCAGGCAGGCCGGCAAGACTGTAGATGCTTATGCAGCGGAGTTCTGCAGATTGAGTAGATTCGCCCCAGAGATGGTAGCGACGGAGCGCCAGAGGGCTATGAGGTTTCAGCAAGGGTTTCATCTTGAGCTCTTATAATTGATAGAAGGGCACAATTACCAGACTTTTGATGAGATATTGACGGCAACCCGGAGGCATGAGATCACCATTCAGAGGCTTGCAGCAAGGACTAGGGGTCAGAAGAGATCCCACAGTCAGATTGAAGGAGGAGGAGGAGCAGCGCCCCGAACAACAGCACCATCCCCTGGCATTCGTATCCACGATGTGGCGATACGAGGGCCAGCACCACCACCCAGGCAGCAGCAACAGCAACAGAGGAAGAACCAGCAACCCCCGGCGGGCTGCACTTATTGTGGGAAGATGGGGCACACTAGAGATGTGTGTCGGATATTGAATGGACTGTGCCTGATATGTGGAAACCCAGATCATCGGGTTACCACATGTCCCATGAATTCGAGGTCAGGAGGACCAGGGCAGCAGTTTCCTGCTCTGCCAGCACCAGGGGCAGGGCAGTATCGAGGACCAGCATTGGCAGTGAGGCCGTTGGCGCAGCGTCCGTTAGTATCATAGGCTCAGATGTTTCGGCAGCAGGGGCCGCCGATGCAGCAACACCAGCATAGACCACCCCAGCATCATCAAGGCAGGGGCCAGCAGCAGCACCAGGCTAGGCCACAGCATGGGAACCAGCAAGGAGGTCGAGGGCAGGCATTCACACTGTCCTTAGAAGAGGCATTGGCATCGGGAGATGTTGTGGCAGGTAACATTCTCGTCGCCTCATATCCCGCAGTAGCATTGTTTGATTCGGGAGCATCCCATTCATTTATATCTGCACAATTTGCGACACGACTAGGAGTGGAGTTCGAGGCATTGCCAGGGAGGTTGAATATACTCACTGGTAATGGGCTCGTGGGAGTTAGTAGAATTAGTTTAGCATGTAGTGTTGTAGTGTGCGGGCATCCTTTACCCGCCCGGTTGATAGAATTTCCTGTTGGAAATTTCGACGTTATCTTAGGCATGGACTGGCTGAAAGACAGTCATGCGATAATAGATTGTCGTAGTGGAAGTGTATCTTTTGATATTCCAGGCATGGAGAGGTTCACCTTGGTCAGGTCAGAGGCAACTCAGCAAGAACAGGGAGTAGTAACAGCAATGGAAGAAGTTCAGATTCCGAAGGTAGTTGAAGAATTTCTAGACGTATTTCCCGAAGAACTTCCAGGTCTACCACCGGTTAGAGATATTGAGTTCAGCATAGAATTGGCACCTGGAACTAACCCGATATCAGATCGGGTTTACAGAATGGCGGATTCGGAGCAGGCCAAGGTATATCAGCACATAGAGGAATTGAAGGAGAAGAAGTTTATCCAAGCTAGCATATCGCCATGGGCAGCACCAGTGGTACTTGTGGGGAAGAAGGATGGATCATCCAGATTGTGCATCGATTACAGGAAGCTTAATGCGGCGACAGTAAAGAACAAGTACCCACTACCCAGGATCGACGACTTATTTGATCAGTTGAGCAAGGCTAGAGTTTTCTCCAAGATAGATCTTCGTTCAGGGTACTATCAAGTGAGGGTTCGAAAGGAAGACATTCCCAAGACAGCATTCAGGTCGAAGTATGGACATTATGAATTCTTAGTAATGCCGTTTGGTTTGACCAATGCTCCAGCTATATTCATGGATTTGATGAATCGCATCTTTATGCCATACTTAGATTAGTTTGTCGTAGTATTTCTCGACGACATTTTTGTGTACTCTGCTAGTGAAAAGGAGCATGAAGACCACCTCAGGAAAGTGTTGCAGATTCTGAGAGAGAACCAGTTGTATACCAAGCTCAGCAAGTGTGAGTTCTGGACGGATCACATTTCATTCTTAGGTCATATCGTATCAGGAGCTGGAGTAGCAGTGGATCCCAAGAAGGTAGAAGCAGTAGAGAGTTGGCCAGTACCCAAGACCGTAGCTGATGTACGGAGTTTCTTGGGATTGGCAGGATATTACAGAAGATTTGTGTCAGATTTTGTAAGGCTTTCAGCACCCATGATCCGCTTGACCCGGAAGGATGTACCATTCGTCTGGTCGGCAGAATGTCAGGCATCATTTGAGAATCTGAAGCAGAAGTTGATATCAGCGCCTATTCTTACATTGCCAGTTGGACCCGGAGGTTTTACAGTATATTGTGATGCGTCAGGTAAAGGACTTGGATGTGTCCTGATGCAACATGAGAAGGTGATAGCATATGCATCTAGGCAGCTTCGGGACCACGAGAAGAATTATCCAACTCATGATTTGGAGTTGGCGGCAGTAGTATTTGCTTTGAAGCTATGGAGGCATTACTTATATGGTGACCGAGTAGACATGTACACAGACCACAAAAGTCTGAAGTACATCTTTACTCAGAAGGAGCTGAACATGAGGCAGAGAAGGTGGTTGGAGTTGATCAAGGATTATGACGTGGAGCTTCAGTATCATCCAGGTAAGGCTAATGTAGTAGCAGACGCCCTTAGCAGAAGAGGTGGCGCATTTATGTTGACAATACAGAGGCATATCTTAGAAGACCTTCAGGAGATGGGCATAGAAGTTATACTTCCTAGTGATGTAGGAGTTCTAACTAGTCTACAAGTTCAATCTGACTTGGTAGATAGGATCAAGGCAGCTCAGGCACAAGACCCAAGGATTCAGAAGCTTAGGGCAGAATATGAGTCAGGACTCAGGAAGGAGATGCAAATTCATGAAGATGGTACACTTAGGTTTGGATCGCGTCTATGTGTGCCTAGTGGAGGTATCAGACAGGAAGTTATGGCAGAAGCTCACAGTTCCCAGTATTCTATACATCCTGGAGGGACCAAGATGTACCGAGATATCAAGCAGCACTTCTGGTGGAACGGGATGAAGAGAGAGATAGCTAGATTTGTTTCCCGTTGCTTGGTATGTCAGCAAGTGAAGGCAGAACAACAGAGGCCAGCTGGATTATTGCAACCGCTTCCCATTCCGGAATGGAAATGGGAGCACATCACAATGGACTTTGTGACCGATTTACCGAGATCACCAAGTGGTAAGGACGCTATTTGGGTGATAGTGGACCGACTTACGAAGGTAGCACATTTTCTTCCTTTCAGAGTAGGGCAATCTACAGAAAAGTTGGCAGAGTTATATATGCAACAGATAGTCAGGCAGCATGGAGTTCCTGTCAGTATTGTGTCGGATCGAGATACCCGTTTTATATCGCATTTTTGGAAGAGCTTATATCATAGTCTGGGTACCAAGTTAAGATTTAGCACGGCTTACCATCCACAGACGGACGGGCAATCAGAAAGGACGATTCAGACTTTAGAAGACATGTTGCGAGCTTGCACTCTAGATTTTGGAGGGTCTTGGGAGAGTCACCTTCACTTGGTCGAGTTCTCATACAACAACAGTTATCAAGCCTGTATCCAGATGGCGCCATTTGAGGCACTATATGGTAAGAAGTGTAGATCGCCACTAGCATGGGATGATATCGGAGAAAGGAAGATACTAGGCCCAGAAATGATTATCCAGACGGTTGAAGTGATTAAGGGAATTAGAGAGCGACTTCGTGTCGCGCAGGATCGGCATCGTCATTGGGCGGACCAGCATCGAAGGCCGCTAGAGTTTTCTGTTGGGGACCACGTGTTCTTGCGGATCTCACCTACCCGTGGGGTCATTAGATTTGGCGTTCGCGGGAAGCTGAGTCCGTGATACGTAGGCCCATTTGTTATTCTTGATAGGATAGGCGATGTTGCTTATCGTTTATCACTCCCACCTTCGTTACGAGAGGTGCATGACGTGTTTCATGTATCTCAGTTGCGAAGGTATGTATCAGACCCAAGCCATATCCTCGATCATTCAGAACTGGTTGTTGGTACCAACCTGTCTTACGAGGAACAGCCTGTGTCCATTTTGGACCAAAGAGAGAAGATACTCAAGAACCGAACAATTAGTCTTGTCCGTGTTGCTTGGGATCATCACTCCTTGGGAGAGTCAACGTGGGAACGTGAGGATGATATCCGATCACGGTATCCACATCTGTTTGACTCACAAGGTATATCTTTTTCTGTGTACCTTGATTGTCTTGATTCCTCATGCTTAACCCCTTATGGGTAGAATTGCTAGATAACGTAGATTGTTAAATATGGATATGTTACTTGCTATGGACATTGTAAAATAATTGCTTGATTGAATTGCTTGTACTTAGATTAGTTTAGCCCCGATGTTTCTATCCTGCTTGGATTTCAAATTCCGAGGACGGAATTTTTCTAAGGTGGGTAGAGATGTCACTCCCCGTTCCCAGAATGCGTAGTCTTATTCATGTACAACTCATATGTATTTATTTAGTATTTACCATGTAGTATCCTGTATTTAAATTCCTATAACTTCATGTTAATTAATTATCTGCATTTTATTTTCTGTACTTTATTTTTCTGCAATTCTATTATCTGCTCTTTAAATTTTCATATTAATTAATTAGCTGCTCTTTAATTTTTATGCTAATTAATTCCTGCAATTAATTTTCTGTAATTTATTTCTGTATTTTATTACCTGCATTTACTTCTCTGCTTTAGTTTTATTTTCGGTTGGATGAGCCCCTTAAACCCGACCCATTAGAACCCGGCCCAACTCCCACCTACCACCCCCTTTGCTACTTAAAGCTACCCTCTCCCTTCTCTCTCCTCATTCACTCCTTCTTCACCATTACTTCTTCTTCTTCCTTTCATTACTCTCTCCACCTACCAACTAGGCAAGTACATCTTGCTCTACATGAGGACCATATTTTATGGTTCAATATTCTTCTTCTCATGATTCTAAGAGAGTTTAGTGCTTAGTATTTTTGATTTCATTGGTTCATTTCTTGTAGATCTAAGTTATTGTATTTTTGGTTGTCTATGGGTTTTGATCTAGCAAACTTCTTTGTTTTCAAGTTCTGATGGTTCTATGTTGTAGAGCAGTTCATCCTACCCAATTTTGACCTTTGGAAAGTTGGATTCGGACTTATTTTGACAGAGTTATGGACTTTTGAAGCCTTGGGGTACAACCATAGAGTTCTTGCTGTTTGGAGAAGATAGTGAGCAGTGTATGCTAGCTTTTTAGCAGCGTCACAGAGCTGTGCGCGCTCTTTAGTGCAGCATGGAATCCATACGCTACCTTTTTAGGAAGCGTGTGTCTTGCATACGCTACCTTTTGGAAGCGTGTGTCGTATGGAGTTCATACGCTACCTTTTTGGAGCGTATGACTTGCATACGCTGACTTGAATGGTCAGGAGTCGTATGGAGTCCATACGCTGCCTTTGGGGAGCGTATGACTTGCATACGCTCACTTAGATAGTAAGGAGTCGTATGGAGTTCATACGCTGCCTTTTGGAAGCGTATGACTCCCATACGCTAGCTTGGCTTGAGCGTAGCTTGACCTGGGCATACGCTAGCTTGGCTTGAGCGTAGCTTGACCTGAGCGTACGCTGGCATAAGCGTAGGCTGACATGAGAGTAGCCTGCTTACCCTGGATCTTCTATAGCCCTGTATATTGATATCTTATTAGATGTTTAACGTCCATTTTATATCCTTACGCCTTTTTGTATAAACTTGATATGATCATGATATGTTAATATTTCTGTTAAATATAGATTGTTACGTGGGATGTACCATGCGTCGTGAATTGAGTTATAGATACCCTGATTGACTAGAATTAAACCCTGAGAGTTGTAGACTCGACCCCACTGAATGCTAGTTGACTTTCATGCCTTGCCACCATTGATAATGATTGTGATCTTGACTAAATTGATCATGCGTTCCTAATTGGAACTAAGAGACTGGCTAGTCGTCTTATTGAATGAAATGAATGAGACACGTTCATGTTATGAACTATTGTACTCGACTGGCTGATCCCGAATATTGACATACATGCACATGCAGGCTTCAATTTATTTATTTATTTAGTTATTTTTCTACAAAAGAAGCATGTGTACTTTATGGTCAAGGCATGATTACCGTGGATAGATTTGATTGTTGCATTACGCTATGTAAGACCTGCAACCTAACCGCACTGGTATCGTTGTAGAGTTGTGCATATCGTACCCCGTACGAAAGTACTCATTTGAATGACCATGATCCACGACATAGGATTTCACTCAACGTAGAGACTATTAAGTTAAATAAAATAATGATTGCATGGAGAGAATGGATTCCCGAATTCTTACATGGCAGCCCCCTTGGGACGAGTAGTACCCGACGGGCCGGCTGGTTCCCACAGATATTATAAATCTGCCACACGGGCAGGGAACAGTATCTGCTTTTATTATTATTGTATATTGTATATTGACGGGCGTCCTGCTAGGACTCGTCTAATTCATGCATGGGCCAATTGATTGACTGGATAGACTAGCCTTACTTGCACATAGTAAGAACTGAGGAATCCCTAATTGCATTATTCCAGGATAACTTGGGACTCATAATAGCAAGCCGTAGGAGTTGATTGGCCGTTCAAGATGATTTGTTTGTGCACTGTACTCTGTTACCTAACTGGGATGATCAGAATGTCAGGACATGACGGGCCAACTTCTGTCCTTGTTTGGTTGGGAGGTTGGTTCGAAGTGTCTTGATGTGATGTGAGTTCTAGTAGCAAGCAGAGATCTATTATTATATTCTCTTACTTACTGGTTTTAGTTCTCATGTCGTGCTCCCTTGTGGTACTTGCTATTAGAGGTCTAACCTCTCTGGTTTTGCATGACCAGATTTAGAGCCAGTTCCCGAGGACTCAGCGTACTTCCACCTCCAGGATGGTCAATACTAGAGGAATGATCGCAGGAGGCCTCGAGTGGGTTCCTTAACTTCACCACTCGTTTTGTTATCTACTTTATACCTTGCCGTTTGGCACCGACATGTTAGTCGGATTGTCTTGTACTTACTTTTGCATAATTGTAATTAAGTCAGACTGCAGCTGATAACAATTGTGTATACTTACTACATCATCTGGCTGTATTTTGTAAAGCCAGATCTCAAGAACATTTTGACTGAGCGTTTGGGACGCCTTACTGCTTTACCTTACATGTTCTATATTTCTGTTTCTTGTTTGAATGATTGAGACAATAGATGTGTAATGACCATAGTAAGACTTTTATGTAGTATGCACCCCCTCGTCTGGTTAGACAGCATTGATCGTATTATACGGTATTCATCTACCCGTAATACGTAGCTGGCTGAGTCACTCCCCCGCTCTCCAGTATTCTGGTTCTGGGGCGTGACATTGTGCATGTTGGAAAGGTTTTTCCTCCATCATTTTTTGATATTATGATACACTTGACCATCCACTTAGTGCGAGAAGTGCGTTTGTGTGGCCCTGTACATTATCGTTGGATGTATCCATTTGAAAGGTGCAACACTATATCCTCTTACTCCTCAAAAGTTACTTTATAGAATTCATATAAAAATGATATATATTTATATATATTTGGAAACATTTTTTTTGTAGATATATGAAAACACTAAAGGGGTATGTTAAAAACCCCGCACGTCCTGAAGGGTGCATAGTAGAGAGTTATCTTACGGAGGAGTGTATGAGATATTGTAGTGGTTACATGAAAGAAGCTGCTGAAATAGGTGAGCGACATAGTCGAAATGAAGGATTTCAGAGTGTAGGTCGTCCAATTAGTAAAGGAAAGCATGTAATGATATCTGATGAAATGTTAAAAGTTGCACACCGCTATATGCTATTTAATACTGCAGAAGTGGAGCCTTATGAAAAGTAAGTATTTACACTCTCAACAAGAAAAGAATCTACATTATAAGCTTAGTTAGGGTAACACTTATATTTTTTTACCATATTGTTTTCTACTAGAATGCATATGGATGAGCTGAAGCATTTAGATAGTCGTCTCGTCACAAATGAACTCCAGCTTTGGAATAAACACTCGATTACATTTACTGATTGGTTCCAAGAAAAGGTAATGATTATATGATTTTTTTATTAGTCCAATATAAAATTGCAACACATACAAAATTTAAGCTTTGGAATAAACACTCACTTACATTTACTGATTATTATAACTAATGTCAAACAAATTTACAGGTTCAAGGGGAAATTAGCACAGGAAAGCCTATATCTGATACGATAAAGTGGTTATCATATGGGCCTGTAAAGCAAGCAGTTACTTATACTGGATATGTTATCAATGGGCGTCGGTTTCATACCAAAGATGTCCAAAGGGCAACACAAAATAGTGGTGTTTCGATTGAAGCAAACAGTGTGAACGATTCCAGTAATAGGATACAAGCTTCTAAGGCTTACTATGGTGTGCTAAGTGAAATTATTGTGTTGGACTACAATATTCTCCAAATTCCTGTGTTTAAATGTGATTGGACTAGTATTGATCGTGGCGTAAAGGTTGAAGATGGTTTTATATTAGTTAATCTCCACCAATATCAAAATCAATTTCAAAGTGATCCTTTTATTCTAGCTTCTCAAGCTAAGCAAGTTTTCTACTCAAGAGAGTCTGATTCATCTAACTGGTATGTTGTGTTGAAAGCACCACCTAGAGATTTCCATGAATTAGAATCATTTGACGAGAATACTGAAATAAGCTCTCAACCGTTGGATGTATCGAAGCTCAATGAAGATATGGACGATGAAGATGATAGCTTTGAAAGAAGGGATTGTGAAGGCATTTTACTATAGTAGTGATTACTTATGTTTGCTTTGGAATTCTTTTTGCGTTGGTTGTTTTAGTTGTTCTGGATGTATGACCTTTGGTTGTTTTAGTTGATCTTTCTATTTGTATTTTAATTCTTGTTATGTGTCAGACTATGAATCGACTATGGATATCAATTTAATTTCATATTTATTGAATCAAATTGTATATGTTAGTTCCTTTTTGTCACTTTCAGCAATTGGAACAATCGGTAACTGAAATTTAGGTGTGCCAACGCCAAATGAAGGTAATAAAAGTTACAATTTCCATTGTCATAAAATTACTTTGTTTATATTTTACTTTGTCTAAAGATTTGTACAAAAATGTATTATATTTTCAGAATTCAAATAGGTTGCCGAAGCGATCCTCAAAAAGATTGAAATCTGCGAATACTGGAGCCAATGGGTGTGATAATCTGATTGTATGGGTCTTTCTTCATTGCATTATTTGGACACAAAATCAAGAATGTAGAATTTAGTTTTTTTTTTTTACTTTGTATACTGAATTTCAACTTAAATTATATTTCAGAAGGATAAAAGGACGGAAATACAGACAAGACAATCACCACCATCGCTTATGCCTTCTATTGCAGATCCTCAACACGATGATGATAATATCCAAGACGTGGGTTTAGATGATCCAACTTTGCCTGATGCAGACCCTTTAGTAAATGGTTCTCAGAACAATCACGAATATGAAGAAAATTCAACTCAAAACAATGATGAACCTGAAGGAAATTCTACTCAAAATAATGGCGAAAATCCTAAACCTAAAAGGATTAAACGCGGCAAAACACAACTGAAAGGTCTTGGGGTTCAAGATACTCATCGTGCAGCTATAGCAGTGGAATTCAATGAAAAGGGACAACCTATCTGTGACAATTCTGTTACCTTATCCTCTTTCATAGGTGCCTTAGTCCGTGATAAGGTTCCGATACTCTTTGACGATTGGAGAAAAGTTCCGACGGATCATAAAGACAACCTCTGGACACTTGTGCTGGTAAGTTACCCATTAAATATATCTGATTCAAATACTAGTTGTCAATGCATTTTTATATCTAAATATATTATAAATGATATGCATTATAGTTGAGATATAATTTGGATGAAACACAAAAGGATTACGTATTGCAAAAGATGGCAACTTCCTTGAGAGAGTATAGATCCCGTGTAGGCAATGGAGTGATAGAAGCTCTTACGCTAGAAGATGAAGAAAAGGCGGCAAGTCTTATTGGGTTAAAGCCTATGAACTTATCTGATCACCAATGGAGCGAATTCATTAAAAAAAGAACTTCTCCAAAATTTCAAGTAGGTTAAAAAGTCTAATGATTAATAATATAATACAACTAATTTCATGCTTCTCGTTTCTATTTTTTTCAACCTGCTATTGATTTACTCTTTGACATAGACTAAAAGCGTCCTGATGAAGGAAGTAAGGAAACATCATACACAACCACACACGATGAGTCGGAGAGGCTATGCACGATTGGCGGTTAAATTGGTAAAAATTCATTCTAGTATTTCTGCAATTAGGTTATATGGATAGCCACATTTGTTCGAAGTATGCGCTAATTTATTATAATTTGCAGATGAAAGAAAAACCGGATCATGAAGTAACTAGAGTCCTATTGAAGACATACTCAAGCAAGGCAAGCCCTCCTACTCCTTTCTTTTGATAATTGTTTTTCTAAATTTACTTCTTGAGTGTTATAGTATATGTATATAAATATACATTTCTGGAATTTCATTAATTCATGAACAAAATCCAATTTTTGTGATATTATAAATGCGAGTGTTAGGAATAGTTTGCTAGATTTCACTCATGAATGTGTATATACATAAATGTGTGAATTGGACACGATATTGGACACATCACACTTTGAATGAATATACCTTTTGGACACAATATTGGGATACAATATGGACACAACACATCAATTAATATTTGGACATAAATTGTAGGACACAAATAATAAATGGACACTTGCTTACATTATATGTGTATACGTGTGAGTGTATGTGAAGATACATGAAACATAGGATACGTAGGAGTGAACCTAGTGGTTGATGCATATAGAAATATATATATGTCCATACTAATTGTATCGAATTTATATTCTGAATTGTATGTCACTAAACATTTTTTTTACTAGTTGCACAAAAAATTTTATCCTTTAAATCAAATTGTTTGTTACATAGCTTTAGCTTGTCAACTCCTAGTTTTATTATTATAATACAAAGCCTTGACATCCTTTATGCATACACTTTAAGTACCTAGTAATTACAAGTGTTTTTCTTAACATGTTCAATTCTGTCCAAATTTCTTTTTACTAATAATTGAGACATTTCCATCCCTACTTTGTTAAAACTAGTGTGTTTTGGACACCGGATATATATATATATATATATATATATATATATATATATATATATATATATATATATATATATATATATATATATATATATATATATATATAAGACATTAATATCGAGTTTAGGATTTACCATAGACCTTAAAACTCTTGGTAACCTTGTTATGATCAAATACTTGTTCACGAATCCCAACAATTTGGTAATTGATCAAATGTATATATATATATATATAGGCCCTTATTCTTTATTTTTAGTATGTATATATGAGTCTTTAAAGGTCCTTACTCGATAATTTAGTTCACGTTCCATTAAATTCAGCATTTCAAATGAAATTTACACATACAAACATGTGTTGTAATAATTCTCAAGTCTCTAGATAATTTTATGTTAGCTATAAGCTTACGTATAAGATTTTTGGGCATTTTTACTCTCTACATATCGGGTTTCGTCTCCTTCAAATTGTGTTTTAACAAACATTCCATTTCTTGAGAAAATGTTTCCCTAATGTCTAATGATTATCCTTGACTTGTGTTATTAGCAAATCACAAGTAGCTAGCAAACCTTGCCAAGTCTTGGATAAGAAACTTTTAAATTATATATATGATGATATACATATATGCGTGTGTTCCGGTGTTGAGGGTTGCTCCACCGAAGGGGTCGGCGTACCCGTTTATATTTGCGTGTTGCCGGTGTTGAGGGTTGCTCCACCGAAGGGGTCAGCGCGCCCGTATATTATTTCTTTTGTGTTTACTTGTATCGGATTAATTTTCGAGTCAGTAAATACAAAGGAGACTCTGCCGAAATTTTTGAGAATTTCCAGAGTTAGTCTATTTTTTGACAAACTCGGATTTCTTGAAAATTTTGACTCTAGTTCTGGACCCTTTGAAACATCCATCTCCGACCTATAATATCGGAGGGATTCTTGGAATCATGTCCAATTGGATACCTTGAAATTTTACCTTGGTTTCAACATTTCTCGGACTACTTTAGTTTCGGAAAAGACGAAACTAATAATTGAAAGCGACTTAACTTCTAGGACTCCCGTTTGGGAAATAATTTCTCTGAAGTCTAATGTTTAGAATAGGTTGCATGGGGTTTTTGGGAGAGAAACCGTTGGATCACACCCGGCTGACTTCTTAGCGATATCATTTTTCATTTTCGTACTGATCAGTCCCTGATACAGTGTTCGTACGGCCGTGCGAATATCCGGGGTGAGGCTTAGCTCACTTTCTTGATCGCAATTGGATATCCAGGCCCTGAGTTTCAGCTCAGCTATCCATTTGCACATTACCCTGAGTTCCAGCTCAGAATATTTGTTAATTCATTAGATATCCAGGCCCTGAGTTCAGCTCAGCTCTCTAATGAATGGGTTCGATATTCTTGGAAAAGTCCAAGTCATACGAACTTTTTGATTATAACACATGATGCGATGACTCGACCCAGATGATTCGGAAACCACTCATGATGTTATCTTGCTTGAAATCACATCAATATGTGATAGTACAGACGGCTGGAGTATCTAAGCACCAACCCGTTTTGTACGAGCCTGATCCCGGGCAAATGGGGTTATTGTTGAGATGCTAGGCGAGTGTGTGTGATCCAAGAGTTTCTCTAAATTGTATTTAGGTCTAGAAAGATCTTGTCGTGTCCTTGTGACATTAATTGAGAATCACTTACTTTTGACTAATATCAAGGTATGAATTTAATCACTCTAGATACTAAATCTTGTTCACTTGTCTTATTATTACGTATTCATACTTCTCCTTTGACTGAGGGCTTGCTCGTCGTATTGACGACCTAGTTTTGTTCACTAGGGACTGAAGAAGATCATGATGTGGATCAGGCGTACACTGAGGATGATCTCTATGAATGATGTGGAACGGATGGACGTAGTTTCATTTTGAGAACATTTTAATTATGTAAATTATGTGTTGAAGACAATAAATCAATTATGTATAATATGTGTTTTGGTGAATGCTAGATCAAATATGTAATATTTTTGGATAAATGAATATTATGTAATTGTGGAATTCTGTGATTATTCCTTTTATCTATGCCTATCCCGGACCTTACAGGTGACAATCGCAGGGTACAATTCGGTGCTCATTGTACAGCTGCGTAGCCTGGGGAGAAGTATCACGTGCCTCGAGTCATCTTGGGAACCGGGGCGTGACAGCTGTGAAGCGTGTTATGAGATATCTCAAGAAAACTCAGACATATGTACTTTTCTACAGCGGAGATCCGTCAGTAGTGGAAGGCTTCAGTGATGCTAGCTGATGTTCAGATATGGAAAGCGAGTATTCCACAGGTGGATTCGAATTCGCCATGGGCGGAGCTGCTATATCGTGGAAGTCGAAGAAGCAGACTATGTTATCTCGCTCCTCCATGGAATCTGAATTCTTTGCATTGGATGCTGCTATAGATGAAGCAGAGTGGCTTCGGGAGCTCATTTATGATCTTCCGGTGGTTGGGGCTTAGATACCGGCAATACCGATATACTGTGACAACCAGGCGGCAGCAGCAGTGGCATCAAATGAACTCTTCAACGGGAAGAAGAGGACGGTGCGGTTGAAGCACAGAGCAATGAACGATCTCATCAAAAGGGGCGTCATTATAGTAATCGATGTTCGGAGTCAGGAGAACCTGGCGGATCCGTTCACGAAGGGCCTCAAACGCCAGCTGGTCGAGGACACAGCATGGAAGATGGGTTTGAAGGCATTCTGATATTGTGTTATTACATTCCTACCATAAAGTTTTATGCTATTAGTTCAAAGAGAAATCTACTAGGCATCTAGCTTTTGGTTCAAGGGAGGACTATTAACCAGAAGAATATCAGGAACGGTGGGTACTTGTCCTATGTGACATGGAGAGGTTACGGACCTACAACCACTGTTGTCTACTGTTGTTTTCTGCGGAAAACGGATCCTGTGGGAAGGTTGGCTTAAATGCCTTAATGAGTTCTCAGGCAGAGTGAATGCCTGGAGTGCTTTACAGGAAGCATGGTAGCGCAGCACTACAAGGAGTGTAACTCCATGCTACAGTGGGGTGACTCCACCATGAGGTTCCCAGGTAGGGGTAATGCCTCAGCTTTGCAAGCCAAGTCACAGCGAAGTAGCACCGCAAATAGGCAGGTAGCCTAATGTTGTATGATAATCGTAATAAAGAGAGGTAGACAGAACTTCAAAGAGGACGATGTCCTCATGTTACAGTGGCATGACACCACGAAGAGGTACCAAGTAGGGTAAAGCCTCGGCTTTGCGAGCCATGTCATAGCGGCGTAACACCGCACGGAAGCGCAAGGCTTCATGCTGGATAGTTTGGCACTACAAAGAGGCCTGTGACCTCATGCTACAGTAGTATGACACTACGATGAGGTACCCAGGTGGGGTAAAGCCTCGGCTTTAAGCCATGCCATAGCGGCGTAGCACCGCAAAGAAGCGCAATGCTTCATGCCATGACTCTTTATAAAGAACTCACCTATAGTGTATGGACAGAGATATCAAGTCGTCTCTTGAGGGTAAACTTGTAGACGCCCAAAAATTATACACTGAAATCAGGCTGGCACAAGGCCTTCAATGTGCAGCCAGAAGCACAGTTGATGTCATTATGTGAGTAGGAAGAATTGCAGTTATGGTGCAGAATTCAAGGCTTAGTCCATTCTTGTATCATGCTGTTATTTAACCTATGCAGAAAGATTCAAGTCGTAGCGACATCTCTCCTAATGCATGATGGGCAGTCACTGTGGGGAATGCTCAACCCATATATTGAGATATGTAGAGAATTGTTGGTGTTTTTGCCTTTGGACTAGAGAAGATAGTCCCACATCGGCTACACCAAATGGTGAGTATCTCAATATAATGCATTGCTTGTGTTGAGGTGTGCACATGAGGTGTAGTGGGGCACAAGTTTGTGCCATGCGAAAGTATTTTTCTAGAAGGAAAAATGATTAAGTCCAACAAAGATGCAAGTTGATTTTTGTTGTGTGGACTCGGACTCGGACACGGACTCCAGGATTGTCTCGTGCATGCACGGGAGTGTTCGGAGGGTAGGCGTGGACTGGCACACTTCTATGCTGATTGTGGGATGATCTAAAATATCAAACTCTATTTTTGAGTATTGGTATTTTAGTCCCACATCGGATAGGAGAAGTGGTGAAGTCTCAACTCCACTTTATAAATAGAGCCCCTTGGCCTCCTTTGAAAGATGCACCAAGAAGAGAAAAAATGAAGTCTGTAAAGTCCAGAAAGCCCGTTCAAGTCTCAAATATTGACTTACGAGCGTTCCAGAAGTTCTTCGTGAACTTGCTGGTTCCTGGAAGCTGTTCGTGCTCGTGTGGGGCGAATAAAGCTTTGAGCAACGGTGGTTCATTCACCCCAGCATCTCATTCTCGCCTGTCATCGCTGCTGTTGCCTTTTACAGTAACTTCTTTTTAGAAGCTCTACTGCCGATAGTCGCTTGCACAAAGTCTCTTTAGATTTTTTGTGTATTACGCAGAATCTTTTTAGATCCTCGTAATTCAGAATCCTCCAGGATCTCTGTTGCACATCTTCTTTAAGGTGTTGCATTTGAAACGTTGTCTGTACAATTGTTTCAGATTCAAAATTTTCCATCAAAAATTGTGCCTCGGCACTAACAAGTTTCATATTACACCAGTTAATAGCTTAAACTACTGGGGAGTTGCAATTTGCTACCCACTTTTAGTTAGCAGTTAACTTTTTCATCCCGGTAAAGAAACATGATTTTTTCGGGACAAATTATCTATGAAAATAGTTTCAGCAGTATATATACTAGTTGTATACTAACTTTAGTATGTCGTGCGGTAAGAAAATTGGGAGGGGGGTGTTCCCCTCCCACCACAGCCTCCCACCAACCCCCCCACCATGGCTCCCCTCCGCCCCCCTACCGCCCCCCCACCCCCGCGGCCTCCATCCGCCCCCCCTCCCCGCCGTCCACAACCACCAAACGAGAGAGAGAGAGAGAGAGAGAGAGAGCTCCAAGAGAGAGAGAGAGAGAGGAGAGAGAAATATTTCGGTTCGAATAAAATTTCCCCCCTGTCGGTTCAATTTAAGTTAGGGCTGGCTATTTAGCGACGGACTGTCGACGGATATATCCGTCGCTATGTAGTCGTAAAATTTCTCACAAATTTTTATATATTTTTCCGCCAGCTGAGTGACTATGTAGCGACGGCTACAGTTTCCATCGCTAAAACTCATCAGCTGGGCGACGGATGATCCGTCGCTATGTAGTTGCCCAATTTTCTGTAATTTTTTTAACATTTTCCCACGCAAATATTGACTAAGGAGTGACTACCTAGCGACGGCTACATTGTCCGTCGCTATTTCGCCGACGCCTTACCGACGGGTGTGCGACAACATTTTACCCTTAAAATTAAAAAAAATATTGCTTGTGATTAGATGGTAAACCGTCAGTATATAGTCGGAAGTCCGTCGCTAGTAGCGACGGACTTAATCCGTCGCTAGTAGCGACGGACTTAATCCGTCGCTAATAGGCGTAGTGGGTGGTCATTCGTGACCCTGACATTTGGTAGGTTTATGCTGAGTTTAGGGGGTTGTCCTAGCAGAAGAGGGAGGGGGGGGGGGGGGGGGGGGGGGGGGGGGTTGCCCAAGCCCCAAGACTTGATTACCCCAGGGTCGGCCCAGATTATAACTTTAGTGTCTTCTCTAATCTGTTGCCTTCTAAAATTACCTATATCTCTTAATTTTCTCAAAATGACAAAACCTAGAAACATAAAAACCTCATATTTGCAGATATTGAAGGTTTGAGAATTTTTCATTAGAATACATTATACTACATGGTTATTGTCTCCTGCATCCTATCTCTAATCTTAACGTTCACAAAACGGCAAAGCTTAGAAACCTACAACCTCATTATATATGCAAGTATTGAAGGTTTCAGAAATTTTCACGAGATTTCATTATAGTACATGATTTTTTAAGCTTCAAAGGGTTATGGTCCTATGGAGACATCCTGCTATAATTAATTGCTTACTTAGATGACGTGTATGATTACTCATAATACACTAGTGAGCTATTATTACATTTATGATTATGCTATATATATGTGCGTGTGAACATGCATCAAGCTAACAAAGTTTTGCTAGAAAATATAATTCTTAATTTATAAGAATTACGTTTATATGGCCCTTTTAGGGTGTGTACAAATACAAAACCGTTAGTGGCTACTGGCTATATAAAATGAAAAATGTTAGAACACATGTAAATAAGGTTTAACTCCGTGATGAGTATGTATGTAGAATGTTAGTAGATAACAGTTTGTGACAGGGTTTGATATGTATAGAACAATTATATTTGTGAATGCCTTGTGAGTGCATAATGGTGTAGTTTAGGCAATTTAGTTTTTGGTGAGATAATGAACAACATGTATAGAAGCAATTATATTTGTATATTTTCAAAGATATTTTTGTGTATATGCAAATGACCTCTAGCCTAGTGGTTAAGAGAGATGCATGCGACCCGAGTGGTCATGAGATCGATTCCCAGTAAGAACGTTCGCCACAATTACCTTCTTTCAAAATTATATATATATATATATATATATATATATATATATATATATATATATATATATATATATATGGGAGCTGATCAAAAGCCCTATATATATATATATATATATATATATATATATATATATATATATATATATATATATATATATGGGAGCTGATCAAAAGCCCCCCTTAGAAAACCCCCTAAAAACCTCCATCACTCTAATTCGTAATATTAATATTAATATTAATATTAATATTAATATTAATATTAATATTAATATTAATATTAATATTAATGTTAATGTTAATATTAATTTTTTTATTTTTTTATATTAATGTTAATGTTAATGTTAATGTTAATGTTAATGTTAATATTAATTTTAATGTTACGTTTAATGTTAATTTTAGTATTTAATGTTAATATTAACATTAATATTAACATTAAATCACGGATTAGAGTGAGGAAATTTTTAGGGAATTTTCTAAGGGGGACTTTTGATCTGCTTATATATATATATATATATATATATATATATATATATATATATATATATATATATATATATATATATATAATATACATGTGCATAGCGACGATACAAGAGATGCATTGAAAATGAGTCAATTAAGAATGCATACCACTGGGTTGTAGGATTTCTTGAAACGTTTGAGGAACATTGCCACACCATGGTGAGTTGCTCCAATTAAATTTTGTAGTGAAGAGAGAAATTAAGTTGTTTCACTTGAGAATTTGAAACTAATACCTAATTACTTCGATTTGTCTCAAGTTTTAACCTCTTATACATTATTTTTAGAGACGAGTAAAGTTTATTGTCATAATTTTTCTTTTTTCTAAATTCTAGTTTTCAGATTAATGTGTAGTTTGTTTTCTTTCATGGACAATAAATTACAATACCAACTTCTCTAACGCTACAAAAAATTATCGTGTCATATCATGCTCGTGTTGTAGATGTAATATACACATTAACAGACATTCCAACATACATCATGATTATTTTGTTCAAGAAATATGTTCAAATTGTTGAGTTCTCTAAATTGTTTTATATCAACAATCTCACTTATTAATTGCTACAAATCACAAACACTTTCACATTGAAATAGTGAACCGGAAAATTTGTTCAACAATCTCCGAGTGCTTCTTCGAGTGCGCTGGATGGGGTTGCTGAGTAGGTGCCGGAGAATCGTCCACAACCATGACGGGTCGGTGCTTGAGAATCGTTGACGATGTGGAAAGTGGTGGTGGCACTCGTCGTGGCCAAAGAAACGAAGGTGGGAACTCGGGCATGCTCTAGTATATGTTGGTGATTGGAGGATGCAGATCATGTACAATCACCTGGATTCTTGTTCACAAGTGCACGACTACACCCTTGAGATCAAGCAAGACTGGCCTTCCAACAAGTCTTTTGACTACAACTTGTGCTCTAAAAATTGAGATTTTCTTCTCCCTCTTTTGACTACAATTTATAGTAACACCAAGTTCAAAGATTGTCAAAAAAATATCTAAAAACCTGTAATCCTTATAAAATTAATAATTAAAATATAAAATTTGGAAAATGAGAAATCTTTCAACTATATCTGTTGAAAAAGAGCATCGAAATGGAAAAAAAAAATTCCAATAGAAGGAGATTTAAAAACCTTCAACATCTAATTAAAGAATCAACTAAAGATTGAATTCTTTCAATTTTAGCGATCTTTTACTCGATTCTGATCAATATGATAAAAGAACTTAACCCAAAAAAAAAACCTAAATATTTAAATAATCACTCACCAAACATTAAAATTAATTCCAAATAGCAAACTTTAAACATAAGTCCAAGAATTACCACGAGAACAAAGCATAAAGTTGAGATCTTTAACAGAAATAATAAAACAAAATTGGAAGTATCGAAGGAACTAAACATGTGCATACCAGGACCCAAACTAACACGAGCATTTGGGTACGAGTAGGCCCTTAATGGGAACAAAATTGAAACCTATGGGAAAAAAAAAAAAACTCTCGCATACTTCTTCTTTTTCTTCTTCTTTTACAGGAGCAGAAATTTTAGTTGCTTAAGCCATACAACTGGAGAGATATTTGGAACATTTTGTATTTATACAACTTAGGAAGTTACAGTATATCAAGAAAACTAGAGAATATTTAGTTACAATTAATCCATAGTTAAAATTAATTAATAAAATTATTATATATAATTTTTTTGGAAAAGATATCGGGTCGGGTTCGGATCTGACCCAGACACCTACACGGCAAAGAACTTGAGAACTATTGCAAATGGCTTTTTCTAAGGGCACCCCAACTATTACTAGGGGCTATCACTTAGTAGAGGACAGTCCAGGTTTGAGGAACTTTTACTGGGGACGTTCCGAAAATTACTTGGAGGCTGTCCAATATTAGAGTTTTTTCTCTCTCCTCCTCCTCCTCCTTGCTCCTCCTCCTCCTCCTCCCTCCTCCTCCTCCTCGCTCCAGCGGAGGGGTAGCGGGAGTGGATGACGTGCATGAAGTCGAGTTCGGCGGCGGTGGAGGAGCGGAGGGACGAAGGACGGGACCGGAGGAGGAGGAGGCGACGGTGGTGGAGAAGCGGAGGGAGCCGAGGACGGGGCCGGAGGAGGAGCAAGGAGGAGAAGGAGGAGAGAGGAGGAGACATGGATGGATGTAGGTGCTGCTGCTGCTTCTTCTTCTTCGGGGCCGGAGGAGGAGGAGGAGCAAGGAGGAGGCGACAGCGGTGGAGAAGCGGAGGGGGCGGAGGACGGGGCCGGAGGAGGAGGAGGAGGAGGAGGAGGAGGAGAGAGATGAGGAGACATAGATGGATGGATGTAGGTGCTGTTGCTGCTTCTTCTTCTTCTTCTCCTCCGAGGACTGCCAACTAATGTTAGGACTGCCAGGATTGGCAGTCCTAACATAATGTTAGGACTGCCAACTTGCTGGCAGTCCTACTAACTGGAAAAAATTGGGCTAGTCCCAAGTAAAAAAAAATGATGGCAAACTTGTAATATTTTTAAACATTTTTGGGATAGCCCCTAGTAATTTGTGTGGTGCCCATAGAAAAAGCCTTGCAAATTTGCAATCCCTATGTCACGCCCCAGAACCAGAATACTGGAGAGCGGGGGCAGACATAGCCAGCTACGTATAACGGAATGGGATCCACACCGCTATACGGTCACGGCTGTCTAGATATGTGAGGGTTTCACTACAATCCATCAGTCTCTTAAGGTCATAAAATAGCCTATTGTCTCAATCTCAACCAACTAATAGTAATTACAAGATGTCAGACCACCAAATACACAATAGTAAGGCGTCCCATACATTATATATTCGGAATGATCATGAAGCTAGTCGTTACAAAATGCGAGGACTAGCAAGAGTTCAGTCATACATGATCAACCCCCGGGGCTTGTCAATCATGTTACAGCCCGTAGGCAGACAGTAAGTAAGTACAATCGAGCTAACACTTGCTCGTCGGCTAAACGCCTCAAAAGAATAATTTACAATATTACAGTGGGAGAACAAAAGAAACCCACTCGATGCCCTGGTTACGCCTGGTGACCACCATCGGGCTGGAAAGCAGGGAGATCCTTTGATGCTGCTCCAGTATCTGGCCATACAAAACCAGCTGGGTCAGACCCCAGAAAGAGCAAGTGCCACAAAGGAGGCTTCACTTAAGAACTAAAGCCAGCAAATTAGCACAATAATATAATTACATAATAAGAGACAGTAATTTAAGAAAAAGCACGATAGGTAATTATAAAAGACAATCTTGCATAGAATCACTAAAAGACAGGACATATGGAAAAGCATATCAGGATGATATACGATGAGATAACCATGGGACTATTCAGATAGCTAGGTTACAATCCGTAAACCAAACAAGGACCGGGGTTGTAACCCTTCGTCTGAACGGAACTTGGTTTCTCTCACCATTTATCGGCAAGATAAATATAAGAAATCAGGTCAAGTAACAATCTGGAGTGACAATCATTATAGTGACAATCTGGAGTGACAATCCTTCAATCATTCTGGTACAATCTTGTAATCAATCAATTCTAGACAATACCATACTGGACTAGACTCCATCCAATCAATCACGGCCAATTATTGCCTACGGCTTTCTACATTAACTAACTAGGGTTATCACAATCCTAGTTACTAGCAAGATGCAATGAGATGCTCCAAGTAGTTACAGGCCCTGCAGCTATCCAGGTTATCCAGGCAATCATTATAGTGACAATCTGGAGAGTACAATGCATTAGAGTGACAATAGAGTTCAATCATTTAAAGTGACAATCAAGAGTGCCCCACATAACAGTGAGCTGGAAATGTGCCCAACTCGTCGGCAGGCTACAAGTCCAAGCATTTGCGGCCGAAATAACGGGATCGCCTGTAACTGGAAAACATCTCTTCATGACTAGTGGATTATACTAATTATTAACCTTAGTCCATTTCAGTAGGTACTCCTGACCGTGGTACTCAGGAGTCCCCTCCTAGACATGATACAAGACAAGACTGGATTATTTGTACAAGCACAATCGCCCACGGTGTCATAATTAATTAAACAGGTCATGTCATGTCAGGTAGCCGTCGCAATAGCTATACGAGATAATTCATGTCAGGTTATCATGCCAAGTGTACCTTGTCAGGAGTGCACCACGACGGGCCACTATCAGGTCATGTCAGGCTATTATGTCAGGAGTGCACCACTACGGGTCACTATCAGGTCATGTTCAATTATCAATTCCAAACATATCAAGTAAATTCGTGATTATCAAGTTCAGGACAAAAGGCGTAAGGATATAAAATGGACGTTAAATATCTACTAAAATATCAATATACAGGGCTATAGAAGATCAAGGGTAATCAGGCTACGCTCAAGCCAGGCTACGCTCAGGCTAGCGTACCAAAGGGGTCCATACACTTCCAATGGGAAGCGTACGCAAGGGTCAGTGTACATAAGGGCACGCTCAAGCTACAAGCAAGCGTACGCTCAAGCTAGCGTACGCTCAAGACACGCTGCCAACAGGCATCGTATCAAGGTGAGCGTACGCTCACTAAAGAGCAGCGTACGAAGGCTAGCGTACGCTCGCTAAAGAGCAGCGTACGAAGGCTAGCGTACGCTCGCTAAAGAGCAGCGTACAGCTCAGCGGCATAAGCTAAAGGCTAGCTCACTGTTCACTGTCTTCTCCAAATGGCAAGAACAGCAAGAACTCCAAAGTTGAATCTAAGCTTCAATTGTCCATATCTTGGTCAAAACAAGTCCGAATCCAACTTTCCAAAGGTCAAAATTGGGTAGAATGAAATTCTCTAAAACATGGAACCATCAAAACTTGAAAACAAGGAAGTTTAATAGATCAAAACACCAAAAATCCAAAAATAGCAAAACTCTAGATCTACAAGAATTAAAGCCTCAAAATGGAAAATGACAAGTTCTAATGTGTCTTAGAAACATGAGGAGAAGCTAATGGGACAATAAAAATGAGCTCTCTTGTGGAAGCAAGATGCACTTGCCTAGACCTCTCTCTCCCTCTCTTTGGTAGGTAAGGAAGTAAATGAGGAAGAAGAAGATGATTATGAAGAGAGAAAAAGAAGGATAGGTAATAAATATGAGTGATGGTGGTAGGTAGGGGGTTCACCCCTTGGTTCATGATGAACCAAGAGCAATCCCAAACCGAACCAAGCCGAACCAACCCAGAAATAAACCAAGCCCAAATAAACCAATGAATCATTAAAAGCAATTAAACTATCAATGACAATAAAACCAAGCCAATACAAAATAAACCAAGACAACTAACCATGAATAAATAAGATATGGGTCCAAAACACGTATACGTACACTAAATACGTATCACGAATTTGGGACATTACATCCTACCCACCTTAAAAGAATTCTGTCCTCGGAATTTAATCAAGAGGCTAGAGATGTAAGGGAAAGCTATTCTATCATAGGCAATCAACCACTACCAATCAATCATACAATCATTCATGCAAGTAAGGATTCGAAGCGTAAGGCATAAGGAAGATATTATACCTTACGAGTCAAACCAGCCGGGATGACCTAATCAGATATCATCCTCATGCTCCCAAGTTTGACTCTCCCAAAGAGGGATGACTCTAAGCAACACGGACTGAACTGATAGTCTTGCGCTCGAGTCTCTCTCTTTGGTCAAACATGGACACGGGCCTATCCTCATACGAAAAGGTTGGTACCAATAACCAGTTTCGAATGACCTAGGATATGGTTCGGGTCCGGAATGTACCGTTGTAATTAGGATACATGAAATACGTCATGCACCCCGCATAATGACGGTAGAAAAGCAAGATGAGAGGACACATATATCGCTCGACCGATTCTGAACCTGAGCCTGGGCTAGGGCAAACTGCCGCGGGTCCTGTTGCTGGAAAGTCTGGGCCTGAGTCGGCAATGGCCTCGGGAACGGGAACTGCTGTTGCTGGTGAACTGGAGCTGGTACTGGTGCTGGTGCTGGTCCACCAACCGAGGGACTAGATACTGTCGATGCTGAATCAACTCTGAAAGGGCAGGACCCCACCCTATGGTCCGGTGCTCCACATAATAAACACAATCCCAACGCCTTGCGACACTCTGCTACCACGTGTCCAGGCTTTCCACAATAAGAACAGCCCACGGCGGAAGACTGCGCTTGCTTCTGTTTCTGCGGAGAGTACGTCGGGGTTGAGTGCTGGACCGACGTAACTGAAGCTGCTCGCCTCGGAGCTCCAATAGTTAAAGTCCTGGCTGCCGGGGCTGGGGCTGAAGACTGATTCATTTGACTATGGGACCGCTTCCGACCTCCGGTCCTGTCCACTATTCTCTGGGAGGTATACTCGTGCCTCCTTGCTGCTCGCAACACCGCATCATAGGTCTGATGCTCGAACTGTTCTACTGCCAATATAATTTCCAGATGAAGTCCCTGCTGGAACCTCTGCGCTCTGTCAAACTCGGTTGCCACCAAGGTGGGAGCAAACCGACTGAGTCTGGAAAACTCGGCCGCATAACCGTCGACCGTCCTCCCCATCTGCTTAAGATTACTGAACCTGGTCTGCAAGTCATACCGAGCCACTGCATCATAATACTTGATCTGGAACTTCTCGCTGAACACTGCCAGAAGACAGGTGTTGCCAATCCCACTGCTTTACGGCCCACCAACTGCGTGCTAGATCCAATAATTGTAGGCACACCACGACCACCTTCTCATCTTCTGGAGTCTTCGTGGCTTCGAGAATCACCTCTATATCCTGTAGCCAAGCATCGGCAGCAATGGCATCCTCGCTGCCATCGAAGAAGGGAGGGTTCAGGCGCTTGAAACTGTTGACCGCACTATTCCCTCGAGGACCACTTCTATTCAGAGCATCTTCCACTGCCTGGTGCAAGGCATCGCCTCTACGATCTTGGGAAGCTAACAATGATCTGATGAGACCCACCAAAGTGCCATCATCAGGATCTGCAGGCTGGACTGGCTGAACTGGCGGCTCTCCTCCAGTAGGTACGACTCGGGAGGCTGCTCCTGAGTGCTGGGCCTGATCTTCTGGTTGCTGCTGGTCCACGGGAGGTGATCCGCCTTGCTGATCAGCAGGTCCAGGTTCAATGCCGCTGAAGAAGACGACATGGGAACAATAAGGAAGGACCAGGACAGATCAACGATTACAAGCATGTGATCAGGACAAGAATTTCAGGAATCAAGAGGATACGAGCAGAGATCAAGGGCGAGTACCGATTGAGACATCTATTCAGTAAACCCTCACACATCTTGATTAACAAGACCTGCATGGGCCACCACTTAAACCATGTCACGCCCCAGAACCAGAATACTGAAGAGCGGGGGCAGACATAGCCAGCTACGTATAACGGAATGGGATCCACACCGCTATACGGTCACGGCTGTCTAGATATGTGAGGGTTTCACTACAATCCATCAGTCTCTTAAGGTCATAAAATAGCCTATTGTCTCAATCTCAACCAACTAATAGTAATTACAAGATGTCAGACCACCAAATACACAATAGTAAGGCGTCCCATACATTATATATTCGGAATGATCATGAAGCTAGTCGTTACAAAATGCGAGGACTAGCAAGAGTTCAGTCATACATGATCAACCTCCGGGGCTTGTCAATCATGTTACAGCCCGTAGGCAGACAGTAAGTAAGTACAATCGAGCTAACACTTGCTCGTCGGCTAAACGTCTCAAAAGAATAATTTACAATATTACAGTGGGAGAACAAAAGAAACCCACTCGATGCCCTGGTTACGCCTGGTGACCACCATCGGGCTGGAAAGCAGGGAGATCCTTTGATGCTGCTCCGGTATCTGGTCATACAAAACCAGCTGGGTCAGACCCCAGAAAGAGCAAGTGCCACAAAGGAGGCTTCACTTAAGAACTAAAGCCAGCAAATTAGCACAATAATATAATTACATAATAAGAGACAGTAATTTAAGAAAAAGCATGATAGGTAATTATAAAAGACAATCTTGCATAGAATTACTAAAAGACGGGACATATGGAAAAGCATGTCAGGATGATATACGATGAGATAACCATGGGACTATTCAGATAACTAGGTTACAACCCGTAAACCAAACAAGGACTGGGGTTGTAACCCTTCGTCTGAACGGAACTTGGTTTCTCTCACCATTTATCGGCAAGATAAATATAAAAAATCAGGTCAAGTAACAATCTGGAGTGACAATCATTATAGTGACAATCTGGAGTGACAATCCTTCAATCATTCTGGTACAATCTTACAATCAATCAATTCTAGACAATACCATACTGGACTAGACTCCATCCAATCAATCACGGCCAATCATTGCCCACGGCTTTCTACATTAACTAACTAGGGTTATCACAATCCTAGTTACTAGCAAGATGCAATGAGATGCTCCAAGTAGTCACAGGCCCTGCAGCTATCCAGGTTATCCAGGCAATCATTATAGTGACAATCTGGAGAGTACAATGCATTAGAGTGACAATAGAGTTCAATCATTTAAAGTGACAATCAAGAGTGCCCCACAGTGAGCTGGAAATGTGCCCTACTCGTCGGCAGGCTACAAGTCCAAGCATTTGCGGCCGGGATAACGGGATCGCCTGTAACTGGAAAACATCTCTTCATGACTAGTGGATTATACTAATTATTAACCTTAGTCCATTTTAGTAGGTACTCCTGACCGTGGTACTCAGGAGTCCCCTCCTAGACATGATGCAAGACAGGACTGGATTATTTGTACAAGCACAATCGCCCACGGTGTCATGATTAATTAAACAGGTCATGTCATGTCAGGTAGCCGTCGCAACAGCTATTCGAGATAATTTATGTCAGGTTATCATGCCAAGTGTACCTTGTCAGGAGTGCACCACGACGGGCCACTATCAGGTCATGTCAGGCTATTATGTCAGGAGTACACCACTACGGGTCACTATCAGGTCATGTTTAATTATCAATTCCAAACATATCAAGTAAATTCGTGATTATCAAGTTCAGGACAAAAGGTGTAAAGATATAAAATGGACGTTAAATATCTACTAAAATATCAATATACAGGGCTATAGAAGATCAAGGGTAATCAGGCTACGCTCAAGCCAGGCTACGCTCAGGCTAGCGTACGCTCAGGCTAGCGTACCAAAGGGGTCCATACACTTCCAATGGGAAGCGTACGCAAGGGTCAGTGTACATAAGGGCACGCTCAAGCTACAGGCAAGCGTACGCTCAAGCTAGCGTACGCTCAAGACACGCTGCCAACAGGCATCGTATCAAGGTGAGCGTACGCTCACTAAAGAGCAGCGTACGAAGGCTAGCGTACGCTCGCTAAAGAGCAGCGTACGAAGGCTAGCGTACGCTCGCTAAAGAGCAGCGTACGAAGGCTAGCGTACGCTCGCTAAAGAGCAGCGTACGAAGGATAGCGTAGGCTCGCTAAAGAGCAGCGTACGAAGGCTAGCGTACGCTCGCTAAAGAGCAGCGTACAGCTCAGCGGCATAAGCTAAAAGCTAGCTCACTGTTCACTGTCTTCTCCAAATGGCAAGAACAGCAAGAACTCCAAAGTTGAATCTAAGCTTCAATTGTCCATATCTTGGTCAAAACAAGTCCGAATCCAACTTTCCAAAGGTCAAAATTGGGTAGAATGAAATTCTCTAAAACATGGAACCATCAAAACTTGAAAACAAGGAAGTTTAATAGATCAAAACACCAAAAATCCAAAAATAGCAAAACTCTAGATCTACAAGAATTAAAGCCTCAAAATGGAAAATGACAAGTTCTAATGTGTCTTAGAAACATGAGGAGAAGCTAATGGGACAATAAAAATGAGCTCTCTTGTGGAAGCAAGATGCACTTGTCTAGACCTCTCTCTCCCTCTCTTTGGTAGGTAAGGAAGTAAATGAGGAAGAAGAAGATGATTATGAAGAGAGAGAAAGAAGGATAGGTAATAAATATGAGTGGTGGTGGTAGGTAGGGGGTTCACCCCTTGGTTCATGATGAACCAAGAGCAATCCCAAACCGAACCAAGCCGAACCAACCCAGGAATAAACCAAGCCCAAATAAACCAATGAATCATTAAAAGCAATTAAACTATCAATGACAATAAAACCAAGCCAATGCAAAATAAACCAAGACAACTAACCATGAATAAATAAGATATGGGTCCAAAACACGTATACGTACACTAAATACGTATCACGAATTTGGGACATTACACCCTACCAACATCAACCTCCATCATCAGGGAGAAGTTATTGTATGGTCCGGCCTCACCACGTGGCAATGATGAATGGTGAGCCCGGCCACTAATTACTTGACACTTGGCATAATCCATTATATCACTATATTTTTCTTATTTTCTAGGTCAATTTTGTTTAATGTTTTCAAAGAAAAAAAATTCTATTTTCTTTCTAATTATATGTTAAGTGAATTCCGACATATTTTATATTTTTTTTTACAATTTTTTAAAACTTTTTATGCCAAACATTATGCCAAGTGTCAAGTAATTAGTGGCCGGACTCACCATTCATCATTGCCACGTGGTGAGGCCGGACCACACAATAATTTCTCATCATCAGGAGGAAAAAAAAACATCGACTCCATCAGAAGAAGAAAAAGAAAGGTCAGCTCCTCTCTCTCTAATTTTTCTTACGTCGTCTTCATCATCCTTATCAAAACCCTAGATTTTATCATCGAAACCCTAGTTGTTATGAACAAAACCCTAGCTTTTATCATCAAAACCCTAGATATTATCATCGACATCAAAACCCTAGCTACATGATCAAAATTACGCCTATCTTCATCATCAAAACCCTAGCTATTATGATCAAAACTACGCCTATCAATATCGTCGTCAAAATCCTAGCTATTATGATCAAAACTATGCCTATCATCATCGTCGTTGTCATCAGCATCACCACCAAAACCCCTTTTATGATCAGATTCCCCATCATCACCACCATCAGCAGCATCTAGAGAGAGAGCCATGCGGAATTCCGATATAAAATTGAAAGATTTTGTAAAGATTTCCAAATTTAAAACAAAACAACGTTAGATTTTTTGTTTTTGTTTTTTTGTTTCTTATAGTTGTAGTATATAATCATAATTCTACAGCAGGTTGGCAGAGAGAGAGAGAGACAGGTTGGCAGAAGGCAGGCAGAACCAACCGCAGAGATGTATAGAAAGAAAGAGAGAGGGTCGATGGTGCGAGCGTTTTCAGCAAGGCCTCAACGACGAACTGCGTAGGGACGTCATGAACCAACGGTGCCAAACTTATCGTGAATCCTACGAAGCCGCACTTGATAGCGAGCGGATCTTTGGCCGTATGTCACAAAGGGCCGTGCCAGTCGTTCGTAACAACTTCAACAAGCGTCCTAACGACGCCGGGGGATCGGGAATATCTAAACGTCCGAACACATTTGATAACCGGAGCAATAGCGGACCACATTGCAGTAGATGCGGTAGGCGTGGGCACCGAACCACCGATTGCTTAACAAGAGCCTGCTTCAAGTATGGCGAGGTAGGCCACATAGCAACGTTTTGCCCGCAGAAAGTTCAGAATCAACATAACCCACCAAGGAACATTCCGAATCCGTATAAAGCGCCTACACTACAAGGCGCAAATGCGGTGCCTGTGAACCCGCACCTAGATTTGACTAGGGTTTGACCAAGGTTGACTAGTTGACAAAAAGTCAACTGTGAGTCAGCACTTGACCTAGATTGCATATTACACACTAGAAAACCATGTATAACACTGTTAAATCCTATTTTACACATCTATATCTCATATATAGGTCTGTGACTCCACTTTGAGCCTCGATTCACATTGACTGCTCAGGACCGCAGGCGAGTACATTCTCTAATAGTTTTCATTGTTTTGATATTTTCTATATCTGTTCAGTTGTAGTATTTTACTTGATTCTCGACACGAGTATACACAGACTAGTATACGTTGGATCCCGTCATGCAACTTAGGAAGTTACATTATATCAAGTTACAAAACTAGAGAATATTTAGTTACAATTAAGCCATAGTTAAAATTAATTAATAAAATTATTATATATAATTTTTTTGGAAAAGATATCGGGTCGGGTTCGGATCTGACCCAGACACCTACACAGCAAAGAACTATTGCAAATTTGCAATCCCTACCAACATCAACCTCCATCAGAAGGAGAAAAAAAAAACATCAACTCCATCAGAAGAAGAAAAAGAAAGGTCAGCTCCTCTCTCTCTCTCTCTCTCCTCTCTCTCTCTCTCTCTCTCTCTCTCTCTAATTTTTCTTACTATGTCCCATCGTCATCAAAACGACTCCTATCATCGTCGTCTTCATCATCCTTATCAAAACCCTAGATTTTATCATCGAAACCCTAGTTGTTATGATCAAAACCCTAGCTTTTATCATCAAAACCCTATATATTATCATCGACGTCAAAACCCTAGCTACATGATCAAAATTACGCCTATCTTCATCATCAAAACCCTAGCTATTATGATCAAAACTACGCCTATCAATATCGTCGTCAAAATTCTAGCTATTATGATCAAAACTATGCCTATCATCATCGTCATTGTCATCAGCATCACCACCAAAACCCCTTTTATGATCAGATCCCCCATCATCACCACCATCAGCAGCATCTAGAGAGAGAGCCATGCGGAATTCCAATATAAAATTGAAAGATTTTGTAAAGATTTCCAAATTTAAAACAAAACAACGTTAGATTTTTTTGTTTTTTTGTTTCTTATAGTTATAGTATATAATCATAATTCTACAGCAGGTTGGCAAAGAGAGAGAGAGACAGGTTGGCAGAAGGCATAGAAAGAGAGAGAGAGGGTCGATGGAACACGAGAACAAGAGATGTGAAGGAATGAACGAAGACGTACTTCTTCTGGTTAGATCAAAACTTTCTTTAGTGAGATTTTAAAGTTTTTTTTTTCTTCTCTGATTGTTGTTATGGATGGCTTCTATGATCAATTCTACAGAAGCATCATCAGCATCAAAATCATTTCTATGATCAAATTGAAGCCCACCATAGTGCTGCCTCCAATCCCACCGGGCTTCTTGTTGCCAAAGTAAAGCAAGAGGCAAAGACATCGGTGGCCGTCGACTTCCCATTCCATGTCTTGATCCTGATACTTGCCAGGCTCCCCGCAAAGACCCTTCTAAAATTCAGATGCGTATGCAAGTCCTGGAACTCGCTGATACAACAAGACCATCACTTCATCTCTCTGCACCAACTGCACCTCAACGACAACAACAAGGGACCGCCTCCCCTTGTAACTTACCGTCACGAAAGATTTTGCAGAATCCTAAGTTACTCGTCTTCCTCTTCTGTCTCAACGCCTTATGAGGTCGAATCCAGTCGAGGCGAAGATCCACCACAATTCATCACAAACTCCTGCAACGGCTTGCTCGGACTTTACAATAGTTACAACTTCTTCATTGCAAACCCCACTATCAGAAAACTGAGACAACTTCCCAGAACAACACCTCCATGTTCGCTCTCAACTGGCGCTCTTGGGTTTGACACGTCGACCGGTGTGTACAAGGTGGTCCGAATCTTCGACCGTGAATTCGAGGGCAACATGCCAGTCAGATTCGGATGCGAGGTGTGTTACCTAGGCGGTAGCGGCGGTTGGAAACTAGTCGATGAACCTCCGGTTCAACCCTCCTATGTCTCCTTTCCTGTTGTTGTCGATGGAGCAGTACTTTGGGCATCCGAGGCAGTATGGGGAAAGCATCTGGAGGTCGTCGCTCTCTCTTTCGATTTGAGAGAGGAGAAATTCAGTGTCATTATGCATCCGGAGGGAAGCTCGAGACGTACGTTTTCCGAATCGCATGTTTTCGCCTCGGGAGGATGCATCTGTGTCGCGGACGAGATAGAAAGTCCCGCTGATACATCAGTGCATATGAACATATGGCTTTTGATGAAGGACTCCAAATGGGTGAAACAATATGTCATCGATTTGACGTATGTGCTTAAACAGATGGGTCCCTCTTGTAGAGTACAACCACTGACAACTGACAACAATGGGAGGATCGTGATATCCTGGGGACAAGGAAGGATACTTTTCTACGATCCTCGGACAGGAAGCTTCCACCAGCATGAGCTAGATGCGACTCTTTTCGATGGCGTCGAGGAGCACGCCGCTCCTTACACTGAAAGCATGGTCTGGCCGTGGCCGAGCTAGGCTCTGCCGATTTCAGTAGTGTTCTTGGTGAAATTCTCAAACTACTTAAATTAGCGAGATTTGAACTTTGTTATTCTTGAGAGCATGAAAAAGTTCACTAACATAAATTTACTCTTTTCCTTCTTAAATCTAGCTTGGCTTAACCGGCGTTTCCCCCCCTTCTTTGACAGGAGAAATTGAGGAGGCAGTCACCCAAAGCACTAAATGAGAGCATATTGCAACATCCAGTAGCCTCATGAGGCCTTCTTCGGAGAGCAATCCTTCATATAGAGCTTTTGGTAGCGAACTGGTCTTTCTCGGTTCCTATAGTCAGCATACAGTCCCTTCTTCACATTGCATCTCCTATTGTCCTTATTTTCATGTAGGATTATTACTTCTTGAAATTATATGTAATCAAATTTGCCTTACGAAGAATTTATGTGATAATCCTCCTCATCTATGCTTGAAATCAATAAATTCTTAAAAATTTCTGTACTACAATAAATTAAAAAATTGCAAAAATTGGAAAAATTGCATACTCAGCCTTAAGGGCTTGCAAGTATAGTTCATGTATATTCTGAAATCCTGCAGTTAAGGGAACCATTTTGAAAAATTAAACTGAAAAGAAGTAATCTAAACCATGCCCTTTTGAATATCTTTTATTATAATTAAACTAATTTCTTATTTTTGTTATGTGATTTAGCTCATAGATTTTGAGAAGCAGATTTGATTTTGTTGTTGTTGTTGCATGTATGCATACACCAGAGTCATCAACCTCCTAAACAAAAGTTCATTTCTTCCTGAATATCACTTTTAACATCTTCGCTAATCCTGTACCACTTAATGTTCTCGAAACGGCAACCTATTACCATCTTCTCTAATCGGAATCCTTATTGTTGAGAAATCGTCTTAGGATGCATATTTATTTTATGTCTCCCTCAAAAGGGGTATCCTTAGGCAACGTCGAGATTCATACTTTTTGCTAATCAAATGACTTACCTAACATAATTTCAGGCTCTTGCCTTATCATGAATTGGCTTCTTCTTTAATTGGGTTATGTTAACTGATAGCCAATTGTAACTCGCTCGTAGTGGACAGCTTGGATTTGTGCAATGTAGTGCAGGGTTAAATTGACAGGTCATTAGTAGTAACTCACTGGTAGGTAGCAGCGACTTGTTGCAGCATCTTGCAAGGTGCTCTAAGATGTCTTTGTTAGATGTGTCAAGTTTATGGTCTATATGTAATATGTGCGAAATTGCAGCAAAGTAGAGAAGCTTTTTTGCTGTAGTGTTCTGGGTTTAAACTCTGACATCTAGGCTGTTCTTCAATTCAAAGAAATAAGTAGTCTGTATGTGAATTGTAAATCCATTTGGAAAAATCTTGATAGCTATGCGTAGTGTAAAAAATTGACGTTCCAGGGGTCTCACTATAATGAGTATGTTATGCGCACAAAAGTTCTCAAACACAATGTAAACGCACATATGACATCAACATCATATATCATAATGAGGATGAGGATTCTTAAGGACTATAATGAGTATGTTATGCGCTATTTAGCACGTGGATATTTCAAGGAAGGACCTCGGAGTGAGCTATGTGAAGGTATGATTTACAAATGGAAATTTGCTACTGTGTCTAATATCCATCTCTGACCTATTTATTTTGGAAGAACTCGTCAGTATCTGTGATCTTTCTTATCAGGAGAAGCAATTGAGGGTGAATATCGGCATAACAAAGTTGCGTGAGAAAGTTGAAAGAGCATCAGGAAAAGGTGGGTTAGAAGATCTGACTACATCTTGAGCTTGTTT